>CM021103.1:228015071-228034411 GCA_007115665.2 Sequoiadendron giganteum
CTCTCCCTCCCTCTCTCCCTCTTTCTCTCCCACTCTCTCTTTCTCCCACTCTCCCCCTCTCTCCATTCCACTCTATCTTTCTCCCACTCTCTTCTTCTCCCACTCTCCCACTCTCTCTTTCTCCCACTCTCCCCCTCTCTCCCTCCCTATCTATCTCCATCTCTCCCACTATATCTTTCTAACCCTCTCCCTCTCCCTCCCTCTCTCCCTTCCTCCCTCCCTCCCCTCTCTCTTCCTCTTTCTCTCCCACTCTCTCTTTCTCTCACACTCTCCCTCCCTTCATCCCTCCATCTCCCTTCCTCCCTCCCTCTCCCTCTTTCTCTTCCACTCTGTCTTTCTCTCCCACTCTCCCTCTACCTCTCTCTCTCTCTCTCTCTCTCTCTCTCACACACACACACACACACTCACCTCTATCTCCTATACTATAAGGGTGCAGGGGAGAGATATAGAATTAGGATAGAGGGTATAGATAAAGAGGGAGAAAATAAATATATTAAGAAAACCATATTTCATATATCGCGTGCGCGTTTTGAAGAAATAAAGATGTTACTGTTTTATGAAGAAATGCTTGCATTAAAATGCAAGCACGTTTTTTATTCCACTAAAAACGTTAAAAAAACTCAATATACCCGTGATGTCAAGGTCCACAGTTTGCATATTCTCCTAGTTTTTCGCATGCTCCGACAAAAAGTAGCTTTTCGTTGATGTTGTGAAGTGTGCAAGCATGTTTTTCACATTCCATCACCTTTTACATGATCTTTCTACCACCTTTTCATGAAGTAGCAAAGTTTCCACGTTGAAAGACGTATAATATCAATTGAAGTTTGAATTCCATTGAAAACTGATATACAATTGAAGTTTGGAGGGGAACAAGCTTTTGAACAAGTCAAATTATTGTGGAGTTTGAAGAAAGAAGAAGCTAAGGCTACATAATTGGGTTGAAATCCTCCATTTGAAAGTCTAGTTTTTTAGGTATGTGAATTCTTTACAAATTTTCTTTCATTCTATTATGGCTTGCTTTCATTTTTGTTTGTCATTATAACCTTACGTTGTCAATGCACATTTTAAATTACATAATTATATGCACTTGCTGATTACCATTTTAAAATTGATGCAGAGAATCTACCATGATCCACAAATCATCAAGGGTACTTTTGACCCTAACTTAAATTGAAGAAGATCAACGAACAAAACTCAATCATCTTTTCATCAAAATCCTTCAATTTCACTTGATTTCATATTTCCACAAAACATTAGAACTTGGTTTCAACTCTTTGTCATAATCAAAAAATAGATTAACCATCATAAAATTTATTGTAACATATCATAAAGTTGATTAGAAACTCAAAACCATTCAATTCGTTCATGATTCACTAATACAAGAACTCAATGTTGCAGCTTACATGGCAAAATAACAACAAATCATGGAAGGTAACTACCAACCTTTATCCAAACATCCAAGACACTATAATTAGAATGTTATTGATTGAAATAAACCAAATACACATTCCAAATATCTCACCAAAATTTATCATTTGAGCATGCTTCCCCTTGCAGTATTCGAAACCCGTAGTGCAGGGGCTCCTACAACCATGTTTCAAAATCTACTTTGGTGACAATATGTCTTAAGGTCTTTGGGTGAGTTCAAGAGTTTTTAGATTCTTTCTCATAGATTTTATTGAGAATAAGGTCTAAATAGACCAATATTTCATGTATTTAGGGATTTTGTGAGTTTGGTGATCAAATGTGCAAGTATGCACTCTTGCTTCAGAAAATTGTCAATTTTGCCATATAATCTTTGAAGGAAAATTATTCAAATTGTAAATGGAAGTGAAAGAAAAGAGTCTATAATTTTTATTAGGGATGAAATAAAGGTTTTTGAGTGGTCTTAGGTGTCTTGGACAACAAAGTTGCATAATGTTGCTTATTTAGCAAAAGTTGTCAATGTTAGCAATTTTTAAGATAAATGAAGGTCTTGGTAGTTAACAAGTGGTTATAGGTTGGTTATAGGGTGTTTATAGGTTGGTAGTTAATAGGTGGTTATAGGTTGGACCTTCAAAACACCTTGAAAATCTTGAAAGTAATTGATTACAATCAACTAGGTTCCTAAAAACATTAACCAATGATTATGTCATTCACAAGTTGTCTTAAATCTTCCATAATGGCACCATTGTTTACAAACACAAACTATAATTATTAAGGAACAACCAAACCATTATTTTCTTAAGAAATATTTTTTTGAGTTAGTACAACAAAAATGAAACCTTTCAGAAGTTTGCGCTTACACACAAACTCAATTCCTTTGTTGATTGTCCACATTACTAGTAGCCAAGCATCTGCAAACTATCACATGTATCTCCCAAACCATGCACACACTTTGGATTGTGATACTCATTTTGGAAACCCATTTCCCTCATACAAAACATATTAAAAGATGGATATTAAGTCCTTCAGAGCAAATGCTTGTAAACTAGTTGTTTCAGTCTGAGAATAAGCCTAACTAAGCCTTAGTGCAAACATGGGTTATTGATTTTGCTACCCCCAACACCAAAAACTCATAACCAATACATAAAATACCTTTCATTTGACCTTCCAAATCTTATAATTCCATTATAATTTCATTTCCAAACACATTTCCATAAACCCTAAGCTCTAAGCTTGACAATTCCCTGTTTTACCAGTCTAAACACAGTTTTACAGTCAAGAAAAATTATTTTCTTCACACCTTAGTCCTCACCATATGATTGGTAACCTTTGAAATATTAAATTACATGCCACAAGTATTTTGTACACAAAATTTGAGAACTTTCACCGAGTAGAATGGGAGAAACACAATTTCTCAAGTTCACTATTTACCCTAACAGAGGGTTTGACAGTTTTAGAGAAAAATTGCAATATCCGACTCAAACGTTAAGAAAAATGCATGAAACAAATTGTATGTGAGATTTGATTGAGTTTTAAAACACTTAAAAACATCCAACCAAGCATTCCTTCCCGTACAAATTCATACAAGAGCCTCAAAAAGTGAAATTCTAAAGAAAATACAGAAAAATAGTGTGTTTATTCATTCAAAATCAGATATTCAATCACCCACAACTTTCCAAACGTACATGAGGCCTTATAAAGGCATTACATACATTTATTATCAAGTTCCAAGTGCCTCCATGCGAAAATAAGCCCATATGGCTTTTCACCTTCCCTATTTCACAGTTTGTAACTTTTCACAATTTTGTATTTGTGCAACTTTTGCAAATAGTGACAACTTTACAAAATACACATAGGACTTAAAAATTAAACCTCCTAATGATTCCCATACATTAAAAATGTCTTTAATGACCCTCTTACAACATGGAGATATCCAAAATTGAATCAAATTTCAAAATGAAAGCATAGATTGTCAAGGTGCTCCTGCACCACAAACTTATCAAACACTCACAATGCCATTACACTCATTATGATTGTAACTTACATGATATTTATCTTATTTCCCTTAAAAATCAACTCCCCCAACATATCTAACTATTTTTGTAACTTCTTAACTAGCTTATCTCTTCACAACCTTTCCAAAAAGTGCGATTTTTTGCAAATGTCCATGCTTCCATTTTGAGCCTATCTTGCAATCATGGCATGCCACGTTACCACTTTTCCTTAAGGCATTTTGGATTGAAAAAAATCATGTCACATTTTTCTATGCTAGGTTAACTTTTGTACAGGATGATTGTAAGTATTATTTAAATGAAGCCTTGAATGGCATATATTTTTCAATTAACTTGAATGGATACATTTTTTAGGAACTAATATTCCTCTCATTACCATGGTACAGATAAAATTATCTACCATGCCGAAGAAAAAGACAGAGAGGAAACTAACAGACGAGGAGAATGAAGCCTTCAAAGAAAAGGAGAGAGTTCGGGTGGCGGCATATCATGAAAAGAAGAAATTGGAAACGATTGATGAAAACAAGCCAATTGAAGAGGAACTCAACCATCAAAAAAAGAACGGGAATTGGCAACACAAAAGGCACAAATGAGAAAGCATCATCGTAAGATAGATTCAGATACTGTAGTTGGAGACAGACCCTCTACGGAAAGTGAATATGAAGGGACACCATTAAGCACAAGCGAATATGGAGGGACACCATCTAGCACAAGTGAATATGGACGAACACATCTACTACAAGTGAATATGGAGGGACACCATCTACCTCAAGTGAATATTGTTGGACACCATCCAACACATCTCAAGTTGAGAGTACATAATCACTCATATTTGATGAAGAAGGTATGCCATCATCCCCATGTGAACCTCAAGGTATGTCTTCTTCTCCACCCTCGATCAAAGGTACACAATCTAGCCCACCTCAATTAAATATTGATGAAATTCCTAATGTTGAGATGTATGTACCTAGGAGAACACCACCTAGAATTTTGCGTAGAAAGCCAAAGTATTTGATTAATATTGATGATGAGATTTTGCAGCACATGGAAGGTAATATTTCAACACGCACTTGTAGAAGATATGCTGATAAGATTTGGGAATGATTCTTTGAAAGGCTAAATGAGACTGCAAGATGTCAACTATTTGTTGAAATGATGCGGGGTGTAAAGTATAGGAACATCATGAAGACTCTTGGGTTGAGAACATCGAATGCATGGAGTGAAGACACTATTGTGAAGAATCTAATGGATGCTTATGAGAGTGTGGGTAAGACCTCACGCTCAAAGGATAGTAATGTCACCCGATGTGTCATTACATCGACTTTGGTAAGTTGCCAAACAAAGAGAGCAAGTCTCATTAGAAAGACGAGTGAACAAATGAGAATTAGTAGAAAATATTTATCAAGAGCCATTCAAAGGTGGCAAATATTTGAGGGCAATGATTCAAATGAATTATGGGCATTCTCGAGGAGACTGTCATGAAAAGATAAAGAAGTTTTTGAAGCCTTGAGAACACTAATTGAAGGGTATTGGAAGAATAACACAAGGCCATCATCGAATCAAAGGGATGTGGTAAGAAGGAGAATCGATAGTCAGAATCGTGAGCCACATCCAAAGCATTTTTTGGATATGACTCAAACCCAATTTTTTCAAAAATTTGAAAATGATTATCCTCAAATTAGTATTTCTCAAATATTTTTTGAAATACTTAAACCTTTTTATGTCAAGATAAATCACACATGCACTACTTGTTGTTGTAGACTACATATTGAATTTTCTAGCCATTATGATGTTTATCATTCTATATGTGTAGATTTGTATACTAACAATGTTTTGTAGGATTGTGGCATAGAAGCCCCACCAAAATCTTCAAGAGATTTCTTATCAAAAAAATTATGTGAAATAGAGGATGGCCAAATATTCTACAGGACAACATGCTTGTATGGTTCATGCGAGCGTTGTGGTGGCTTCCAGTGTATGCCAGTATGTCAACATATGGAAAGCAAATATGAGGTGGGATATAAACTAGTAGAGTTCAAGAAGTATAAAATAGTGGCATATGCTACAAAAGATGGGTCTCAAGCAAAAAGGTGTGATTTGGTTATTGAGAAGATTCCAGTGTACTAGTTTATGTCCATGTTTTGTGACAATATATTGTCTGAGTGTGCAATGCATACCCATAGAGCCTGATGGTTGGACACACAATTCAAGCTATGCAAGGACACCTTTCTAGTTGGAAGCATAGTATCAGTGATTGAATTTGTGGAGAACTACACTCTAGAACCACAACATGAGGTGCAGTCACAGTATTACAACTCCACATGGATTTTGATATTTGTGCACATAGCATTCATTCATGCATCTAATAGTATAGATGACCAAAGGAAGGTATTGAGGGAGTACCACTTTTACATTAGTGATGATCGCACACATTCTCTAGAGTTCGTGCAAGGTTGCTTCCAGATGTTCTACAATGGTTTGGCTCAGAGGGGCATAGAATATGATCAACATATAATATGGTTTGATAATTGTGCAACACAATTCAATAACTCGTGCATGTTCTACTAGTTGTGCAGGATGCATGTCATTACAGGTGTTCAACGTATGTGGAACTTTTGTGAGGCTAGACATGGAAAGGGAGAGCATGATGGTGTAGGAGCATGCATGAAAAGAGCATTAGCATGAGAAGATTTAAAGTATAAAGACAGTGCAAAGTTGAAAGATGCAAAATCAATCGCCAAGTGGTGTAATGCTTCAATGGGTCCAGGTAATGAAGGTATGTCTTTAGTTCATAGATTTTTTCGGTTGATGGATGATACTAACATTGCACCATATGAAGACTATTGTATAGTAACATGATTGAGCAAGGTACACTCCTTCCTTAGCTCAAATGCAGATTCATGGAGTATTGATACACGAAAGATGGCATGCTTTTGTTCTTAATGTATAATGCAATCCTGGAATGATTGTGAGTGAGGGGAGTGGGTTGAAAAATGGTTGACAAGTTATCTTAGCCCACTTCACACGTATTGCCCTCAGACGGCATTGGAACTGACACAGATGGAATCATCGATTGAATTTGACCATGTATCAGATCTAGTTCAACCAGGTGATATATCTACTTGATTTGTTGTTGAAATTCCATATCGTTATCTTACTTTGTACTGTATTCGTAATGTTGACAAATTTCAAGATATTTTCTGCACATATCAATGTAGGGCATGTTTATGCAATTATTGCAGATGAAGACAATGAAGAGGGAATAGAATATTACTTGTGTCATTGTGTTGAGGCCAAAAGGAAATTGGAGGCCCCAGTTATAGATGGAGAAAACATCGAATACCCTACAGGCTCAGTTGTGGTTACTGGAACATGCCTTAGAAGGTACCCACATTCGAGTGTTAAACATTGGCTATTTTAAGACTTTGACACATATCGTAAGATTGTTCATTACTCGAACCTTGTCATGGCATCCAATGTTTGTTTGACCAAATATGGGGTTACACCTTTGAACAAGACCTTGTGGAAGGTCCGTGAGTCTGACCATGAGGCAATACTTGACACAATAAAGAGTAGAGCAGACCCGAATAGTTCATTGGATTAATTTATAAGTATATGCACATTGGTTCTTATTAATTTATACTTGTATGCACATTAATTTGTTTGATGCCAATGCTATCATCTTATTTTACTTTGCGTATTTGTAAGTAACATACTAAATAGTGATTGGTGTCCTCTTGCGAAAAATGCAGATATATGAGCCTTCCAAGAGAATGTTAGCCAAAAAATAAATGCAACATCCTTATTTTGATGATGTTGACAAATCTCAATCATGATTTTAAGCCATTAGAAAAGTATGTGCAAAGCTTGGTGAGTTAATTTCAAGTTATTCATTTGAAGTTAACCTTATCATGAGCAGTTATGATGTGGACATTATAAGAGCATCTGAAATTTCAACTTACTCTATTCATGAGAGGTGTTGTGTGCAATAGGTATGTTAGAATTCCCAGTGAAGATGTATGACCAGGAGTGACTAAGCTGTGAGACCTGCATGCCTATCTATAAGTGTCTTCCATCTATTTTTATTTCATTTCCATTTTGGATTCTCTTTCTTTTTCTCTTTTACTTGCGCATTTGTAAGTAAACTACTAAAAATTAATTGATCTCTCGTTGCAGAAAATGCTGATTTATGAGCCATCAAAAAGAATCTCAGCCAAAAAAGCAATGCAACATCCTTATTTCGATGATCTTGACAAATCTCAATTTTGATTTCAAGCCATTATAAAAGAGTGTGTGAAGCTTAGCGAGGGAATCTCAAGTCACTCAATTGAAGTTAACCTCATAATGAGCACCTATGATGTAGACATTTAAAGAGAATCTTGAATGTATGAGTGACATTGTAAAAGATCTATGAGAACAAAGTACCTAAGTAATTGTAATGAGATTTACTTACATAATGAGATTTACTCAAATATTGTAATTTTGGAGTTCATGTTTGGTGCAGTAGCACCTTGTTTTGTAAATGCCTTCAATAGGCAAATTTGCAAAATTTGAATTTTGAAATGTAAACAATGTGAAAAAGTTCATGTAAAGGTCATATGTAATGTATTCAAAATCTCAAAGAGTTCATTAGGTGATTAGAGAAGTGATATAAAGCATGTAAGGTCAAATTAAGATGTTTTAGGTGTGTGTGTGTTTATTTGTGCAGGGGAATTCAAGAAACAAAGGTGGAGTTGCTGCTAAAGGGTTTTATGATGAATTTTCAAGTGAAAAGAGTGGCTCCAAGTGGTGTTTTTGAGGTAATCTTCTCAAATGACTTAAAAAAAAATGACTGATCTAGATAGCCATTTTTGAGTTACAACACATACTTCAAAATCAAGAGTGACTATCTTGGAACATGTGCATCAAAAATGACCTTCTTCACTGTCCTCATTAGGCTAACTAGGCCTAATTTACAAAGGAACATACCTTTAAACATTCAAGAACCCCCTTAACTTGTTGGGGCAGAAATTATCATGTATCCAAACCCTCAGATCCACAATTTTTCTTAGGACAAACTCACTCCACCATGCCAAACCAAAACCCTTATTTTATGCTAGTATAAGGAGGGTTTATTGAAAGGAATGGTTCCACACCTTACCAGAACATGCCACCACCTCAGAAATTCTTAGAATAACCTACATAAACTCAAAATACTATCACCCAACCTCTACATGCAATATTTTATCAAACCCTAGGGTGAAACATCATTTTTCATGCCCTTTTCCATCAAAATCTACAGGGGTAGCAACACAAACCCCATAAAAATTATTCCATTTCACTTATACATTTCTTGTCTGATCCTACAGGATTGCTTTGGGCCCCTCTAGAAAAACCTCTCTCAGTATTAGCTATCTTAGAGTGGTTTTCACGTGGCGGCAGATTTTCACTTGATGGAAAAGTGTCAAATTCAAGTTGTGCATAGTTGCAAAGTGGTGCAAATTTCGCTCTGCAACTCGTGTCACCAAAATAACTGATCCAACATGTCCAAATAGGTATTTTTACGCTAGGCATGGTCTTGTTTCTCACCGAAACATGCAGAATCGCTTTGAGCTACGTTCCACCAGATCGATCCCTTAAGGGTCTAAAGTGCAAAATGGCTGCAAACTTCAACATGTTATTACTCAGATACCGTGATGCTTAAAAAATTCTCGTCTGATCCTAAAAGATCATGTTGGGCCCCCCTACAAAAACCTCTCTCGATTTTGGCTATCTCAGAGTGGTTTTCCTGTGGCGACGGATTTTCACTTGATGGAAAAAGCATCAAATGCAAACAGTGCAAAGTTGCAAAGTGGTGCAAATTTCATTCTACAACTTGTGTGACTAAGAGGTCTATTCCAACACATCTGAATAGGTATGTTTACACTAGGCATGGTCCTCTTTTGCACCGAAACATGCGAAATCACTCTGAGCTACGTTCCACCTGATTGATCCCTTAAGGGTCCAAAGTGCAAAATGGTTGCAAACTTCATCATGCTATTATTCAGATACCATGATGCTTAGAAATTTATCATCTGATCCTATAGGATTATGTTGGGCCCCTCTACAAAAACCTCTCTCGGTTTTGGCTATCTTGGAGTGGTTTTCCCATGGCGGCGGATTTTCACTTGATGGAAAAAGTGTTAAATTCAAGTTGTGCAAAGTTGCAAAGTGGTTCAACTTTCGCTCTGCAACTCGTGTAACCAAGCAGATTGTTCCAACATGTCCAAATAGGTATTTTTATGCTAGGTATGGTTGTCTTTCACACTGAAACACGTAGAATCGCTTTGATCTATGTTCCATCAGATTGATTCCTTAAGGGTCCAAAGTGCAAAATGACTGCAAACTTCAGCATGCTATTACTCGGATATCGTGATGCTTAGAAAATTATTGTCCAATCCTATAGGATTACATTGTGCCCCTCTACAAAAACCTCTCTCGGTTTTGGCTATCTCAGAGTGGTTTTCTTGTGGCGGTAGATTTTCACTTGATGGAAAAAGTGTAAAATTCAAGCTGTGCAAAGTTGCAAAGTGGTGCAACTTTCGCTTTGCAACTCGTGTGACCAAAGTAAATTTTCCAACATGTCCAAATAGGTATTTTTATGCTAAGTATGGTCCTCTTTCACACCGAAACACGCGGAATCGCTCCGAGCTATGTTCCACCAGATCGATCTCTTAAGGGTCCAAAGTGCAAAATGGCTGCAAACTTCAACATGCTATTACTCAAATACCATGATGCTTAGAAACTTATTGTCTAATCCTACAGGATCATGTTGGGACCCTCTACAAAAACCTCTCTCGATTTTGGCTATCTCAGAGTGGTTTTCCCATGGCGGCGGATTTTCACTTGATGAAAAAATCGTCAAATGCAAGCAGTGCAAAGTTGCAAAGTGGTGCAACTTTCGTTCTGCAGCTCGTGTGACCAAACGGACTGTTCCAACCCGTCCGAATAGGTATTTTTACACTAGAAATGGTCCTCTTTTGCACCCAAACATGCAGAATCACTATGAGCTATGTTCCACTAGATCAATCTCTTAAAGGTCCAAAGTGCAAAATCGCTGCAAACTTCGGCATGCTATTACTCGGATACCATGACGCTTAGGAACTTATTGTCTAATCCAATAGGATTGGGTTGGGCCCCTCTACAAAAATATCTTTCATTTTTGGCTATCTTGGAGTGGTTTTCCCATGGCGGCGGATTTTCACTTGATGGAAAAAGTGTCAAATTCAAGCTGTGCAAAGTTGCAAAGTGGTGCAACTTTCGCTCTGCAACTCGTGTGACCAAACGGATTGTTCCAACGCTTCTGAATAAGTATTTTTATGTTAGGAATGATCCTCTTTCACAACAAAACACGTGGAATTGCTATGAGCTACGTTCCACCAGATCGATCCCTTAAGGGTCCAAAGTGCAAAATGGCTCCAAACTTCAGCATGCTATTACTTGGATATTGTGATGCTTAGAAACTTCTCATCTGATCCTACAGTATTGCGTTGGTCCCCTCTACAAAAACCTCTCATAGTTTTGGCTATCTCGGAGTGGTTTTCCTGTGGCTATGGACTTTCACTTGATGGAAAAAGTGTCAAATTCAAGTTGTGCAAAGTTGCAAAGTGGTGCAACTTTCATTTTGCAATTCAAGTGACCAAACTAACTGCTCCAACGCGTCCCAATAGGTAGGTTTATGTTAGGCATGGTCCTCTTTCGCACCCAAACACGTGAAATTGATCTGACTTGCGTTCAACCAGCTTGATCCCTTATGATGGCATGCAAAACATTGGAAAAAAGAAACATACAAACGACGGTTGAGAATTCTGAGTATTCCACACAAAAAATGTATGATCATTGGTGCAGAGCACCTTGTTCCTCCTCCATTTGATGAAGAAGGTCTAGTTCAATGGTTTTAGTGATTATCTGATGGTGAATAGGCTTGTCAATAGGTTGTTGTGGGTATTTTGAGCATGCTTTGTCTTGAATAAGGTTAATTAAGACCATTAGGTATGTTTTAGGGTGATTTTTGGGTCTAGTGATAAAAAATGTGAAAATTTCAATCTTGCACTAGAAGTTGTCTTTGTAGCCTTTGAAGGCAAATTTGTGAATTTGTATATGATTGTGAAAGAATGGAGTTTTGTCGATGTAATAAGGCTATTTGTAAGCCATTTGTGTGGGTTTAGAGGTCATTAAATGTACTCATTAGGTTGGAGGAGTCTAAAGTTGCAAATTTGTAAGTTGCTTAAATCAACAAATTTGAAATGCAACGGTTACTTATTTTGAAAGTTGGTTTTTAGTTAGTTGAGGGCGTGGATCAATTAGAGAAGGGTGTAAAACACTATGTAAAGCCTTGAGAGGCTCGAATGGAGGTTGTTGATGAACTTTTAGAGAAGATCTAATAAGAATTATTCACACTATTCTCTATTTTTTAGATTTTTGATACAAACTTGTTGATCCCGTACTTGGTACGACCTCCAACTTTCCTGTAAGGTCCCAAGGCTGACATGGATTGAAAGAGGGTTGAGTTGTCTTTCTTTTGGTGGTGGTTTGGTGCAAAACCATAAAGGAATAGAAGATTTCTTATCATTGAGTCAAGTGAATGTTGGAGTCTTAGTGGGCATATTTGAGAGAAGTTGTGTCAAATCACAACTTGGTTGAGCCACTCTGCATCACCAATGGTGCTTTGTAATTCGAAGAGTGGTTGAGAGCATGTTGCTTTGTTAAATAGACCTATTCAGGGATCTAGGACAACTTTGAGTCTATTTCTTATTTGTATTATAAATTATAACTTGCTTTCTCTCGAGTCCATTTCGTATACAAGAAATAATATTGCAAAAATTTGACATATAAATCTTTCGATAGTGATGCATCAAGAACATATTGGAATCTTTTTATGAATCATTTCATGGAATGCTAATTGTAAATGTGTTTTTTTCTTTTAGATAAAGTTGTTTAGCATCAATCAATTAATATTCAAGACAAATCATGAAGGACAACAATGATCAATGCTAGGGCTAACCAATTAATAATTATACACATGAATAATTCAAGCATGTACATGTCAATAAGGGAAGCACAAGTACTCAAAAACACGTAAGCCTCAAAAAGTATACACACGAATACATACTATACACAAATTAATACAAAGTATATGCACGACTACAAGGTATGCGCATGAAAACATGTAAGCCACAAAGTATCCATTCGAACACACATAAGTCACAAAGTATACACGTAAGTTGTAAAGTATACACTTGAATACATGTAACTCATATCTATTGAACCATCAATTTAGAATGCAAATATGGACAAGCATCGATAAAAGATATTTGTATTAACCAAATAGCCATGTAGGCATACATCAATATATGTCGATATAAGTATGAAATATATGTACAAAATAGCCACATAGGCTTACAAGAATCCCATATAGGCATAAAATGTCAAATATTTCCAATAAAAATATGTAAAAAACTGCCATGTAGGCATACAACAAAGGCCTCTGGAATCAAAATTCATTGCTCTCCATGCCCTGGAAATAAATTCTTTCCCTTTCCTTTTTGATCGGATGGTGATAGGTTTGTCACTCATTTTTGTTGCGCTCAAGGAGTGCTCCTACTACTCCTCCTAGGGTTTAGTTCATGGTGAAGTTTTAATTGTTACAATAAGAAGTAAATACATGAATATATAGAAATTACATTATAAAAAATGATATATTTGACAAAATAATCACTTACCGCCATCTCATGATCTCTCTCCATGAGGGAAATATTCTCACACTCATGCTCAGGTGTGCTCAAGCCCTGTATAAACCATACAAATAGAAATTAAACTACGTGAATCAATAATGGTTTGATTTTTCACTAACTAACATCTATAACAACAAATTTAAATTGAAATTTACTAATTTGCCTCATACCTCTCCTATCAGAGCCATCGAGGATTGTATAGTAGATGACACACCAATATCCATTGCCCTTATCATATTCGTAGGTGTTTCGGCTTGCAACATCTGAAAATAAAACAACAAATTATTCAATGTAATCAATGATGTGCATATAAACTACACAAATCTATTAAGTACTTGATTCATTAGTTAAACTCTTTATTCTATTACCTTCGTGTAGGTTTGAGTAAATCCACCACCACTAGGAAGTGTTCCATCAAAACCTCCAATATTAGTCTGTTCAACATCCAAAATAGCATATTAAATTACCATTCGTAAAACAATGCTATTAACATGCAATAAATTTATAATTGTTTACTAGTTACATACCCCAATGATAGGTGTAATACAGAAATAAGTTGGTGGGGGGCCGGTGTATCCAGTCTCAACACTGTGACCCTACAATTTTATTAAAATCATAAAGCATTTTTAGTTAATCTTGCATTTCAAAATTGAAATTTAATGAACATGCATCTACTTTTACCTAACTATCAATGACATATGCCTCATGAAAAATTTCAACTACCCTCTCCATCTCCATAGCTATAGATGGATCCTGCATACCAATCTCTTGAGTGTCGATGGGGTCATATGAACAAGTAGCCCCGCAAGATTGACACACTTGTGTTCGAAGGCCACCACTCGAAGACTCCCCTGGATGGCGCTGTAGAATAGGGCTAGTATGATGGATGACACTCTTGGTCAAAGTGTTGATCGCCTACAATATCTCTACGTCAGCACTTTCCTTCGCGATGGAAGGCATAACAACGTGCTCACGAGGTGGCCTAGTGAGAGCTCGTCTACCTTGCCACGTAGGATCCGACTGTGCATCGGGTCTATCCTAAGCTGACCCCCCCACCTCTCCCCTAGAAATCCCTCATATCAAAATAATTTGGGATTTTTTTCAATATGAACTCACTGTATAGTTTCCTAAGGAAATATTGTGGGACCTCGCAATTGTTGCACGGTGGGTAATTGAAGACCATGTACCACCTATCATAAAACTGGTCCCTAATCTGTTGGTGGTGGCACCAATGGATAGGAAACCTCTTCACATTGAGGGTAAGATTTTGATTTGTGTGTGGGTCGGTGAATAATGAGCACAAATCACCTTTTGTAATTTTTAAATCCTTTACATCTTTGTATGATAGTTTATTTGCATAATAATCCCTAGCCGCCTGCCTCCTATCTTGTCATCCAGTTATTTGTTTGCTAATTGAATCTATATTTTTTAGCATATCTTTCAATGAATTTTATAGGGTCATTCTTTCTGCGGTTGAACCATTTGGATCACTCAACCTACTGATCAAATCCTCAATTTGCTTTTTGTTGTTCTTAATTTCACTCGTTAAATTTTGTTGAGTGCCAGGAGGGGGTTGAGTGATTGGTGAAGGAGGTTGTTGTTGTGGTTGATTTTGATCTTGAGGATTTGGTTAGTCTTCCTGTTGAGGATCTTGAGGGTTTGCAGGTTGATTTTCATCTCCTAAAATTAAAACAAATATATATCAAATTCAACCTAAAACTAACAAATTCAACCTAAAACTAACTAATTCAAAACAAAAACCACAAAATCCTTACCTCTCACACCTCCTCCTCCTCGTGGCGCCATCGTTGTGAAGAAATATAAATTGTTGGTGAATATTTTTTTTGACCTGCTCCTCCTAGAATGCGAGCGCGAAAATATGGGGGTTTTGGCCGCGACTACAAGAAAAAAACAGTCGAAATAACAATGACAGGTTTTCACTTTTTTTTTTTCTTTTAACAAGCAATAATGCGAGCGCATTATAACGTGCTCGCATTATTGGATTTTCAAAAGTTTTTTTGAAAGGTATCCACGAAATGGCTACCCATTTCCATGCACTCGCCCAGAAACCTTAGGTGAAAGTCGATGAAAACTAGTGAAAAAGAGTGATTTTGTGAAGGACGTGTATGTAGATCTTTGGGGCAGCACTATTTGAGGATGGAATGAGCATGTATAGGCATAAATAATCCTGATTTAAGTGATTATAAGCTTGCGAGAGGTAAGGGCATAAGAGTTTCAATAAGCCCTAATTGATTGCAAGGAAAGTGAGGCTTTTATGAAAAGGGGTCTAAATGAGCGAGAGGAGACCTGAGAATTGAATAATCTCGAGGTTTTTTGGTTGTCTTTTGATTTTTTGGAGGTTTCAAGTGTTGGTTGTGTGTTTGAAGAGGTATCTCTTTGAAAAAGAGGCCTAATTGTGGTCTAATTCAGCGTTAAAAGCTAGATTTGGGACAATTTCTCCAAAAGAGTTGCAAGTGAGTTTCAGATATGTGAGAGCAGGCCATAATGGGTGCCTAGTTTGGAGCATAGATAAGGCATTGAACTATTTGAAAAGATGCCTCAATAAATGTGGTCTCATGGAATGCCATGACAAGCAAATGCAATTGGAAGCTGCTCCTAGACTTATTACTTATGCTATGTGAAGTAATTGCATCACTAGTTATGTTGACTTTATTAACAACTATATTGTAGTTGAAATTTTGTCATCTATTAACATCTAGTTTTAGTTATGGAATGTGAAGTAATGCTTTGAGTTTGAATGATGTGCAATGCAATGTAATCAACGATATGAATATAAAATACACAAATCTATTAAGTACAATTCATTAGTTAAACTCTTTATTCTATTACCTGCGTGAAGGTTTGACTAAATCCACTGGAATCAGGAGGTGTCCCCTCGAAACCTCCAATATTAGCCTATTCAACATCCAAAATCACATATTAAAATACCATTCGTAAAACAATGCTATTAACATGTAATAAATTTATAATTGTTTACTAGTTACATACCCCACCGATAGGTGTACTAAAAAAATAAGTAGGTGTAGGGCCGATGTATCCAGTATCAACACTCTAACCCTGCAAGTTTATTGAAATAATAAAACTAAATTAGTTAATCTTGTATTTCAAAATTGAAATTTAATAAATTAAATTCAATGAACATGCTAACTTTTACCTGATTATCAATGCCATACGCGTCATGCAAAATGTCAACTGCCCTCTCCATCTCCATAGCTGTAGACGGATCTTGTGCAACTGCCTCCTGAGTGTCGGTGGGGTCATATGAATAAGTCACCCCGCAAGATTGAAACACATGGGATCGAAGCCCACCTATCAAAGATTCCCCTGGATGGCATTGTACAAGAGGGCTAGCATGTTGGATGACACTCTGCATCAAAGAGCTGATGGCCTGCAAAGTCTCTACGTCGATACTCTCCTTCGCAACAAAAGGGATGACGATGTGCTCATGAGGCGGCCTAGTGAGAGGTCGTCTCGCTTGCTACATAGGATCTAGCTATGCACTGGGTCTATTTTGTGCCGACTCCCCACCTCTCCAGTCCCTCATATCAAAATAATTTGGGATTTTGGTCAAGATGAACTCAGTGTATAGTTTCTTGAGGAAATACTACGGGACTTCACAATTGTTGCATGGTGGGTCATCAAAAACCATGTACCACCTATCCCAGAAATATTTCCTAATCTCTTGGTGGTGGCACCAATGAATAGGAAACCTCTTCGTATTGAGGGAGAGATTTCCATTTGACCGTGGGTCAGTGAATAATGCACACAAATCACCTTTTGTAATTTTTAAATCTTTTACTTCTTTATATGATAACTTATCTTGGTAAACATACCTAGTCGCTTGCCTCCTATCTTGCCAACCGATTAATTGTTTGTTGATTGAATCTACATTTTTTAACATATCTTGTAGTGAAGTTTCCAGGGTCATTCTTTCCGTAGTTGAACCGTTTGGATCGTTCAATCTCCCGATTAAATCTTCAATTTGTTTTTTATTGTTCTCAATTTCACCCATTAAATTTTGTTGAGTGCCAAGAGGGTATTGAGGGATTGGTGGAGGAGGTTGTGGTTGAGGATTTTGTTGTTGAGGATTTTTTTCTTGCTGTGGATTTTGAGGAGGGTTTCCAGGTTGATTAACATCTCCTACAAATTCAAAAAATAAATATCAAATACAACCTAAAACTAACAAATTAAAAAAAAACAAACAATCCTTACCTCTTTGACCTCCTCATCGACGTGGCGGCATCTTGGCGATGAATTAGAAACTGTTGATGAAGATTTTTGTAAAAAAGATCCTCCTAGAATAGGAGCACAAAATTTTGGGGTTTTTGGCCGCAGGCAACAAGAAAAACATAGTCAAAAATGAAAATGAATTTGACCACTTTTTTTTGCTTTTAACATGTCATAATATGATCACGTTATAACACGCTTGCATTATGGCCTTGTGGTGGCCGAGCCTCAAGTTCAACACACCAAGCCATAACACGAGCACATTATAACACACTCGCATTATGAGTTTTCATTTTTTTTTAAAAAGTGGCCACAAAATTGCTACCCATCTTCATGCACCCACCTATTTTCTTAATTAAATTAATTTTCACAAAATAAACAACTATACGACTGTCATTATTTAAATCATAGTGCACAATAGGCAATGCCATATTCATGATAACACAATGCATGACATAATCATTCAAAATACATGATGAATGAAACTACGTGAGTATGTGCATATGATTTCCATCATGTCGACTATTTTTGGGCGGCTAGGTCATCTCTACCGAGCAATCATGTTTTCCTCTTCAACATATTCCTACACTCATTTGTACTCAATATCTCATTAATAGGTTAGCTCATAAAACCATAATCAATAATCAAAATATTCACGGGTATGTGCAGGATCATCATGGAAAAAACAAGTCCTTAAGTGGCAATGAAAATTCAGAAAATCAGAGTTGGGCAACTTGACATAAAAATTTGAATAAGTTATCTATATTATTTCAAAAATATGTAAGAATAGAATTTGTGGAAAATTGAATGTAGTTTCTAAACTACTAGGTTAATTTTTGTAAAAAAAAAATATATTTGGTGAAAATTTGAAATTTCAATGCAGTAGTACTAAAATTTCAGGGAAAAAATAAAAAGTAGGTGTCTATCTAACCACCCTAACCATAATAAAATCATAATATTTTTTTATAAAATTTTAGATATAAGTAGAGGACTCATGTCCGGATGTGATGCATATTTTTTTGTAATTTTTTTTCAAATAAATAATTAATTATGAATTTGTTACTACAACTTTTTAAAAATATTAAAACTCATATGTTTGACCACCTTAACTTGGTCAAAACTTAATGGAATTCTTTTTTTTTTTTTTTAATCCTATAGTATGTGAAGCATAGAATGTGACGCATGTTTTGGATTCAAAAAATGTGATACCGTTTGAAAGTTATAGATGTTTTTCTATCAGACTATCAATCAGGACTTTAGTCGTAATTCTAATAAAAAATAAATAATTATTATTTATTAGATTCTAAAGAAAATATAATTTATACTGGTAGAAAGTTGAGAAGCTCCTTTACAAACCCTTTTCGTTTTATCAATTTTACGTAAAATAAAAGTCATCAGCCACATGGGCGAAGTTTGGAAAAACAAGGTAAGTTCTTAAACACGTTTTACATGTTGACTTTTAGGATTGGCAAGTCCGAACCAAATCCCGAGCCTAATACCGAGCCTAATACCAAGGCATTAAATTTTGTGTCAGAATATTGGATATCCGATTTGAATCCGATATCGGATTTGAATTCGATATATGATATCTTTTAGATCAATTTTAAAACAATTTATACAATCTTTAATATATTATTTAAAAATGCAATTAAGTTTATAATTTAATATATATAATATCCAATAAATTTTATAATGTAATATATTTAATATACAATTTATGGTAATCTCTTACCAAATTATGTATTTAATATATAATATATTATTTAATATATAATATATTATTAAATGTATAATATTTAAATATTATTTCAATATTTTAGTTAATCCATAAATAATTAAATATATATATTACCAATTTATAAAATATTTAAATATTATCTCTTTCCCTCTCGCTCTCTCCACC
>CM021103.1:228034431-228080162 GCA_007115665.2 Sequoiadendron giganteum
CTCTCTCTGCCTCTCCCTCTCCCTCTCCCTCTGTTTCTCTCCCTCTCCTCTCCCTCTCCCCTCTCCTTCTATCTCTCCCACTCTCACTCTCACTCTCTCACTCTCCCACTCACCCTTTTTCCCTCTCCATCTCACTCTCCCTCTCCCTCTCCCTCTCCCTCTCCCTTTGGTCTATGTGTGTACAAATCGGATATCCGATTTGTGAAACTCCATTGTGCAGAGGTTAAATCTTACCGTTGCAGAACATGTTTTACAAATCGGATATCCGATTTGTGGGCCATAGAAAAACCCCATGTGGGTCATTTTTGTGCATTCCAATGGACCCTGCATTTTGTTTGCAGCACTTTGCAGGCGACAAACGTGTGGTTTCAGATAGGAAGAGACAAAGATAAACTTTTAGGAGATTCTTGTACTCAAATTTGTCATACATAATGATTTTTTAGCATCTTTTATTTGGTATAATGGGGAGCAACAGTCGTCGGAAGCAAAAAGCGTAAGAGAAAGCTGACAAAAGAACAAATTGAAGGATATAGACAAAGAGATAGAGAAGGTCATAGAAAGAAAAGACAAGGTATGTTAAATATTGGTGAACCTGAGCCCTATGGTCTTTCAAGTGAAGAGGAAATTGAATATGTTCATGGTGAAAATGTAGAACATGATATTGAAATTGGGAATGAAAATGTTCAAATTGATATTGAAAATTTTCAAGGTGAAATTGTTGGAATTGAAGATGTTGAACATTATATTGAAATTGGGAATGAAAATTTTGAAATTGATAATGAAAATGTTGGAATTGAAGATGTTGAACATGATATTGAAATTGGGAATGAAAATTTTGAAATTGATAATGAAAATATTGGAATTGAAGATGTTGAACATGATATTGAAATTGGGAATGAAATTGTTCAAATTGATATTGAAAATGTTCAAGGTGAAAATGTTGGAAATGAAGATGTTGAACATAATATTGAAGCAAGTGTAAATTATGTTTCACCAGATTACATGAGAAATGAAGAACCTTGTGTGGAAGAAAGAGGTATTCCAAATTCAAGACCTTCAAGGACCCCTAAATGGTTAGTTGAAATTGATGATAACATTATAAACAATTTTGAAGGCAAGAGGTCAACACGAACTATTCGGTTGTGGGCTAGAATACTTTTCAACCAATATTTTAGCGATAAGACATTGACCGAGCAATGCCAACTTTTTGTACAATTGCTAAAGATGCAAAAGATGAGACCTTTGCTAGCCAAATTGAAGATTCGTCTGAACAAGAGGGCCGAAAAAAATTCTATTATTGTCAAAAATATTTTTGATGCTCTCAAGTCTATTGGAAAAATTAACAAGGAAGAAGATAAGAGAGTTGCTCGGAGAGTCATTACCACCACCCTAGTAAGCCATCAATTGAAAAAGGCTCGCTTTATGAGACAAACTTGTATTGATTTTGACTTAAATTGTAAAACTTTGGATAGAGCACTTGCAAGAAGAGAAAGAATAGATGATCCTCTTCAAAATGATACATGGGCTTTTGCCGGAAGGCTTACATGTGTTGATAAGAAGCTAACTGATAATGTAAAGCAGGCAATTCAACAATTTTGGCATGATAACTCTAGAGTATCACCCAATGCAAAGGATGTTTTAAAGTTAAGAATTGGCAGTCGAGACCATACACCGCATCCTAAACATTTCTTGGAATCAAGCCAAATAATGTTGTTCAACAAATTTAATCAAACACATCCAAATATGGAAATCTCGCAAAGAACTTTTGAAGGTTTGAAGCCATTCTATTGTGTGCCTCTTAAGATTCGTAATACTTGTTGTTGCAAATACCATGTGGAGTTTTCAATGTACCATGAACTATTATGCTATATCCATTCTACTTTGCATACTAATGAAATGTTGCAGGAGTGTGGTGCAATGCATCTTCCGAAATCATCAAGGGACTTGCTAGATCTATTTTTATGTTCTAGGGATGATGGTTCCTTTTTCTATAGAAATGATTGTTTAAATGCGAAGTGCTCACAATGTGGTGGCTTGTCAAAGTTTGTTCAATGTTTTCATGAGGGTTCAAAACATGAATTTGGAAAGAATCTTGTTGAGAAAAAGAGATATGAGATAGTCAAATATACTTTGCAGAGTGGAGGTGAAGGTTCTAGATGCGAGTTGGTTACAAAAGAATGCAGTGTTGCTGATTTTATTTCAGATTTTAAGGACAATCTTTTCTACAAATATGCAAGGCATAGTCATAGGTCTCAGTGGTTGGATCAACAATTCAGGATATGTAAGGACTCTTTTCCGATTGGCACTATTATATCAGTGGTTGATTTTGCTGAAAACTACACATTGCAACCACAAAACGAGGTACAATCTCAGTATTACAATTCCATTCAGATTGCTATTTTTGTCCACATAACATTTAGACATGCACCTGATAGTACAGAGGAGGATCGAAAGATAATCAGAGAGTATCACTTTTATATGAGTGATGATAGATCTCACTCGTCCGAGTATGTCCAACATTGTTTCGAGAATTTTTTTGAGTTCTTGCAGGAGCATGATATAGCACTGGGCCGACATCTCATTTGGTCAGATAACTATATAGGTCAATTCAAGAATGCTCATATGTTTTATTGGTTGAGTAGAATGCATGTAGAGAGGGGTGTACCTAATATTTGGAGTTTTTTTGAAGCTGGGCATGGGAAAGGGGAGCATGATGGAGCAGGTGCATGTGTAAAAAGAGCTCTAGTTACGGAGAAATTGAAGATTTCAGGAGAAAAATTTAGTGATGCACGTTCTATTGTTGATTGGTGTAGTTCAACATTGTCACAGGGAGGGACACTTGATTCAACAGTGCACAGATTCTTTTGGTTGGTTGAGGAGGGTACAATGGGAGGCAGATTGGATTGTCATACAATCAAAGATTCTTCAAAGATGCATTCATTTCGAAGCTCAGATGCAAGCACATGGACCATTTGGACACGATAGTTGGCTTGTTTTTGTCAGAGTTGTATTTAGTGCGAGTGGGATCAATGCGAGTCAAGTGAGTGGGTGGATACATGGGTTCCATAGTATCTAACTCCTTTATCTCAAACTATATCCATGACAAATTACACAATGGAAAATTCACTTGATTACAACTGGCTTTCAGATCTACTACATCCAGGACATGTTTTTGCAATTGTTGCACCGCAGGGGAATGAAGAGAGATCAGAATATTGGTTGGCTCGATGTGTGCGGTAAAGCACAAGCTAACACAATCGATGGAAGATGATGATGGGTTCATGTATCCTACAGGTTCAGTTGTGGTTGCACGAACTTGGTTGCGAACATACATGATTAGAAAGAATGACATACCTGCATTTGAAGACTACGAGAAACATAAAACCATTCTCATGTATTCACACCTTGTTATAGCAACAAATGTTAAGTTGTTGAAGCATCGTGCCAAACCAAAGACAAAACAACTATGGACACTTAGTAATGCTGATCATGAAGCAATATTGGATACTTTTAAGCAAAGAGATGACCCTTCAGGCACACTTGAATATCATATTCAAGAATGGAAAGTACAATGCTTAAGCCTCTTTTTTGTTGTGAAAATATAGATATATCATTTGACAAATTTTGTGATATTCTTGGCACGATTGCTCATGGACCTGCTGCAACAATAGCCAACTCTGATCCTTTCAAAGAGGTATGCAACATATTACTTTAATATAGATTGGTTATTCAAAGCATCTTTTATAGTTTGCATTATCACATCATCACTCAGTATGTTTAGATTAATATGGATTTGTTAGTCTAAGCATATTTTTTGTTGTTACAATATAGATTTATCATTTGACAAATTTTGTGATATTCCTGGCACGATTGCTCATGGAACTACTACAACAATAGCCAACTCTGATCCTTTCAAAAGAGGTATGCGACATATTACTTTAATATAGATTGGTTATTCAAAGCATCTTTTATAGTTTGCATTATCAATTCATCATCACTCAGTATGTTTAGATTAATATGGATTTGTTAGTCTAAGCATATTTTTTGTTGTTACAATATAGATTTATCATTTGACAAATTTTGCGATATTCCTGGCATGATTGCTCATGGACCTGCTGCAACAATAGGCAACTCTGATCCTTTTAGAGAGGTATGTGACAAATTACAATAATATTGATTGGTTATTCTAAGCATATTTTCTATTGTATGTAGTTTAACTGCTACCTTGATGGTTTGTACAGGTGCTTGTCACTCGAAAATGACAACATACTGCTCTTGTGGAAGACTGTGCCTTGAATGCTTCAAAAAGACAAATTTTGTAAGAATTGAATTTTGAAATGTGAAACAATGTAAAAAGGTCATAACTGTGTATAGGCATAATCTATATATTGTGATGTTTTTTGAAATATGGTTCAAATGTCTACCATTGTACTTAATCGAGCTACAACCAAAGGTTTTCTTCCTGGTTCTTTCCTGTCGGTATGCTCGTTTGAACCAGGTTTTGTAATATCTCCTATTTATATATAAAAAATTATAGTGGCTTGCCACTTTTTCAAAAAACAAAAAAGTAGAAAGTTCATTGTGAATTTCATTTTCCATATAATTGATTCAATTTGATTGGGGAAGAGCTAGGACTTGCAGAATCTTGATCCAACCTTAAATATTTCTGCCCCCCCATTTCATTGACATTAGCACTTTGGACTCTTAAGGGAAAACGCCGCTCCGATACAACTCGGAGTGATTCGATGTATTTGGGTGCAAGAGAGAACCATACCTAGCGTAAAAGTACCATCCAAATGTATTGGAATAGTTCATTGGGTCGTACAAGTTCGAGAATGAAAGTTGCACCACTTTGCAACTTTACACTGCTTGCATTTGACAACTTTTCCCTCAACTGAAAACTCATCACCACGGAAAAACGCCTTCGAGATAGCAAAAACCGAGAGAGGTTATTGTAGATGGTCTCAAAATGATCCCGTATCCTCAGATGAAGAGTCTGTAAGCATCATGGTTTCTGAGAAATAGTCCGTCAAAGTTTGCTGCCTTTTAGCACTTTGGACTCTTAAGGGAAAACGTCACTCCGATTCAGCTCAGAGCGATTCGACATATATGGGTGCAAGAGAGAACCATACCTAGTGTAAATGTACCCATCCGGACATGTTGGAACAGTCCATTGGGTCGTATGAGTTCGAGAATGAAAGTTGCACCACTTTGCAACTTTACACTGCTTGCATTTGATAACTTTTCCCTCAACTGAAAACTCATCACCACGGGAAAACGCCTTCGAGATAGCGAAAACCGAGAGAGGTTATTGTAGATGGTCTCAACACGATCCTATATCCTCAAATGAAGAGTCTTTAAGCATCATGGTTTCTAAGAAATAGTCCATCAAAGTTTGTTGCCTTTTAGCACTTTGGACTCTTAAGGGAAAACGTCGCTCTGATGTAGCTCGGAACGATTCAACGTATTTGGGTGCAAGAGAGAACCATACATAGCATAAATGTACCCATCCGGACGTGTTGGAACAGTCTGTTGGGTCGTACAAGTTTGAGAATGAAAGTTGCACCACTTTGCAACTTTACACTGCTTGTATTTGACAACTTTTCCCTCAACTGAAAACTCATCACCACAGGAAAACACCTTCAAGATAAAAAAAAACCGAGAGAGGTTATTGTAGATGGTCTCAACATGATCTCGTATCCTCAAACGAAGATTCTGTAAGCATCACGGTTTCTGAGAAATAGTCCGTCAAAGTTTGCTACCTTTTAGCACTTTGGACTCTTAAGGGAAAACACCGCTCCGATGCAGCTCAGAGTGATTCGACGTATATGGGTGCAAGAGAGAACCATACCTAGCATAAACGTACCCATCCAGATGTGTTGGAATAGTTCATTGGGTCGTACGAGTTTGAGAATGAAAGTTGCACCACTTTGCAACTTTACACTGCTTGCATTTGACAACTTTTCCCTCAACTGAAAACTCATCACCACGAGAAAACGCCTTCAAGATAGAAAAAATCGAGAGAGGTTATTGTAGATGGTCTCAACATGATCCTGTATCCCCAGATGAAGAGTCTGTAAGCATCACGGTTTCTAAGAAATAGTCCATCAAAGTTTGCTGCCTTTTAGCACTTTAAACTCTTAAGGGAAAATGTCACTCCTATGCAGCTCGAAGCGATTCGACGTATAAGGGTAGATTAAGGGATTTGGTTCTTGGAGAATGTTAGTCTTTAGGGTAGATTATGGAACAGTGAGCAAGACCCAGAGCATGGAACAGTGATTGTTCTATCCAACTGATAAGGTAGGGTTGGATGGAACACTCATTATTCCATGCTCTGGATCCTTGTTTGCAAGATCTCCTTGGTGTCTTTCTTCACCATCTAAACCTATAGGACCTTCATCATGTCTAGGTTCCCCTAGTTTTTCTGGCCAACCCTACTATCATGTCAAATCAGCTTACTTGGTGCACTACCTCTTATTCTTCCCTTAGCCTTCAATCTTCCCTAAAGACTAATTCTCTCCATTAACTCAATTCAACTTTGCAGGGGTGATGATATGTTTCCAAGGGCTTCTACTCATCTCCCTAGGGTTCTTGACAACTCCCCATACTCCATTTATCATTCGCTACTTCCAAACCCTCAATTAGGGTTTTTAGGCTACTAGCCCAAGAGTTCCAATTAAGCCTCCAACTCCGAGAAAATTGGCTTTCATTCCCAAATTCTCCAAAGAGAAATTAGTCTTTCCTTGAGGGTCCTGATACCTTAGCCCACCTCTCAAATATTTTTGGTGCCATAGGTTCCCACTGTCCGTACAACTCCATAAACTGGAATTGACCAAGGATTTGGGCCTTTTTAGGTCTTTTCACTGTATTTTGCAAATTGTCAAGAGTTTTCTCACATCAAAAAAGTTGATGGGGCTTCCTCCTTCTTGGTCAGCCTTGGAAAGGCATTCACCTACCCTTCCCACACCGTGTTTTTCTTGGATTTTGTCACCCCTGCACGTTAAGTGCCTTTTTCTCCCTGTCTCTCCTAGCCAGGCACTGTCAAGCTCGCTTAGGAGTAGATTGTCTTCATGCTTCTTGAAATACTATCTACTCCTAAACCTACTATAATTACAACCATGGAGTCTAGCCTCATTCCCCAAAATCCCGTACACCAGGTACAATGGGAAAGAGAACTAAAACCCCATTCTTGCTCGATTGCTAGTTAGATCAGCAACTCAAAAGGAAACAAAACAACTACTACACACACCTGCAAAATGAACACACACTCTAAATACTACCACCAAAGCTTAGAACATAACAAATAATTCAAACTACAACAACTACAGAGCCATGATTGCTCTTGATCACATAAAATTCAAGCAAACACAAAATTTTCCTTGTTGTTCTCACTGTTCACTCTTAGCATTCATCAAATTTCAAATTACAAAAGTTCTCAATGCCTTCCAACCCTGCTCACAGGTCGAAGCCTTCCCTATATAGGTTCCCCAAAGTAGTTATGCCTCCCTTTGGTCAAACAAGTCAGTTACCAAGTGGCAAAAGGTGCAAAATGTCCCATTTTGCCACTTTTGCCAATTTCCTAGAAACTAACAAAAGTGAGTGTCTAAACTCATAAAATTTTCCACTACTGATAGCTCCTAACCAAGGCATTTTATTAAGTCTCTCACTCAATTCCAATGGTCAACATGACCTTTAAAGTATCAAAAACAAAAAACTTCATTCTAGGCCCTCAAATTGCCTAGTGCTTCCTAGTGCTTCCTAGGTGCTCCTGCACCATCTACCCTATCAGTCGGCCTCATCCATTTAAATAAAATCAGTATAAATTAAATAGCCATAGGCTATCATTTAATTTATTACAAATTAATGTGATCGCTATCATGTATGAAAAATGTGGTAGCATAGACAAGGCAGTGGACTATTTGAAAAAAAACTTCAAAGAAATGTGGTCTCATAGAATTCAATGACAAACAAATGCAATTGACAACTGCTCATAGTTATTAGTTATGCAATGTGAAGTAATTGTATAACTGCTTAGGTTGATTTTGTTAGAACTATATTGTAAATGAAATTTTTTCATCTATGAACATCTAGTTGTTAGTTATGCAATGTGAATTAATGATTTGAGTTTGAAAGATGTGTAATGCAATGTAATAAGAGATATAAATATAAACTACATAATATAACCATTCAGTTTTAAGCTATTGTACATTGATATTTAACCATTGCTCAAGATAAAATTTTCAAAGAGTTTAATCATGCACATGAGGAACAAATTAAATTTCGATTGTCAACTTCTATATATCAAATTATCCAATAATCAAGTGTATGTCCATATACAAAAATGGCATCGACGCCAACTCAAACAAATTTTTACAAAATGTGGCATATGCCATCTCAATATGTATTCAAAATTTACATGCCAAAATGTCTATCTCATCCTAAACTACTGGTGGATCATCAAAATGGAGCCTCTTTGAAGCACTCATTGGCTCTGAAGGTAGCTGCACAAGAAAAATTCAAACCACAATTGAGATTAGTTATACTATATAATTTAAAATCGAATAATTAACATCAAAATCAATATACATTGAATTTTAATTGAACTCTAAAATTGAAATCTTGATTACCTGAAATATACGTCTCTTCAAAGGGTCAGGAGTCCTAGAATATACCAAATCAACTTTTGAAATGCCAATCTATATATGTGAACAAAAACATAAAATTGATCCAAGTTAGCATATGATTATTGGTAATAAGAACTTATTTACCAAACACAAAATAAAATAAGCACATGTACCTCTTTAGGTTGATCTTTTTCTTTATCTCCTTCAGGTGTTTCGACACCTCCTCTTTGATGGGTTTCAACACCTACTCTTTGAGGTGTTCCAATAACTACACCTTTAGGCGGTGTGTCCCTTGTCAACATATCTGTAAAGCTCATAATTGCTTGTAAATAAAATTGACAAGTAAATATGAAACTACCAATCTATGTTGACGTGTGTATAATCAATATAAGATCTTAAAAATCTTAATTCAATCCAATTTGAGTTCAATTACCTTCCCCTTATCTAGATTTGCACCTCCATAGTCTGGACGAGGCTGCACCTCACTCACACTGGGTATTTCCTACAGGAGGAAAACAAAATAAACATATAAGCTATTATATAATTTCATTAATGACAATTCAAATGACAAGAAAGTATATAATATAAAATGTAAATGAGTGAGTGCGAAAATATATACTGCGTGTGTGTCCAAGCCAAATGAAATGACCCTAAGGGTGCTATCAGTCACCCGTGCGAGCTCCTCCTCAGACATCAACTATTAAATAGACCATGTAAATAAATATTAGTACTTGATACTATCTCTTATTAATATTCATTTAAAAACAAATGCAAGTTATGAAATTACAACTTAAATCTTACCTGTGTCACTATTCCAGCATTTCCCTCTCTAGCAGGAGAGAACTTTGTAGGGTGCGCTCCACTCCCCTGCGACTGATCTATAATGTCTACATCATGGAGGTCATAATCAGAAGTGTCCAAGGGATGCTCGGCGGGCTGTACAGAAGGACCCAAGCATATCTAGCGGCACATAGTGCAAGCATGTGGCACACAAATATGTGGACTTGAGGAGGATGATGCAGCAGCACTCGAGCTTTCGCCAACATAACCAAAATGTGGCTGAGCTACTGTAGAAACATGAGAAACCAAATGACCACTCAAAGAGTGAATAGCCTGAATAGTCTATGTGGATGCATCCTCGATAATCTTTGGGTGATATATTGGAGGTGGCGGAGGAAGGGGAGGAAGGGCAAGAAGGGGAACATTTGAGCGTGGGACTACTCTAACTGCCCCTGGTCTATCCTGGGGCATACCTCCATCAACACCTTGGAAGGGTTTAATGTCAAAATAATTGACATGATGCCCTAACACAAACTCAACATATAATTTTTTAATAAAGTAAAATGGTATGTTGGAATTATTGTTCGGTGGTTTATCAAAAACCATACACCAACGATCCCAAAAGTTAGCTACAATGTCCCTATGTATACACCATTTTATGGAAAGTTTTGTTCTATTAACATTCACTGGCAAACCGGTGTGACGGTCAATGAATAAAGAGGCTATTTGGGCTTTGGTTATTTGGAGATCTTTCACATCATCGTAAGACAATCCACATCAATAATACTCCCTCATGTCTTCTCGCCATGAATAAAAGGAATTATGTTGGGTGGAGAGGGTTTCTATATTTTTAATTATTTCTTTCAATGTGTTTGTCATATCTCTCAATCGAGGCATTGTCTGATAAATTTCACAAATGCCCCTCAATTGCCCCAATTTTTTACCAATTAAGTCTTCAATTGGTGGCTGCGGAGGTGGTGGAGCATTTGGCTGTGGAGGTGGTGGAGCATTTGGCATTTGTGGATTTACATTCGCAGCCATAATACCTGATTAAAGTTAAAAACTAATTAAACTAATTGAAATTACACAATATAAATGAAATTATTGTAAAAAAACCTAGTTTTTAATAAAAATCCAAAAAAAACCATACTTTTTCACAAAAATCAATAACAAACTCTTATTTTTGATAAAAATACATCAACAACACTAATTTTTAATCAAGATCCATTTCAAAACATTAAGTTTTAATAAAAAAACAATGTAAACTCTAGTTTTTAAAAAAAATCAATACAAAACCGTATTTTTGATTTTTTTTTTCATAAAACCTACTTAAACTTAACAAAATCTATTGAAAAATCGATTACAAGATCGAAAAAACAAAATACATACCTTTCAAATCGGGTATTGGATCATAACGGATATCGGATTTGGATTTCACCTCTTGCGCCCGCGTCAAAATGTGAAATGAAATTAAAGAGTCGGCTGTTTTTTTATATACAGCTTCCACAAATCGGATATCCGATTTGGATTGGATATTCGATTTGTGGAAACTACCTTTAGTTTTTGGTTCGGGTAGAAGTACTGACACCCGAACCTAGAAAAGTCAACTAGGCCATTTTTGCGTTTTTGAACCGATTCAAAATGTGATTTTTTCTCATTGCCACTTTTTGGTCCATCAAAAGCCTGCACATACCCTCACATCATAATAATTCATCATTATTTTAATCACAATAACATACATTTTAAAAATAACATCTAATTTATCATCCACAAAAAACATTAATCTATGCTTCAAACACATATTGTCCAATGGTCTCATCCAATTCCATTTATTATCAAATAAAGTTTATGCAAGCGAAATTGAGATATGACAAATTGACCCAATTGAAAAAAATCTAAAGCATTTTATTGATAGAGAGATTATATTTTTAAGCTAGAGATAAATCATATTCTAAAATCTTCACCAAAGGCATGCATTCTTCCATCAACAAGTTAAGTACTTTTCTCCTTTACACTCACTTTCTTGAATAATTGTTACAATTATCTACTTATTCATTCTCAACTATCATTATTACGTCAATGACAACAAGGGGTGAAATATTATAACATGAAAATGTTAACAAAAATATCACCTTTACTTTAAATTTTACACTCGTTTATATGCTAATGTATTAATATTTAATAACATACTATTAATATTTTTGCTTGTAGGGCCAACAACCAAGGTTAAAACCCCGCGGGGTCTTTCCCTACCATGCCAATAATTGAGATTGATTTTTCTTGGTGTTAAGGGGTGATCCTGTGGTGAAATGGTGTGGCTTCTTGCCTGTAGAGCCAACAACCAAATACTCACACCCTTGATATCATTTTTTTTTAAAATGGCGAGAGGCGAGAACGAGAGAGGAGGTGCAAGTTTCAAATCTTCAGAGGAGGAGGATGATGGAGAAGGGGATGCAGAGGACGTGAACAGGGAGTTTCTTATTTTAGTTGCAGTTGCTCAGCTTATGGTTGTGCTTATTTTCAATGGTTGGAATGTTTGTGGGTTTGCAAAGGATGTGGATGGAGAGCTGCTTGTTTCAGTGGCAACTGCTTGACTTATGACTATGCTTATTTTCAATGACTGGAACATTTGTGAGTTTGCAGAGGATGCAAATGGGAAGTTTCTTGTTTTAGTGATAGTTGCTTAGCTTTCAGTTGTGCTTATTTTTGATGGCTAGAACGTTTGTGAGGTTGCTTATGGCGAGTCGCATGGTGTGGTTACGAATGTGTTGTTGTTGGAGGTTTACAATTGGTTGGCTTATTCTATTGAGGTGCTATCTACAGGTGTTGGAATTGCTAATTGGAAGGCCACAACATTTTCTTTGATTTTGTTGGAGCTATTTGCTATTGGTGATGAGGGGTTTTTTACCCTTGTTGAGGCCCTATTTGCTTGCAGGGTTTTTGGGGCAACTTGTGTGGTATTTGATATTTTTTCTTTGGTTGCTGCTTTCTTGTTGATGTTGTTGGTTGCTAATGTTGGAGGACTAGTGGAAGCTATGCTGTTGGTAGTGTTTGGCAACTTGTTATTTTTGTTTAGGAGCCTTATTTTCTTACTACTTGTTCTGCGAGGGTGTTATCTTGGTTTGGGTTGTGGGCCCCTTGCTAGAGTTTTGGCTTTGGAGTGGCTTATCTTATGCTCTAACTGACGTGTTGGGGTAATTGGTGTGCTTCTCTTTCCAACGTTGTCCTTGTCTCCCCCCTAGCTTGGGTTTTCCTTGCCCTCAAGGTATTCCTTCTTTGCTGATTGTTTTGCTCGAGGTTGTTTTTCCCTGTGTTGTTCTGACTCCTTTCTTTGCTGTAGATTTTTGGTTGTTGTTTCATGGAGGTCTAGTGGTTGTTTTTTTATTATTTATCCTTTGTGTGAACTCTCTTGGTGTGTGCTTTGGGTCTCTTATTGGGTTTTTATTTATGGAGTGACTTTTTTATGGCTCTAACTACGTGTTGGGGTTGATGATGTGCTTATCTATGGGGTTTGCTCCTTGATTTTTTTTGCATGATTTACCCTTGCTCTTTTGCCTTGTGGAGTTTGGTGGTTGATGATCAACAGATGGTTTGCTTATTGGAAGTTAGGTTGATTTGTATATGCTTAATGTTTCTCAGTGGTTCTTTGAAGGTTCTCCTTGTTTCTCTTCTTGAGCTTATTTTGGAAGGGTTGTTCTTTATTTTGGATGGGCTATGCTTATTTATGCCCCTGTTATTCAAGAAGATGTTGGCAAATTTTGTGTTGTTGGGTTTGCCAAAGGATGGTACAACTGCTTGTTTTGCTGAAGCGAGCTGGCTTTCTCCTTGGATCCTATTGAGGTGGATTCTTCTCTTATTGAGGTGGAGTTGGGGGTTGAAATTTTTTGGTTTCCTTAGTTGCTAATCCTTTTGAGGTGGACGTTTCACCTATGGAGGTGGAGGTTGAGATTGCTGGAGTTTTTAGGTTGTAGTGGAAAAAGTGTTCATGAAATCCTGTCTAATAGAGGGGAGCTCTCTTCTTTTGAGGTGGAGATTGAGTTGGCTTTATGGTTTGACAAGTTTTTTAATGCTTATATGTACTTTGTCTTGCCTTATGGGTTGTTGGTTCTGAAAGGGAGCTCTTATTGCCCTCTTTGTTTTGGCTCAGTGATGCTTACATTGAGCAGTTGGTTTGCTATGGTCTGGTAGTTGCAGATTGTTGGGTTTTCGGTCCCTGAAAAAAAAAACATGATTGTTTTGACATTTTTAATCATCTAAGTAGGTCAAAACCTGGTTGTAAAGGGTTTAAGGTCCCTTCAAAACTTGTTTGTTGCAGCTTGAGTTGATTTGAATATCTGTGTATGGTTGCTGCTAATGGGTTGTGATTGTTATGCTGATTATTTTTCTAGTAGCTTCTTTGCCTTGTAAAGGGTTTGAGGTCCCTTCAAAAACTTTTTGTAATGGGTTTCAGGTCCCATCAATACCTGTTTTTCCCTTAATAAAAAACATACTATTAATATTTAATAATAAATATGAATATAAATATATGAAATACATAAATTTTAAAATAAAAATAAAATCTTTTATAATACATTTGAATCATAAAGTAAAAAATAACATAAATAAATAAATAAAATTTACTATTACTTTCTTAGATGTATCCTAATTGAGGAGGAAAAAAATATTAAAAAATAGAAAGAGATGTAAAAAAAATGGGAAAAAGATTTAGGGTTTCCATAAATAAAATGATAGTATAGCTAAATATATGAATCAAATAATTTGTTTTATTTTCATATAATTTTTTCAAAATAATAGAAAAAAATAGACCTTCAACTAAAAATAAATAATTAAAATATGGTATTATTTGTTTATATTTACAGTAATTAATTAAGAAGAAAAATAATGAAAAAAATATAAAGTAAGGCTGATGGTACCATATTTTTTTAGGGTTGTCATGACTAAGATGACAATAGAGATAAATATATAAAGTAAATAATATTTTTTGTTTTCATTTATTTTTTTTTAAATTATTAAAAAATTAGTTCTTGGAGTTCTCAATAATTTAGATCTTTCAACTTTTTATCTTTATAGACATATGTTTTGAGAATTTAGTATATAATTATCTATAAGTGATTGTTCACCTTTTATTCAAAAAAATAGAAAATGATATATTTTAAAAATATTTAATTTACTAATTTTATACATAAAAATTATTTTAAATATTTTTATATTAAAATCATCAAGAAATATCTCTTACACATTTTAAATATTTAAGATATCTATACTAAATTCATCTTGAATAAAAAAATCTTATATTTTCAAAATATTTAATTTATTAAAATTATACATAAAAATTATTATAAATATTTTATAAAAAAAAACCAAGAAATATCTCTTAAATATTTAAAATATCTTAATTTAATTTAATTTATATTTAATTATTCATATCTACTTAATTTTCTTTTACCATATAGATTGAAATAAATTAATGTAACTAAATTCAGATTCAATTTAGCTTCTTTTATTTTACAGTTTTTTATTAAACTAATTTGCATGAACAGCCAGATTGTGAATATGCATGCTTTCGCATTGTAAAACTAGAATAAAACGGAGGAATCCACAAAAGTCAGGAAAGAGCATTAAAAAATGCAAGTAACAATGACTCCATGAATATAAAATTGATTTTTTTTTAAGATAATAACAAAATCTATCTCGGTTTCAAGTATAAGTAGCAAAACACATGCATAAGTTAAACTGCGACAAAATTTATCCTCATCTTTAATAAAAATTATTTTCGAAAATCTACTTTTATTGGGATCTACCTTGATGGGTACAATGTCACAGAATTGTCCCGTGTTAGTAAAAGGCCCTCTCAAAAGATTCCCCACTAAACCCAAAATCTATATATACAGATCTAAACGACTGCAGTACAGTGGAGCAACGAACATCCACCCTTCAGAATATACAAGTTCTATATATATCATATCAAGCTAACCTTCAGAGAATTTCTTTTATCACACAGCCATTGATAAAACTTGTGATCTTCTGATAAGGTGTTGGTTGCAGCTAGTGAAAATATGGATGGATCTTCTTGGCCTACTGCTTCTGAGGTAATGCAGACATGCATTATTAGTAATAACCATTGGATTTTAGATCATTATATTAGGGATTATTGTATTTACATGCATTTTTATTAAGCGGCAATAATATAAACTATATAATTGAGCTGTTTTGATTGCAGGTCGATAGAGTAAAGAGATCTGCAGCTTCTTTGGCAGGATGTGATGTAGACAAAGTACGAGTGGTTGCTTCTCCATATAGGATTTGCCCTCTCGGTGCCCACATTGATCATCAGGTGGGTGGGTTATCTGATCTGATTGATTAGTTCTGGAAATGAATGCTTTTCTCTGAATGCTTGTATTGCTTTAGTGCATTCTCCAATTTGAGACATTGTTTTCGAAATTTATCGGTTTAAGAGTTGAGTCGGATCAGTAGGAGCAATAAATTTAAGTTATTGTTTGCAAAATAATCTGGTTTAATTTTGAGACATTACTTTTAATTTCTGTTTGGCTTAGGAATTATATCTGATGGGTAAGTAATAATAAATTTACGGACATTGCAATCAGGACGCGTGATTAGTGATGGTGCCATTTGGTCTAATCGATGACCAGAGACAAGCATTGGATTGAATGTTTTTATAAGGCTAATTTGAAGTCCAAAACTATTGGGAAAAAATATTTGGTTGATCTATTACAGTTAGAATTATTACATACCCCTGATTTTTCTTTATATGTTGTATGGTGCACTGGGGGCACTCCTGTGAAATTCGTCTCTGCATATCTGATGCTGGATCTGGGCACATATAACAGCCTGGATACGTATTCTATAGTCATGAGTTCCCTATGTGGATATGGTTGAGATACTGCAGAGCCATGATGGGGAATAGGCACTGCCCTATCATAGTAGTATATGGGCTGCATATACTATCTAGGCCTGTGTCTATTGCACAAGCTCGTAAAATATCTTCGAAAGAATTTAAAATGTTTTGACACGATTCATTGATTTCAGATTCAATATCATTTAAATGCTTTAGCTTCAGCAGTAATTTGTGCCTTTTCTAGAAAAGCTATCTTGAGTGGCATCAAAATGAATGGTAAGATGACTATGCATGGGTGTGTTTAAGCAATTGATAGATAAAAACGTAAGATGCTTAAATTTTTTCTAGACACTTTGGCTGTTGTCGTTGGATATAGTAAGGCACTCTTTTCCTTTTAAGCTAGCTATTAATCTTGATTTTCATTCTATTCAAGGTTATAGCTGCATACAACAAGATCACATTATCCAAAGCGAGAATACTCAAGGATTCAATGATTACGAGACTGGCAAACAATGAGCACAAATGAAGGACAATGTCATGACATTTGTTATGTGTATATATTGTATTAAACAACCTTATCAGGATCCAGAACTTTACCAATGAGAAGCATTCATTGAAATACCCATAGTAGCAAAAATCTTTCTACGGATTGACTTGGCAAACCAAAAAACAAAGATTTTAAAATTAACCAGGAAAAAACAGGAAATTAAAGATTCTGAAAAGTTCATAAACATAGAGAAAAAGATGCAATATTTTAAATTTCAAGCTAAATAAAGGAAAAAGATGCTGCTTTTCCATCTAGCACAGCCCAAAACACTTTTTATTTTTTGCTTTCTAAAATCAAATTGGGGGTCTAGGGATGGCAGCCCTCAGTGGGATTGAGGTGCAATTCCACCCCCAGGGTCCAGGGGCAGTATTGCTTGTGCATTTCATATTATGATGCACGGTGGGGTCTACCAAGACCAAATTAGGGCCTTCAAGGAAACATGGACCTTCATGGCGCATGCCATTTTACATCATTTTATCATTTTTAAGTTTAACCAAGCTCCAAATCCTTCAAAAAATGCAGGTGTTAAGGCCATAAAGCAGTAGATAGGCCCTAACTGAATGAGAATGGAATGTATATGCGCTAAAGAATGAGTGCCCTAATCAATTGAATGTTTGGTTACTTCAGCAAATCGAAATCTGCAATGTAAAATGAGGTTCAACAGAAAATTTTAAAAAAACAAGTATTTTACAAGAAAATTGAAAAAATTGGATGAAAAATTCAAAAATCCGTAGTTTATTTGTGGTTAAACTAGTCTTGGTAATTGTGTTAACAATCAGAGGAAAAAATGGCAACCTCTGCAATCGTGGCAGTGGTCAGAGGAAAAAATTGGCTCAACACACCATACCCCGTGTAATGACTGGGCCAAGTAGTGATTTATTAAATATTTTTGCTGGCATCGTCAAATGCCATGCATGTTATGTGTGACAGGAATGCCATTTTTTTCTACTTGTTATTACCACAATTATAAAGAATGGAGTTGAATTATAAAACAGCTTGAATGGCTATTAATAAGGAGGTTCAAAGATACAATTGGTAGGCACTTATTTATGAGCTTGAAGGTTCAAAGATACAATTGGTAGGCACTTATATATGAACTTGAAGGTTCAAATCTCTTACTGTTATTTTTCTAATTTCAGCACTTCAATATATTGTTTACAAATTTCTGCAGAGGAATATGTTTATTTTGTGTAATTGTTGTTTTTTCATAATATACACATAATGTCCAAATTGAAAGCACTGTCCTAGAAACATCAAATGAGTTCTTCTTCACCTTCATGTGGAATCCATGGTACCGATCTTCAAATGTTTTTCTTTAATGATAGTAAATTTCCACCATCCATAATGCTGATTGTTGCTGTTTCTGGATTTGATTGTGTGTGAATTTTTCCATCAAAATATTGGGTCCATCAAATCCCTTGGACAATTTTGCTAATGGTTTAGAATATTTTCATTTTTATTGTTTTATGTTTAAATAGTAACTCTTTTTTTTTAAGTTAATGTGTGCTTAACATTGAATAGGACCTTGGGTATGCATCCAAATAATCTAGGAGATATAGAATAGTTATACCAAAATATGGGGAAATGTTGCTAGCCTTGCAATACTAGGTGTGAATACAATCCCTTATATCAAATGTAAGGCGCCTAAAGTTGCACACTAAACCAATAGGCATGTTCATTATTGTCAGCTTGCTGTTGATGATGTGGTAGCCCAATAAACACCATGACTGGCAGAGAACACAACCTACATTGGTTGTTAGAAATTCACTCTTATAGAGTTCATCTATATGCATGTGATTGGTTGTGATTTTTAAATCTAATTGTTTTATCTTAACATCTGAATTAATTTCTCTAAGAAATCTTAGCCCAATCATTCTAAGTTTAACATAGTGTTGATCTTCAGGGGGGTACCGTGACAGCAATGACAGTCAATAAGGGCATACTTTTAGGTTTTATCCCTTCTGGAGACAGCAAGGTAACCTTTCAAATATTGAATTAGAGTAGCATTTGTCCTTTTTTGTATTGAATTTAATTGTCCTTTACATCTTGCAAGACTTGAACAGCACAAATCACCTTAAGTGAAGTACAAAATGCAAAAGCTGCATGGTCCGGGTGGTAATTTTATTGAATTATTTCTGTTGCTAATTGCTATAATACTTTATTGTATTTTATATGGTATTGCAAAGTGATTTTTAACAAATGTTAATTTCAATCTTAGCACTATTTGAAATAGTAGATGTTCTTTGCTGAAAAAAAGTTCTATGGCTTGTAAGGAAATTTTGATTTACTTACATATATCTAACTTCCAAAGTGAATACCTTTCTTTGGCGAGAACAATTTTGAGGCATATTTTGTACTGTATTATTGTCTGAAGTTCAAGAAAATATATGCCCAAGCTTGGTCTTAACAAAAGATAGCTTGTTGCCAAATATCTTGCTACATAACCTAACGATGTCATACTAGTTGCCCCTAAAGCAAATTGTCAGATGAACTGGCCTAAACTAGATGTATGCCACAAAATTAGAAAAACTATCCTCAGATATAACAAGTTTTAATCATCTTTCTCCAATTTTGAGCTGCCATCTTTGGATATCTGGGAACCACACCAATATGGGGATCATGAACAACATTCTCAGGCACTGATGGAGAAGAATGTGGATCATAATGTCTTGCAATTGCACAATGTTAAAATCTGGAGAACCAGCTCTAAGTGGGATAGAAATATCTCCCTTATTTCCCATTCATTGACACCCCTGTTCAGTGCTGTTAACAGTCTGATCTTAAGATCCAAAATAAAATACATTGTGCATTAGTTTTCTGCCACAGGCCAAAACCAGCAAGTAAAGGGGTCAAGACTTAAGCTGGCCAGGTAACAAACCAAATTGATTATCACAAGCTTGAATCCACTCCCCATCATACAGTTTATCATCATCAAGCACACATTGGAATATCCATTTCCAGATCCTAGTCTGGTTTGTATCTTATCTGTATCAACATTATTTAAACCTGAACTTTAATATCCATAAGCTCCTTCTTTCTATCTGCAGAATGAGTATCAGTATGACCTCTAGAAAATAGTAGCAAAGTTTGATTCATGTCCTGTCTCCTTGCCAATGCCACTCCCCTGCCAACTCAAAGATTCAAAATATCATACAAGCATTCCCATCTGTCATCTTTTACTCTGTCTAACACAATCTCAGTTTTCTGGCCAATAAATTCTCCAACCTTTGACACTAAACATCTCTTCCCTCCAAATGCTCTGAAGGAGACAAAACATGTTTGAATTGTCAATTGCATTCACCACATGACCAACACCGAGAGAAATCAAGGGAGGAGCATCTGAAACTGCCTGTATGGAGGGCAGAGAGTTCAATAGACATGCCTGGAAAGTTACCAATCTGCGCAACTGCAGCCCTGTTACCTGACTGACTAGTTGAAGAGGAGTTGTCAACAAGATGTTGTTGTTGCCATGGTAGATTTATCAGAACGTTACCTCTGATTGTTACCACTGTCATTCCTATACTGCTATGAATTATTCAATCTTTCCATCTATTTCACCATCTCAGGGAGATTAGAGATTGACTGTTTTAAAAAACATGCAAATTCTATTGAACACCTGCTTGATTCACCATTTGGCATCAGTTTCATGGCTATCTTTATCCAACTGCTCTTGCACCATAGGGACTCACCTCCGAACAAATCTTCCCTTTCCCTTCCATATATCCTTGCTATAGCATCCCCTGAGCTGATAGAGTTGCCACTAAGGTGAAGCCACCTGTGCACCAGACAAATGCCTTCCTCTTGCTGGTTACCACACATCAGTTCTCGTAACTTCTGGGTATCACTCTGTCCTTTGCTTGAAGAATCATAAGCAGAAATGATGTTCTATGTAAGAGACTCACTCAAGCTGCAACACCAGTTAAGGACCATCCACAGCAGTTTGGCTCTGATCATAAAGTAAAAGAAGACGGACCACAATACACTCAGAAACAAATACAGATAACTGAACTCTGATTCCAAAATAAACTCCGTCTAATTACCACTGCATTAATGTTACCAATTATACAGAAAAGCCGTCAGGTTATTATCCGTGGCAACTGAGACTGGTATTTCATAACAATGAATATTGTTTGAAGTTTACATGCTATGAAATCTGGGAGTAATCAGTCGCATATGACAATATAGATTATCAGAGTCTGATACAGGAGGCCGAATTACCAGACACAGCAACAATCTTACAATTATGATAGATGGATCATTAGCGCATAGGAGTCGCGCCTGCCCTTGACGGCAGTTAGGACGGTCTCTCAATTGAAAATCAGAGAGACGCCTTAGCTGAGATATATCGATCTGCTACGCCGGACGGAGACGAATAAGGCTGGCAATGCAATCGGTTCTACAATTCGAGCTGCCAAGATAAGACGAGGAATGAGGTCGCAGAGTGAACCGTCATGCCAGATAGTTACCCGTATCTGAATTCCGCTGAGTACCGCAGGCTACACACAAACGAACTTAATCTGTTCTTCAATAGATCGCTTTAGTCCCGTGCCTCTCCTAGAAATCGCTGCAAAGGTAATCGCAAGAATTAGGAATAGCGACGCAAGAGGATGGCGGAAGAAATCAATAACACGGGTAAGGTTTTTGTCCTACCCAGTGCCAGGCATGCAGAGGTTTCCGTCTCAGCATCCCATGAATTCAATTCCTTCAACCATCGTGCCCATAAAAGATAAATGAGTCTCGATAAATACCAACCTCCTAACGGGTCGGCTCAGAAGAGTTATAAAATTTAAATATTATTCATTAATAATTTAAATTTATTATTTAATATTGTTTTAAATATATTATTATTATTTAATATTATTTTAAATTCTCCAAGTGTTTAAAAACACTGTTTGGTTTTCCCTCCAAAATTAAATCAGGTAATTTTGGGGACATGACATACTATGCAGCCTGATTTATTTAGCCATTTAATAAATATTTTATAATAATTGCTGTTATGATTGAGTTAGGAGAACTGATCATCACAATTCACCTGTTGCAGGCCAATCTTGAAGGGATGGAGAAATAAACCATTTTTGATCATCACCTCCCTTTCCTGAATCAGTGGGTGAATGAATTTCTCTACCATGTGAACTGAATCCTCTTCAAGATGACTATGATAGCCTGTCTTGAACTAAATGCACTTGATCTGCTTTCTGAACTAGCACCTGGATACCATGACGATCCATCTTTTCCTTTACCTAAATTGGTTCCTGTAAACCAATTCAGTGGAGAACCTTGCTCAACCTGTAAATTAGGAGGCATCCCTTCCTCCCTGATTACCAACATGAACATTTCCTTGTTTGTTATGAACTGGCCTAGCAATGTGAATATCATCCTGCTCCTTACGAGGCAAGGAACATTATTCCTTCTCTTTCTCCTACCATATCTTGCTTTGTTTGGCAACTTCCTGTTTTGAAAAAAGGTTCTTGAATCACTTTCTTAAACATGAATCAGGAGAGTAATCTGCAAAGACATGGACAAAGATGATTTCATACATGAAATCAGTATGGCACCTTCCTTCTTGAAATAAATTGTTTCCTGTAGGACACAGCAGCTGCAGCACCTAACTAGAAAACACAAGCCACAAGGTTGAAGGAATTAAAGAAAGGGGAATGCTTAGTAATACCAATGGTTCCTGTTTGTACATCTGCCTAGGTAACGAGTCTCTTATCAAAAATTTATCAATACTGAAGAACATCTCAAAGGCAAATGAAACATGCTCATCCACAAATACATTTTTGATAGTTTTCAGCTTGCCACACAACAAACACTGGTATGTGCATATGAATACATCTAACAGTTTTATACATGGCCAACTTGTGCTACAAAAGCCAAACAAAAAATATGATTTCTTGATTTGTAAAAATAGAGATTGAATAAGCTTAAATCGGCAAGACCAAGCATGAGGGGAGTTGGAAACATTAAAGGACTATTGGGATTGGAGATGAAGTCCAGTATCTCTGTCAGTAGTTTTGTAATATCCTTAACAAGTTTCAATATAAAATATTTACCACTTTCTCATCACTGGGATTTGAGGGTGAGATAAGAGCACATAACTAGTAAACATTATCATTCACCATTTTTTGATCACCCAAATCCTATGAGGGCAAGGTGAGAGCATACAGTGGATGAATAATGATTTATATATACATACACATAAATACAACACACACACACATATTATTTCCAATAACAACAATGCCCAGAATATTGTAACAATGGAGTAGCAAAAATAATATAGATCTATCAAATAATAACACACAAGTATGAATAAAGCTTCCCCCATAGTAGAATTTTTCTTCAATGATTGTAAAATATATGCTTAGAAAATATCTTGAATCCTTAGAAATACAAAATTTGCTGCGAATACCAAAATATATGCTGAAGTTCAAACAAAGCTTTGAAGTACAAATAGAAATACCAAAATATGTGTGAGATTGCCTTAGGAAATCAAAGGAATTTTGGCCTCCAGTCTCAAAGAAGCCAAACGGTTTTGTCCCTTGATCTCCAGAATTTAAAGGTTTTTGTCCTTAAATACTAGAACTGAACACAAGGCAGTAAATACTGAATAAATTTGCAGATGTCTCAAAGGCCAACAAGTTCCTCAATATATAGCGCACCAACCGGCCTCATTTTTCCTCTCAAATATAGCAATAAAAATATTAATTTGATTCTTTTCTAAAAATAGTTCCACTTTGTCTTGTAACTCATTATTTTTTTGTCATAGAGCTTGTAATGAAGAAGCTGCCAAGTGTCTTGGGAGTTACAAGAACCTTTTATGGAAACCCACATCCCCATACCATTTATTATTATTTTATTTGTTGCTACTAAACCATGGCCTCTTTATTAAAACATTTTTATATCTGTTTTGGGAAAATGCGGATAGGGCTCGCATAAGCTAATCAATTAAAAAAGGGATATTACAAGTTTTTTTTGTCCCAAATTTGCTTTTTCACAAGCAATGCAGAGTTGAGTGCTCAAGAATCTTTGATCCCTCCCATGGACCATCTTTTGTAGGTAGTTTCCTCCAACAAACCAACTATTCTTTAACTGGTTTGTTATGTAGCTTCTTCTCTCATGTACCAATGATGGTTTTTGACATCAAAATGAGTTTCCCTTTATTATCCAATGGTGGTAAATCTAGTGATGGTGTAATACATTGTCCAAGTGCCTTTTTGAGGCAAGACGGATGGAAAGGATTTTGAATTTTGTTGTTTGTTGGCAATTCCAACTCACAAGCAACTTGACCAACCCTTCTCACAACTTTGTAAAGTCCATAGAAGTGAGGCTTGAATTTTTTAGCCCCATGTTGCTTAATGGAACTTTGTGATAAGATTGTAGGCAGAAAAACCATGTCTCTAGCCTTGAATGATCTCTCAATGTGGTGCTGATTTGCATAAAACTTCAATTAATTTTGAGCCTGCCATAGGTGATCCTTGAGGAACCCCAAAATATCTTGGCTATATCCTATTGAGTCTCTAGTTGTTGGTAGCTTCTATTAGTGAACGCCAAATTTGTGAGGGTTAGTGCATCAAATCCATACAATGCCATAAAAAGAATCATGCCAATGGACATGTGATGGGTGGTATTATAACAATAGTCTCCAAGCTGCAACCACTTGACCCATATGTTGCTTGTTGGTCAATGACAATTTTGTAAGTATCCTACAACCCACTTATTCACTATTTCTGTCTTTCTATCTATTTTTGGGTAATAACTGATACTAGGAGTGAGTTCAGTACCTACTCAAATGAAACAATTCCAACCAATAAGAGCTAAAAAATCAATTATCTTTGTCACTAACAATATTTTTAGGCAATCCATGAAAGCCTAAATATTTCTTTGAAAATAAATTAGCTACTTGGTGTGCTTTGAATCTTGTAGGAATGGTAAAGAAGTGTGCAAACTTTGTTAATCTATCTGCTACAACATAAATACAATCCTTTACATTTACCTTTGGAAGGTCTATGATGAAGTCCATGGATATGCTTTTTCACTTTTGATTGGGAATAATAATGGTTGTAGTCTAAGTCACCATATTCGACCGAACTTCAACATGAAATTCAAAATTCGTCGAATTTCAAAAAATAGGTTGAAATTCGTTCATATTCGAACAAATTCGCCAGTCAACCATTTGCGTTGAAAAATATCATTAAAATATTGTTTTATTATGATTTTTTTTAGGGTTTTTTCTTTATAACTGGCGGCGGCATTAGATATCGAACCAACTAGTTTTTTTCCCCTGGCGTCTCCAACTTGTTTATTTTCGGGCGTCTGCAATTGTTGGCGTCTAGTGTTTGCAACTCATCTCAACTGCAGCCGTTTATTGCTTCGACGTCTCTCTCTTCCGCCGCTCTGCGTCCATCTGCTTCGGCCTTCGACGTCAACGTCTCTCTGCATCGCCACGACCCACGACGCCATCATCCACAGTTGACCATCCATCACTCTCTGGAGTTTGCATCGCCATTACTCATCGGCGTCAAAACTCTCGCAAATTCCAGGAGCGTCGAAGGAGGTAGGAGATCATTTTTTTTATTTTTCAAATTTAGGGTTCGATTTTTTTATTATAGCATTATGTAAAGTTGTAAACTATAATGTAAATTTGTAAAATATAGGAATGAAAATAATTTTTAATATTAAGTAAACTTTGTTTAATATTTTGTATTTGATTTAGTATTTAATATTTCATTATTTTATTTTGTATTTAATATTTAATTTTTTATTATTTAATATTGTGTTTATTTATTATTTATTAATGTTTACAGTTCACTTTATTTTATTATAAAATGTAAATTATATTAATATTTAGTGTTTTCATTTTGTTTTTTAAATTAATAAAAAAATGTTAAATCTTTTTATGTTTATTAATTATTAAAATAAAATCTAGTATTTTTTATTTTGGTTTTTAGATTTAAAATAAAAAATCTATATATTTTGTCAAAACGTTGTTTGAAATTTTTTAGATTTAAAATAAAAATTCTATATATTTTGTTGAATGTTGTTTGAAATAAAACTATGTGAATGTTTTAATTTTTTAATATTAAATATTATTGTCATTCAAACATACAGATCATGGCTCCCCAAAAATCAATTGCAGAGGCATGGAAATATATCACTCGCAATGGTACTGATCTCAAATGCACCAAGTGTCAGAAACCTTTTATTGGCGGTTTGACAAGGGCAATGGACCATTTACTTGGTATTACAAATGGTACAGGAGGAGGTGTTACAGCATGTCCTACAGTTACCCCAGAAATAAGAGCTGCTTTAGAGAAAGAACAATCCTCTTCAATTGTGGGAAAGATGAAGAAAGCACAAAAAAAAAAGAGAATTGAAGAAGATATGTCTCAATCCAGATTCACAAGCTCAACATCTATTATGTCTTCCTCTTTTGATTTATCCAAATTGGTGAGGGAGAGTGGAACATTGAAAAGCTTTTGGAAACCAGTAGAGAAATAGGAGGTGGATGATGCAGTAGCTGATTTGTTTTACACAAGTGCTATTCCATTCAATGTTGCGAGAAATCCACATTTTTGTAATGCAGTTCACAAAATTGCAGAGTTTGGCAAAGGGTACACACCCCCAGGTTCAGAGGCTATCAGGACAACTCTTTTGGAGAGGTCAAAAGATAGAGTGACTGAGAAATTAGCTACTGTCAAAGACTCTTGGAGGAAAACAGGTTGCACTATATTGAGTGATGGATGGTCAGATATATGTCAAAGACCATTGATTAATATTTTGGTGTCTTGTCCTGAGGGTGTTGTGTTCTTGAAAGTGATTGACACCATGAACCACAAGAAAACTTCCGAGTACATTTTTCAAATATTAGAGGAAGCCATTCTTGAAGTAGGGGTGGAAAATGTGGTTCAAGTGGTAACTGATAGTGCAGCAAATTGTGTGGGAGCTGGGAAGTTGATTGCAGAGAAGTACCCACAAATATATTGGAGCCCATGTGCAGCCCATTGTCTCGATTTGTTGCTTCATGACATGGCTAAATTCCCATGGGTACATGAAGCTATTCACAGGGGGAGAGCAATTGCAAATTTCATAAGGAATCATCGTCTCACATTGAGTCTTTATAGGCAGCATGCATCCAGGGAGTTGTTGAGGCCTTGTGAAACAAGATTTGCTTCATTTTATATCACTTTGAAAAGAGTGGTTGAAGAAAAAGCAGCTTTGAGGTCTGTTATTTGTTCCAATAAGTGGGAACACTCAGTGCTTTCTAAAGGTCCTAAGGGGAAGAACGTGGAGCAAATAATTCTAAACAACAATTTCTGGGAAAGTGCAGCAAAAGTTTTGCTTATATGTGAACCAATTGTTGATGTGCTTCGTATGGTTGATGGTGACACTCCTTGCCTTGGCATGCTTTATGAAAACATGGACCGTTGTAAAGAAGCTATTCAAAAAACACTAAACAATGTACAAGCAGAATATATGGAGGTATGGGAGATAGTTGATTGCAGATGGAAAATGATGCACACACCTTTACATGCAGCAACTTGCTTTTTGGAGCCTAAGTTATTTTCTATTGATAGAGAAGGTGACACTGAAATTATGGCAGGGCTTTTAGAAGCGGTTGGAAAGTATGAATCAAATCAAACAATTTCAGCATTAATCAGAAGTCAATTTTGGGTCTACAAGGGCGGAGAAGGGTTGTTTGGAATGCAAGTAGCCAAATATGACATGACACATGTACCTGGGCATAAATGGTGGATGACCTATGGAGCACAAACTCTTGAGCTACAAAAGTTTGCTATTCAAGTTTTGAGTCAGGGAGCAAGTTCATCAGCGTGTGAGAGGAACTGGAGTTGCTTTGATCACATCCATTCCAAAAAGAGGAATAAATTGTTGTCTGAAAAGTTGGGAGATCTTGTCTATGTTTGCAGCAATTTAAAATTGCTCATGAACAAATCAGCAAAGGAATCTTCCTCACAACAAATTCTTGAAGACATAGCAGTGCCAGTTGCAGATGAGCCTGACTTTGTTGATGATGAATTGAGTAGTGATATAGATGATGATGATTTAGCATCTCAGCCAAGTGCTTTTGATGACTTGGAGTTTTTTGAAGTTCTAAAGCCTTTACTGTTATTGTACCTTTTTGACAAAAGAACATCTTCACAATCGTGATTTCACATGTCTTTTATGGTTTATATTTTATAAATGTGTCATCTTTTTGTAATGATTCAAATCTATCTATCAATGTTAAACTATTTAGACAATTGTATGGATATATTACTTATATTTATAAAAAAAAAAAAAAAATTACATAAGGCGAATTTTATTCGAATTTTATACTTTTCGAATTTTTTCCTTGTCAAATTTCAATGTTGCCGAACTCGAATTCGAATTCGAACCTGGTGACTTAGGTTGTAGTAATCCTGTAGGAAAAACATGTTCTGCTTTATTTTGTTGATAGATTGTGCACTCCCTGATGTATCGTAGTACATCATCCTTAAGGCCCTTCCAATTTTTTTTTCCCTTGATTTGCTTGTATGACTTGTAGAATCTAGTGCGTCTTGGGTGCATCATGCAAGGATTTCAAAACCTTCTCTTTCTTCTTAGATTAGGCACTAAAAAGATTCTATGCTTATACTAAATGAGACCATTTGCTATCACATACTTATCATCCTTCACACTTCCATCTAAGACGTTAGCAATAGATGTATTCTTGGCATATTTTGCCATGATAGAAACCTTCCACTCACTAGAAATGGCAGAAATAGAATGAAAAGTGGACATTTTGGAAAGGCCATCAACAACTACATTCTTTTCGTCGTTAATATATTCTATATCATAATCATAAGCTTGGAGTTTACTTATCCATTTTTGTTGCCTATCATTCAAGTCTCGTTGATCCAGGGAGAATTTCAAACTATTGCAGTCTATTTTAACCACAAATCTTCCACACAGTAAATATCTTCTAAATTTTTCCAAAACATATATGATGGCAAGCATCTCCTTGTTATAAATAGAAAACCTCTGTTTTGAATCTTTCAATTTTCACTCTTAAATGCTATGGGGTGTCCCTTTTGCATTAGTATTGCTCCATTTGGCTCTCCTAAAGCATCACATAATACAACAAACACTTCTGATAAGTCTTGAATAGCAAGTACTCAGAATTAGTTAATTACCTTTTTGAATTTCTCAAATGCTTCTTGCATTGTATCATTCTAGAAAAAGGCTCATTTTTTGTCACGTCAGTTAGGGGTGTTGCTGGCTATGAGGAGCCCTTAACAAACCTCTACTAATAGCTGTAAAGACTAAAAAACCCTCTTGATTGTGTCAATTTAGTAGGGGGTAGCTAATTGAAAATGGTTTGGATCTTTTGTTGATTGACTTGAATACCATGAACACTAATGACATGGCCCAAATACAAAATCTATAAAACCCCAAACTCGCACTTAGATTCTTTTGCAAATAGAGTTTGTAACTCTAGAATTGGAAGGACCATATCTAGGTGCCTCAAATGATCCTCCCATGTTTTGTTGTATATCAAAATATCATAAAAAAATACTAAAACAAATATCCTCAAATGTCTACTAAATACTTGATTTATTGCAGATTGGAAAGTGATTATTGTAGTAGCCAAACAAAATGATATGACTAGAAACTCAAAGTGTCCATAATGGTGTTTGAAAGCTATTTTGTGCACATCCTCCTTGCGGACATGGATCTGATGGTTGCTTGATCTCAAAGCAATCTTCAAGGAATAGACCACCCCATGTAACTCATTAATGAGCTCATCAATCTTGGGAGTAGGATAACTATTTTTGATGGTCTTTTTGATCAATGCTTTGTAGTCGGTGCACATCCTCATTGTGCCATCATTTTTCTTCATAACTCCTTGATGGCCTTGATGGCCTTCTCTCTCCTCTTTGTATGTTCACAAGTGGTAGTAAGAGTGATCATAGTAGGCTATGAGCCTAGATCCAAATCTATGATGTGTTGTAATCCCATATCTAGTGGCAAACTTGGACACATATCATGAAAGATACCCTCTCAATTTTTTCTTGATTTTCAATATCAAATACAATGTAACCATGCACCCGTTAAGGTTAGCTCCAAAACCAAAATGATGCGGAATAGTAACTCTAACCAAGAATGCGCCCTAAGACCCGATGAGGGAGGAGGGGCGGGCATATGGTCAGAGGATCCCTAGAATCTAAATAACTCAATAATTGTAACTGATCACAACTGAAAGAAACTCAACGCCAAGAATGCACACACAATCCCAAGGAAGGAGAGGTGTTGTCATATGGTGGAGAAAATTAATCAAATACTAAAATGAAGTTACAATTGAATGGAGCTAGGCGGTGAACCAACCATGAAAGGATTCCGCACTTCCACTAATTTAGTGGGGGGAAGAAATTGTAAAACAAACTAGTTCATCTGCTGCGGCAGGCATCCACTCGTAAGTGGGAATTCACCACTTTTCAGTGGGGTACAAAATGAGAGAGATAACATGAGTTATTTTTCCATACTGGCGGTAAACCATCTAGGGGTGCTTAATGTGAGAAATAAGAAATAATTGCAGCAATAAAGGACTGGAATAGTACTATTGTTTACAGTCTTACAAAATGAGAAAGAGCTGCAAATTACATGAGAATTACAATATTACCATAGCCAAATGAAAAAAGATAAACTCTCAACTCCAAATCTTCTCAACTACTGAAGAGCAAGCCAAAAATTGATCTACTGATGAATCTGATATAAAACCAGCAAACTGAGATTTCTTACCAGCAATTGGCCATTAATAATCTGTTATATCTTTGCCCCAAAAGCTCTTGTCGTTTTCGAATAAACTGCTCATGAATTAGCATCATAGATTCCCATGAAATAATGCATAATTTGAAAAGGATTAAGTCTGATTTAGAAATGCCAACAATTTAAAATGCAGACCAACAACTTCACAATAACCAAGTGGATTATAACCTCTTCAAACCTGCTCCAAACTTTTGCTAAGATTATGCTATATTTCTGATTGCAAATGTGAGTTGAAAGACCAAGAAATAGGCATGATAAGAGGAATAATCAGATTTGATAAATAAGACCAGCAAACTGTAATTCACAGACCAACAACTATGTAAACACCCCAATGTTCAAATCTCATTCAAAACACCGTTAATCCAACCCCATTTCATAGCATAATAATAACTGATGGTAGGCATCCAAAACCTCAAAGAAAGATTCACTCAAATCTGATACAAGAAAAGGCACGAATCCCAATGCTCAACATCAAATGGTACGGCCCTAGCTTGAGGGCGATTTCATCTAGAAAAATAGATACTTCACTAAAAAATCTAATACTTTGCAATAAGGGTCACCAAGTGCAAGAGAATGGTTAGAGCAAATACCCATATGCAGATTAAATTCATATGAAGAGTTGTATTCAAAAATCTCTTTCAGCCATTGTTGAACCAGCAACACAAAACTGGAAAATATTACCAAATTCTTCAATATCTTCAACAATGAAAAATCAATATGTACTTTTGAATGAAGCACACTCCCAATCAACCATCTAAGGAACCATAGTTTCAGGCCCGAAGAATGGAGTAGAATTGCTAAGATTCCCCTTAGCCGGGTTCTGAATTCAATCCAACAACATTTTGTTATAATTTTCCAAAGATAAGAAATGAGAGAGCAAAGGCTTTCTTTTATAGAATTGAAGGTGACTGTTGGCTCGTCAGCTTCCATCTTTTTTCCCTCCAAAAGGGATGCCCATTTCACTTTTGAAATATTTTAATTTTTAAAAAATTATATTCACCTTTCTAGGCATCCAAAATTTGAGGAGAAATATTTACTTTAGAAATATTTAAATAATCTCTCAATGAGGCATACACCCTCAAAGGTCACCTTTTAAAACAACTTTAAGTCATTAATACTAGGCCAAGGGGGCCAATAAGAAATTATAACATTAATGACTTAGAATAAATCATTTTACCCAAAATGAGCCTCAAAATGCTGAAAGCCAAATATGCCCAATTTGCACTGCCCGCAATGAAAGCTGAGCTGATTGCTGATGCTACTGTCCAAGATGGCACTGCCAGAAATAGAATTTACTAAAAATAGTAAATTTAGAAAAGTTGCCTGATGACTATGCATGTCATATCACTGCGAAGCTCTCTGAAAACCCAGAAAGAATCCGCCATCCTCATTCAAGCAAACCTTCTTCAGAACCCCTAAAAAATAGGAAACCCTAATTTCATCTCTGACAAGCCTACGGGCTTCCAGGAACAGGCTATCAGATATTGAAAAGCCTATGGCTAAAAATGGGAACATTATAGTCCGCCCTTCCCAAAATTGCTTGTCCTCAAGCAACTCAATTGGCATTCCAACATCACCATGCCAAACCAAACTGGAACTGAATTGGATCCTAGGGTCCCAAATCAACCTATGAGATTGATAGCACCAATTGATGGAAGTACTGCTCTGCAAACTGCCAACACAAGAGACCTCCCGATTAAGACTAAACTGAAACACCTTGAGAGAAAACTCTAGAAAGCCAACATGGGCTTCCCCTTCTTCAATTGCTAAATTGTAAACCCAAGTGATTCCAGGATTCTAAATCATTCTTAAGAGCACTGCTCCCCTAATCTGTTGCGCTACTCTGATTAAAACATCAAAGTGGAGCAACATAACTCGATCCACAAAAGATGATGCACTAAACATGTCAGTGCCCGGGTCCCATATCAGTCTTGTTGACGGGTGTTTTATGATCGCACCAACACAAAATAAAGTTTATCAACGGATACTCTATCCTCTCTTGATCAAAGTATCCTGCATGCTAAGATTGCCAGAAAGATCATACATTCAACTCCAAGGTTTTTTATACAGGGGATAGTTTCAGTTAGCTCGATGTGATTTGCTGGTTATTCGAAGGGGATTTACGTGAGTTGCTCATTTAGAAGAAAAGGATTCTCAAATTTCGGGAGATTTGTTAGTGACGCTCGGGTTTCCTAAGCTAACCAGAAAGTGTGGAATTTAAAGAGATATAGGGGTTTTGTAATGTCCCCGTTTTAGTTGACATTGTTTGTTGAGGGGTTAGCCTATCATTCTGACCCTCGTAGGCTGATAGATGTGATTAGAGGGTCGCTCATTGCAGTTATCCAGAGTTTTGGGACTCTACTCCATCAATTGATTCAGGTTTGGGCCTTTGCAGATGCTTACAGAGTGTTATTCAGGAACTTACTATTTATAGTAAGTCAGGTCATCAGGGTTACTATTTTTGGCAGGGCACCTGGCTTAGTTGGCTATCTCAGTTTCGACCCAATTTGGCAGTTGGATGAGCAAACAGAGGATATTTGAGCATTTAATGATAATTAAATAATTATTATTGTGACTTTATATTATAAAGTCAAATAATGAAATATTAATTATTAAATGGATTATTATAAAGTATTAAATGACTTTATAATAAAGGGGCGATTATTATTATTAAATGAGTATTTATTACTCATTAAAAGGGACGCCATTTAATGATTATTATTCCTAAGTATTGAAAGGGCAAAATTAATTATCATTTAAATCATTATTAAAATGCTTTTTGGGGGTCGAACTTGTGAAGAGAAGTATTTAATGTTTCAAAGGCAAATCGAACTCATTATGTGAAATGATTATTCTAATTTGTCTTGTCTTCTCAAAGAACTTTTGAGTTTGGGAAACAAGGGTTTCTGCAGATTTCAGTCATTCCAAGCTTTGGAGAACGATACCTCTTCTTAGTCTAGCTTTCTGAAGTTGTGAAAGATCAGCTTAAGATTGCTCATCTAGTTGGCTTCATACAGAAGTCGAATTTGTGCAAATTGGTGAAGTTTTAAAAAGGGTTTTGTAGATTTATTAACTGCAGATCAGAAAACGCTATAGTGCGCGTGAACAATAATCGCTATAGTGAACGCTACAATGATCGCTACAGTAAAAGCTACAGTGTTGTGGCATTTTAGAGAAGCTAATACAAGGGTTTGAAGCAGCATTTGAAGGTTTATTAGTTGCAGATTAGATTGCTGCTACAGATTTCAGCCTGTTGATAATTGTTTTCAGATTTGTTTCTTATGCCGCTAGAGAATTCGGGTATGACTTTGCTATGCTAAAGTTGTTAAGAACTGCATTGGATATATGTATATGAATGTTTTGCAAATGTAAATTCATATAAATCTGATTTCCAGAATGTATATCCATATACTGTGTATGCAAATTCATATAATCAGATTTGTGACTGAAATTTTATTGTTAAGCATATTTTCGTTGCAATTGGTATATGTGTATTCATTTTATCCTATCTTGACAAAGTATTCAAACATCTATCAAATAAACATTGATTTGTAAAACCAAGTTATCAAACAAAGGCAGAAAATTGGTTTTGGTTAGAGTCCACCAGGTGGTGGGTTTTTATAGGTTTAGAGATGCTACCATCTACTCTAAATGCGGAACGCGAAGATCAATTCTTGGAAACTTCGAACCAAGCTCTGCTTTGCCTCACTTCGGACAGCTTCCGCAGAACCAGTGCAATCTTCAAAAGGATAACGAGAAATATTCAAACTACGATTCACCATGTAGAGACCGTCACAACAACGCATATCAACATATAAACCGCAATTGAAGTTAAGTTCACAATGTTCCAGTTGACCACACAAGGCGAACCCACCATCAGTGAGCCTGCTAGTGGTATGGATAAGCGAAACTTGCTCAAATTAAACACCACATTCCACAACTACCGACTACTTGCATGAAATAAAGTCTGCTCAACTTTAAGCTACTTTAAGACCCTAAGTGAATTGGAGAGACGAAAAAGCCTTACTAGCTACTCACAACAAAAGATAGAACCACCAAGCAATGATAAATCTTTGTATTATGAGAGTGTTCACAACAACTTCTTACAAAGTCTTCAAATGGGAAAACTTTCTTTCCTCTTCAATCTAAACTATGCAATCTATGCTATGCTACTTCTAAGCTCTATCTCCTAGCTATCTCTCTATCTTCTGCTATTCTAATCTAATCATTTACAAATGAGGGGGGATGCCCCTTTTATAGTTGGCCTAGTCCAACAGATGACTTAGATTTGATTACAATGAAGGGCTCAGATTGAGCCACATATGCCCTAATTAGGGTTTTGCCCTAAAAACCGCCACAGAGAGGAGTGGGGTAATAAATGAATAGAAGATTCTCCACTCCTCTGCAAAAACCACCATGAGCAATTAATTCCCACTATCATCAAAAAATTCTCGTCCAGAAAGACTTCCTCTGTTCTGCCTACCAATTCTATTGCGTTAGGAGGAGGGCAAAAGAGTCTCTAAGATTGTCTCCACAGATAATAAAAATTGATTGGATCTGGAGTTCGACTGCTCAATTGTTCGCGTTCAACCCTCCTGTTGTTTTAACTCTTGGACGCATTTCTTCCTTGTAACTTTCATATTTCTCTAGCCCATTGCCTTGGGCGCATTTAACCTCTTTTGCATCACGTCCTTTAATGCCTTAGACAAATTTTTCCTGTCGTTTCCCTCTTCCTTGGGAACTTTTCACCTAATTTGTTCATCGTTACCTTGTTGCATGCCTTCTTGAGTTGGGTGCATATTAGATCTTTGTGGAGAAATTCCAACACTTAGCTGTTTCTTCCAACATCTTCTTTCATGGCTTGGGCGCAAATGAGACATCATGGAGCAGTTTTGAACATGTAGCTTTTTCTTCTTCCAAAGTTGTAATGTTATCCCGAAGTACTTGTTCCATCGCCTTAAGTCATCATTCTTTGGTCTGGCGTTCATCCTGTAAAACAAATAAAGAGAAGAGCATCAAAACGCTTTATAATATAAAATCTTTTAACTTACCCAATTTCTATGTTTTGACTTCCAAGGTCTGCTTGACCTCTGGATCTGATAGAGTTCACCATTTTTCCCTAGCAAATCCCGCTTTTCATAACTTTTCAACATGGGCGCATTTCACATGTCAAGCATCCACTTTCAACCCTTAGAATATTTCTAGGCCACTTTATCCTTCCTAGGGCGCATTTCAAGGTGTCCATTTTTGTTTTGAAACACTTAGAAAGTTTTCCAACTTCCATTTTGTGACACTTAGAAATATTTCAAGTCACATCACCTCGAGGGCGCACTTCAGGGGTCTGTCTTCCATTTTCAAAGACTTAGAAAAATCTTTTATATCTCCATTTCCTTCAAGGGCGCATATAGGAGGTCTCACTTTTATTTTCCACGCCTCAGATATTTTTCATACCACCACTCTCTTTTAAGGGCGCATTTTGAAGGGGGAACTTCCATTTTGATACTTAGAAATTTCTCAAACTTCTTGCTTCTCATCTTGGGCGCATTTTACCCTTGGTGATTTCATTTTGCATACCTTAGATATTTTTGAGTTGCCTCTTCATGTTGGGCACATTTCACCTGTCAAGCATCCACTTTACATGCCTCAGGCGTTTTTCAACTCACCATCACAAACTGGGCGCATTTTGATGGGGGAGCTTCCATTTTGATACTTAGAAAAATTCTTCAACGTATAACCCTTGCTAGGTGCATTTTGGGGGGTCACAAGGAATTTGCAATGCCTTAGAAATATTTTTAACATCCTTTCATCTTGGGCACATTTCCTAGGTGGAGGAGGAATTTCAAACTTAGAATTATTTTCATCCCCATGCATGCTCACACCTTGGGCGCATTTGAGGGTATGAGGAGGAATTCTCATGCCTTAGAAATTTTTATGCCAACCTTGTAGCCTTGGGCGCATTTTACATAGGGAGGAGGAACTTTGCCAACACTTAGAATATTTTCTTCCAAGCCTCCTTCATGAGGGCGCATTTAGGGGTTTGAGGAGGAAATCCCATGCCTTAGAAACTTTTTAAAGCCCCCACATTGCCTTGGGCGCATTTGAGAGGTGGAGGAGGAACTCTTCATCACTTAGAACTTTTTTCAATTCCCATGCTTGCTTGGGCGCATTTCACCTATCAAGCTTCCAATTTTGTGACCTAGAACATTTTTTCTCACCTCCACTCATAGCTTGGGCGCATTTTAGGGGTATGAGGAAATTTCAATGTCTTAGACGAATTTTCAGGCTTCCATGATGCCTAGGGCGCATGCAACAAGTGATGCTTCCATTTTTGATGATTTGATCATGTCTGAACACTTAGTCAATTTTGTCACTTGTTCGCCCTAGCCTTCTATTTTTAGTAAGCTTTTGATTTCTTGGCCTTGGCAGCTTTGTTTGATTTGAAATTTTCACCACGTGGTCCTCATCGTTTGGTGAACCCGTTCACAACTGCCCCTCGTGCTGACCTGCTATTTATAGTCCTGTTCTGGAGGTGACTTACTATAAATAGTAAGTGCTCAGATTGCGCCCAAATTTTACTAGTAGATTGCCTAAAGGATGTTGATCATGATGGGATACCTTCGTTTTTCGAAATTCTGGCTTTTTACCCCTCTTTTTAGGCACCAAAGTAGGAAACCCTAATATGACTTGCATGTGCCTTGAATGATCTCCGTTTGACTTGATTTCTGCTGCATGCTGCTCTGCTTGCTGAACTGAAGTGTCGGGTGGCTGCTAGAGTGAACCTGCTAAAAATAGTAAGTGTTTGAAAAGTGACCAATCCACTGTCGGATGAGTTTGCATGTCACACTGCCCGAGGGATCTCAAAAAACCCAGAAAAACCCAATAAACTGGTCTGCATGCACGTTTTGGCTAAAAATAGTAAGTTCCTAAAACATGATCCATTCTACTGCATGTCACATCATTGCGAAGCTCTCGAAAATCCCATAAGGGAATATCTTGACATGCATCGAGATATTCTGCATGCAAACCCTAAAAATAGCCTTTGAAGCCTGAACCACTGAAAATCATCACCCTGGCTTGTATGTTATATCATCGCGAAGGTCTTGAAAAACCCAAAAAGATCCCCCAGACATGCATTGAAAAAGCCCACATGCAAACCCTCGAAATGACTCCTGAAGCCAGAATTGCCAAAAATAGCAAGTTGTCCAAATTTGCTCAAATTTTGCGTGCAAGTACCTTGAAGTTACCTAAATGTGTTGAAGTAGTCAGAATTCCAAAATCCTGAGAAAAAGACCCCAAATTGAGCACTTACTAAAAATAGTAAGTTGTCAGAACTCAGTGAAAATTTGATGGGAACCCGTTGGAAGCCTCCTGATAGCAATGCCAAGCTCATATTTCAATTTGCCAACTCAATTTGACCTCAAACAAGCCTAAAGAATAAAAACCCTAATTTCACAGACTTAGCCAAAATTTCCAATCAGGTCAAACGATGGGACATCCCCGGAAGGACAAAAAGATTAGAGAGAGAGAGAGAGAGAGAGGCAAAACCAAAGCCAAAAGACCAAAAAGGAGCAAAAATTAGGGGGTCCCCATCTGAATGGGGTGATGTGTGAAAAGGTCACAACAAGTCTGTAGGACCCCCAAACCTTGCTGTCATAATTCTGATCAGCAACAAAAATATTTTCAAACAAGTCACCAAACCAATGCCAAACAACAAACCATGCTCCATACTCCATCTCAATCCAAAGGGATATACATTCACTGGAAAGACTCCAAGAAATCTTCACATTTTTCACTTCATGAGCCCTAATTTGACAAATCAAATCAACTAATAACTTGCTGCCCCAAACAATAATGTATGAGATGTTATTATGAATTCCATTGTTTTTTATCAAAGAACAACCCATATCTGAATTTTGACTATACTGAATCATTCCCTTGCTTAGTCGAGGCAAACCTTTAGTCCAAATAAGAGATGGAGAGACCTGAAATTGAACTAACCAACTGTCAAACAGGTCTGAAATAATCATCTTGAGATCTGATTTTTGAAAAATCAGCATCCAATAGGGTAGGCAACAGCTGCAACAAAAGAATTTCTCATCAAATTTGACATAGTTGCTCATGAACAAGGCTGGTGGCACTTTCAGCAAGGGTTCCCATGCCACCACAAACCAACTTCTGATCATATTTCCTTTCCAGAACACCAATTTATGATCAGAAATAAAGAACCAATGACTGAGAAAGAAGGAGGCAACAAACATAAAACTGAAATTTTGACACTTATCACTCCATCCAACCTTCTTTTTATGCATACCATTCTTCATAAGAATATACTTGAGATCCCAAATACTGATTTTCAATTGAAAACTTTTCCCAACACAAAAGCCAATAATCACAACTACATTCAGAAGACAATGTGCTGGTTTAACCCTTTTAAAATTTTCAATATTACCTTGCCCAATAATGCCAAGATCCCAAACCATCAGCAATGAAGAACCATTTCTCAGACAGAGAACTGTTCTCACATGAATCCTTTGATTTTCCCGGTCCAACTGAATAAACACTTCTTGAAACTCCAAGAAGTAATCAACAAACCTAAGTTCGTTGAAAAAATTGAATCCAAAATCTTCTGTCATATATTGCCGGAAAGATTCCATGAATCCTTCATCAAATATAATTTTGGAATCAGTTATTCTAAGAGAAGATGGAGACATAGTGAAATCTGACAAGAACCTTACAAGCATCCTCATCAAATAATAAATAAAGTCCTCATCAGTACGCCAATCAACTCTTTGTTGTTGAATCAAAAGAACATCTTCATTTCTTAATGTTCCTTGATTTACCATTCCTTGCTGAATGGATGTACTAAAACCAGCAGTAGATTCCTCTTCATGTAGCTCTTGAACTACTTCTCCACTATTGAAAGACCAATTGAAATTTCTTCTTTCTTCGATATAACCTGAAGAAATTCCTTCTTTATTTTCAAAAAAAGGATTTTCATAAATCCTGCTAGCATCTTCTTCATAAATCCTGCTAGCATTTTCTTCATACAAGATATTGTCAAATGCCTGAAAAACTTGTCGATGAGAATTTGAATGCTCTTGCTTCTCAGGACAACGTACCAAGTCAAATTTTTCTTGTATTAGATCAAGCTCATCAAGAATTTTCTTCTGCTCTTCTTTTGTTTTCTTGCTCCCATGAATATTGAATAGCAGAAATCTAATTCTCTGCTTCAATTAGAGTCTCATGCACTTCTTGCAACTTGGCTTTGGTGAGCTCGTTACACTCCAATGCCTTGTCGGCAATTTTGGCCACTTTGTCTTTAACATGAATGATGTGCAAAAGACTTGATTTGATTTCCTCCAAGACAAACTTAATGAACTTCATATCAACAATGGAAATGCAACATACATCTTCTCGTCTAGGCACAACATAAATCAAATTTTCAACATGTTGATGCAATTCATCAAGCTGTGACAAAACTTGAATTCCATGTTCAGCAGTTTGTGAGCTTGAACTGCAATCTTCATATGCTGGCTGAGATGATGTAGAACAACTTTGATGGACAAAGGTTTCAAAAATTGTTTGAGCTATACTCCCCGACTTGTCTCGCATGTGATGGACACTCTTCATCATTCCATCCATAGTGCCTTCCAATTCCTTAGCTTTTTGCCTTAGCTTGTTTTTCAGGTGAAGAGAAGTCTGCCTTGTGACTACTAGAAGTTTCTCCTTCCATGTTGTCTTCTACACATGATTTAAAGGAATTGATCAAATCAGCTTTGAAGTGAGAAGAGACTTCAGCTTCCTCTTTTTCTTGACTTTCAAACCAACATTCTCCTGAATTGTGAAAAGGCAATTTGCTGGTTGAATTCATATCTTCTACAATCCAAACTTCTCTTTCATTCGGATCTGCACTTATGGTCTCTTCATGCAACTCCATGTCAACTCTTGTTTCCAAAAATTCTTCCCTTGTATCATCAACATCAACTTGAGGCTCCTTATCACATGTTGACTCACTATTCTCTACTGCAAGATGAATGAAAATTCTTTGAACATTTACTATGAATTCGATTGGATTCCAACTTTCCTCCTCCTTTTCAGCTTCGGAAATCTCCTCTTTGTTTTCAACAATCTTCTTCATGAGTGGTTTCAACTTATCTTCACATTGACTGAAAAGTTCTTTGACTAACAAATCAGCAGTAGGAGAAATCTGCTCTTCATGTTCATAGGCATTCTTGAGAAGGGTTCAGGAAGAGTATCAGCTTCTTTGATGGTGTCAATTAGAACATTTTTAACAACTGCAAACACCCCCTATTCCTGCTCACTCCAAGTCGAAGTGAAGAGATAATCAAACAAATGGTAAATATGAGTTTCCCCCAATTGTATCAAAAGGATGCAAGTTTTTACTTTTGAAAATGTCTTTAGGACAACAGCTCTTTTTGGAAACAAAACACTCCCAGTTTCATCCATATCTTGAAAACTCTCTACAATCATACTTAATATGGTCTTCATAGTTTCTTCATCAAAGGGCAATTGTGGTTCCACAATTCTTATCACTTCCATGAAACAAGAAGAAATCGGCATCTTAGTTTCTTCATCCGAATGCCTCAACCAATAGGGCTGATTCAAAACATTAACTACAGGAGTTAATGCCAATTGCATTTCCTTTGAAAGTGATGGCTTCACTTGTCTCAAACATTGTTCTAACAAATGATGAATATTCTCTTCATTTCCCCTTGATTGAAATTCTTTGCCAAGTCTCTTTCCAACCAAAAAGAGAGTCTCTACCAACTTCATCTCTTCTTCATTAGCCATACCTTAACCTGACAAGACAAGGTTTCACAAAACCTCTGAAAAGGTGTCAACTTCAAAAACTTCTGAAACTGAAACTAAACTCTTCTGCTTTCTGATGTAGAATCGGTCTTCTCTGACTCTCATCTGATAACTGAAGCGTTGAAACTCACAGGATGGCAGGAATATAGGCTTTGATACCACTGAAAGATACCCTCTCAATTTTTTCTTGATTTTCAATATCAAATACAATGTAACCATGCACCCGTTAAGGTTAGCTCCAAAACCAAAACGACGCGGAATAGTAACTCTAACCAAGAATGCGCCCTAAGACCCGATGAGAGAGGAGGGGCGGGCATATGGTCAGAGGATCCCTAGGATCTAAATAACTCAATAACTGTAATTGATTACAATAGAAAGAAACTCAACACCAAGAATGCACACACAATCCCAAGGAAGGAGACGTGTTGTCACATGGTGGAGAAAACTAAACAAATACTAAAATGAAGTTACAATTGAATGGAGCTAGGCGGTGAACCAGCCATGAAAGGATTCCGCACTTGCACTAATTCAGTGGGGGGAAGAAATTATAAAACAAACTAGTTCATCTGCTACGGTAGGCATCCACTCGTAAGTGGGAATTCACCACTTTTCAGTGGGTACAAAATGAGAGAGATAACATGAGCTCTTTTTCCACATTGGTGGTAAACCATCCAAGGGTGCTTAATGTGAGAAATAAGAAATAATTGCAGCAATAAAGGACTGGAACAGTACTACTGTTTACAGTCTTACAAAATGAGAAAGAGCTACAAATTACATGAGAATTACAATATTACCATAGCCAAATGAAGAAAGATAAACTCTTAACTCCAAATCTTCTCAACTACTGAAGAGCAAGCCAAAAACTGATCTACTGATGAATCTGATATAAAACCAGCAAACTGAAATTTCTTACCAGCAATTGGCCATCAATAATTTGTTATATCTTTGCCCCAAAAGCTCTTGTCTTCTTCGAATAAACTGCTCATGAATTAGCATCATAGATTCCCATGAAATGATGCATAATTTGAAAAGGATTAAGTCTGATTTAGAAATGCCAACAATTTAAAATGCAGACCAGCAACTTCACAATAACCAAGTGGATTATAACCTCTTCAAACCTGCTCCAAACTTTTGCTAAGATTATGCTATATTTCTGATTGCAAATGTGAGTTGAAAGACCAAGAAATAGGCATGATAAGAGGAATAATCAGATCTGATAAATAAGATCAGCAAACTGTAATTCACAAACCAACAACTATGTGAACACCCCAATGTTCAAATCTCATTCAAAACACCGTTAATCCAACCCCATTTCATAGCATAATAATAACTGATGGTAGGCATCCAAAACCTCAAAGAAAGATTCACTCAAATCTGATACAAGAAAAGGCACGAATCCCAATGCTCAACATCAAATGGTACGGCCCTAGCTTGAGGGCGATTTCATCTAGAAAAATAGATACTTCAATAAAAAATCTAATACTTTGCAATAAGGGTCGCCAAGTGCAAGAGAATGGTTAGAGCAAATACCCATATGCAGATTAAATTGATGTGAAGAGCTGTATTCAAAAATCTTTCAGCCATTGTTGAACCAGCAACACAAAACTGGAAAATATTACCAAATTCTTCAATATCTTCAACAATGAAAAATCAATATGTACTTCTGGATGAAGCACACTCCCAATCAACCATCTAGGGCACCATAGTTTCAGGCCCGAAGAATGGAGTAGAATTGCTAAGCTTCCCCTTAGCCGGGTTCTGAATTCAATCCAGCAACATTCTTTTATAATTTTCCAAAGATAAGAAATGAGAGAGCAAAGGCTTTCTTTTATAGAATTGAAGGTGACTGTTGGCTCTTTAGCTTCCATCTTTTTTCTCTCCAAAAGGGATGCCCATTTCACTTTTGAAATATTTTAATTTTTAAAACATTATATTCACCTTTCTAGGCATCCAAAACTTGAGGAGAAATATTTACTTTAGAAAAATTAAAATAATCTCTCAATGAGGCGTCCACCCTCAAAGGTCACCTTTTAAAACAACTTTAAGTCATTAATACTAGGCCAAGGGGGCCAATAAGAAATTATAACATTAATAGCTTAGAATAAATCATTTTACCCAAAATGAGCCTCAAAATGCTGAAAGCCAAATATGTCCAACTTGCACTGCCTGAAATGGAAGCTGAGCTGATTGTTGATGCTATTGTCCAAGATGGCACTGCCGGAAATAGAATTTACTAAAAATAGTAAATTTAGAAAAGTTGCCCGATGACTATGCATGTCATATCACTGCGAAGCTCTCTGAAAACCCAGAAAGAATCCACCATCCTCATTCAAGCAAACCTTCTTCAGAACCCCTCAAAAATAGGTAACCCTAATTTCATCTCTGACAAGTCTACGGGCTTCCAGGATTAGGCTATCAGATACTGAAGAGTGTATGGCTAAAAATGGGAATATTACATATCAACAAATTTGATACTATGCTTATCCAAAATGGTTTGAATCATAGTTCACAGACTTAGACAAGGAGAGTACTCGACAAGTCAATTTGTTTTTGACTTGACACTTGGAAAAAGTTCAACAACTTAAAAGATATTTAAATTTTTGAAAAAAACAATTTTTTTATGCAAAATATAGCTACAAAATGTATTAAATGAGTTTGGTAGGGGTCTAGGGGCAATGCCCCTCGTGAGGGTTTGGGGATAGCCACACCATTTTCATAATTTTTTTAAAGGAAAAAAATTGCTTGTAAAGCCCCAAAAATATTTTTGTAGTGTGCAAAATGGCCTAATAAGGCTTTTAAAGGCAAAAAGCTGTATCTTTACAACAATTTTTGGGTGTTTTTTGGTGCATTTTTTGGAGTATCAAGTGAAACAATTAGACTTGCCAGAAAACCTAGCAAGTCTTTCAAAAAAATTGTCACTTGGACTCAACAAATTAAACTTGCAAAAATTCGTTGGTAGAAATATTGCATGGCAGGTTGTCGAACTATGATTTGAATAGCAACATGATAACTGTAGTGCTCACTAGAAGATGAAGTGGTGTGTATACCTTTCATCATAAAGTGACTAGTTGCCCACACTTGTCCTTTGTGGAAGGTCCTCTCCATACTCTTAGCCGTGATCACTTGTGGCAACCCATTAGTAACACCTCTAGGCACCGTATCTTTTGCTTGAGATTTAAATCTTAATTCTATGGATTGATAATTTTGTGAAAATTCTCCAAGGGAATGCAACCATTGCACTCCCAAAATCATAGTTGTCACATACAAATCATCACATACCTTGTAGTCACCAAGATATAGTTTAGTTGTCACCTGATTTTGGTTCCTCGAATCATGAATCAATCAACCACAATTACATTGAACCCAACAAATTTTTCATCTTTCAACCCTCTCTTAGCCAACATGCCTTCATCAATGAAGTTGTGGGTGGTCCCACTATCAATCATTATTGTAATTTGCTACCTAGATAACACCCCATTAACCTTGAATGAGTGATATTGTGTTAATATTGAAAGAGCTGCTAGGGTGTTTTTGGTACCATCTATGAATCTCTTAAGTTCATGCTCAATGATTTACAATTGTGTGGCTTGTTGTAGCTTTGGTTCTTCAATTCATCTTCTTCGTCAGATACTATCTCAATATAATAGACTTGGCCCTTACCAAGACATCTATGAACAAGGTCCCATGGTTCTCTCCAAGACAAACACAAATTCTTCATTCGAAGTTCATTCCTTGTGCTATCATCCATCTTCTTGGCTGCAAATAGTTGTAGTGTAGTCTTTTGAGGATGTGAGTCAAATCCTCTTTTCTAAAAGTTGCCTTTTTAAAATCTAGTAGTTGGTGGTTTTGGTCGTGATGAAAATTTAATTCTTAGCATGGATGGATCAAATATCAATACTCTCTTGATAGCCTCCTACAGCGATGATGGTGCAAAGGCCTTGACGAGACCTTTGAGAGGCTTAGATAGACCCTCAACAAAGAGGGAAGTGATCCTCTTTTTTGATATATTGGTTATTGTGATTGCAACTCTCTAGGATTTCTCTACATATGTATCAACCAAAGTTTGTTGCTTGATTTTGGCAAGTTATCTAAAATAGTCTTCTTCATCCTTTTACTCAAATATATGTAGCAACTTCTCGCTGAAATCATCAAAAGTTTGTACAAGTTCATGATTTTGTATGATTAGACCATGGTGCCACCAATCATAGGCAATGCCCTCCAATTGTAGTGTGGAGAATTGGATTGCATCTTCTTTCATCATGGTGTTGAGTGTGAAGTTAGTTTGTAG
>CM021103.1:228080262-228127315 GCA_007115665.2 Sequoiadendron giganteum
AGTCAACAAGATCAATCAAAAAAGGTGCCTGAGATTATAGTAGAGCTAGTGGCGCAAGTTGAAGCCGAGTCCTCATCTCCTTGTCCGCCATTATCTCCTCAATCTCCTCCCATTTAGATAGATTCAAAACCAGAATCACTAGTTCGTGAAGTCTCACTGCTAGTTCATTCACCAAGAATTGACACAGCTGCAACCGTTTCTCCCAGAGAAGTCAACATAGACCATTCATCTTGGCTCGAGAAGACTTTTGGTAGAAGGAGATGAAAGCCTTCCTATCAGCTTGATCTTTTAGAGTCTGGCAATGCCTATTAGGACATGTCAAACAAGATCAATAAGCAGGTACACATAGAGTAGAATCCTGATGCAGAGATCGTCATTGAAGTTGCTACGCCGCCAAAGGGCAAGAGATTGAATGAGGTTGAGGTTGGTGATTTCACCTTTGTCAAGGCCAACCTTGGTAGGAGCTCTCGACACATGGATATGAGCCTCTTCAAGGTAGCTGCAGGCAATCTTCAGGAGCGGGTGATGAAGGATGGAGAAGACAAAGCAACCCTCAAGGCTGAAAATAAGCACTGCGATGATATATCTTAGATCTTCTTAATGGAACTTCAAACGTGGCTCCTCTTCTTCCACAACTTCGAGAAACACCTGTAAATCAACAAAAGTTGGGTCAGTTAGTCAATCATGGAAGACTTTTGGAGAGCTAGATTGAAGACTTTGTTATCGGTGACAGATATCTTCTTGCAGAGTTGTATCAAATAAGGTACAATGCCCATGATCTTTGTCAAGGAATTCAACAACTTGAGCTGAGCGTCGCAGAGAACAAACCAACGAATGAAATCATCATTTCTCAGTTGGCGGTAGCACATAATGTCGTTGTAGCAGATGAAGACAAAAGAAAGCTTTTTGCTTGGAGAGAACAACACCTCTTCAAAATAGAAAATTATGAAAGAGTGTCTGCAAAGATGGTTGAAATCAAAGAGGATGTTGCCGGTGCTATCAAGCTCGTAAGTGGATTCATCACACAGATCCCATGCCATTATCTTCATGAGGATGGTACCTACATCGATCTTGATGTCGTGCAAGCAGAAATCTAGAGTTTGGTTCATGATGGTATTAATGGTGATCTTGTGGCATCCAAGTTGAATCATTTTTCAGTGATGTCAACAAGTTTCGACAAGGTAGCTGAGGAGGTCAAAGAATGTCAAAGGATGATCACAAATGATGAGAAGGCGTTGAGCAGACAGTCTATTATTTTGAACATGCAAGTGCCTAAAGAAGATGCAGTTAATGATTTCCTGGAGGAGATGATTGCTCATGATAGCTTGGAGTAGACAGACACTTGGATCCCACAGTCTCCCTAAGGATATAATCAAAGGCAACAGTCAACTCAACATCACTCTTGAGTTTAGATTGCTGATTTCATGCATGTTTATCTTGTCCTTGGGGATATCTTTCGTGGAGGTGGAACTTTCAGTTAGGATTTAGTTAACTAATTTTGATTATCAGTTGACTCTCATATCAAATAAGACTTGCGTGTTGCAAAGTCCAATCCGTTTAGTTTAGAATCAGTTAACTGAGGTAGTTTTTCCAGTTAACTGTTAGGTTGCATACATTTAGACATAATAATAAATCTTGCATGCTTGCAAGACTGATTGTTAACTCAAGGATATTTTAGGGTTCCCTACTCCTTTGAGGTTCTATAAATAAGAGCACCCTGCTCATTGTATTTTAACTTTTGTTGTGATAACGAATTGCTGTGCCCACCTTGCTATGCAATATTGCTATTCTGTATTGGTTCACCTTGTTTAATATAAAGCTGGTTTGATCGTCTATTGTGTGTGTGTCTCATTATGCAATTTGCTGTCCCAAATTTATTGCTGTTTTAATAATCTTTCTTTCATATCTACACCTCAGATAGGTATTCTACCTCCTTGGGAATTTAGAAATAAAGATTATCATTTGATGTTGTTTTTAATAATCTTTCTTTCATATCTACACCTCGGATTGGTATTCTACTTCCTTGGGAATTTAGAAATAAAGATTATCGTTTAATGTTTGTTTCCAATAGTTTACTTTCAACCTACACCTTGGATAGAGTGTTCCACCTCCTTGGGAATCTTGAGAACTAGCTTATCGATTCATGTTGTCTCCAATAACCTTTATTTCAGCCTACACCTCAGATAGAGTGTTCCACCTCCTTGGGAATCTTGAGATAGAGTTTATCATCAACCATTCCTAATTGCTCCTAATTCCTCTTGCTTTGTTTTTCTAGAAATAGGATAGTTTTAAAGCGTTAGCCCTAGTTGTATGTAAAATGCCCACTCAATTTTTTCCCTTGATTTCAATATTAATTACAATGCAACACGCACCCGTTAAGGTTAGTTCCAAAACCAAAACGATGCGGAATAGTAACTCTAACCAAGAATGCGCCCTAAGATCCGATGAGGGAGGAGGGGCGGGCATATGGTCAGAGGATCCCTAAGATCTAAATAACTCAATAACTGTAACTGATTACATCTGAAAGAAACTCAATGCCAAGAATGCACACACCATCCCAAGGAAGGAGAGGTGTTGTCATATGGCGGAGAAAACTAAACAAATACTGAAAATGAAGTTACAATTGAATGGAGCTAGGCGGTGAACCAACCATGAAAGGATTCCGCACTTCCACTAATTCAGTGGGGGGAAGAAATTGTAAAACAAACTAATTCATCTGCTGTGGTAGGCATCCACTCGTCAGTGGGAATTCACCACTTTTCAGTGGGTACAAAATGAGAGAGATAACATGAGTTCTTTTTCCACACTGGCGGTAAACCATCCAGGGGTGCTTAATGTGAGAAATAAAAAATAATTGCAGCAATAAAGGACTGGAACAGTACTATTTACAATCTTCCAAAATGAGAAAGAGCTGCAAATTACAAGAAAATTACAATATTACTATAGCCAAATGAAGAAAGATAAACTCTCAACTTCAAATCTTCTCAACTACTGAAGAGCAAGCCAAAAACTGATCTACTGATGAATCTGATATAAAACCAGCAAACTGAGATTTCTTACCAGCAATTGGCCATCAATAATTTGTTATATCTTTGCCCCAAAAGCTCGTCTTCTTCAAATAAACTGCTCATGAATTAGCATCATAGATTCCCATGAAATAATGCATGATTTGAAAAGGGTTAAGTCTGATTTAGAAATGCCAACAATTTAAAATGCAGACCAGCAACTTCACAATAACCAAGTGGATTATAACCTCTTCAAACCTGCTCCAAACTTCTGCTAAGATTATGCTATATTTTTGATTGCAAATGTGAGTTGAAAGACCAAGAAATAGGCATGATAAGAGGAATAATCAGATCTGATAAATAAGACCAACAAATTGTAATTCACAGACCAGCAACTATGTAAACACCCCAATGTTCAAATCTCATTCAAAACACTGTTAATCCAACCCCATTTCATAGCATATTAATAACTGATGGTAGGCATCCAAAACCTCAAAGAAAGATTCACTCAAATCTGATACAAGAAAAGGCACGAATCCCAATGCTCAACATCAAATGGTACGGCCCTAGCTTGAGGGCGATTTCATCTAGAAAAATAGATACTTCACTAAAAAATCTAATACTTTGCAATAAGGGTCACCAAGTGCAAGAGAATGGTTAGAGCAAATACCCATATGCAGATTAAATTCATATGAAGAGTTGTATTCAAAAATCTCTTTCAGCCATTGTTGAACCAGCAACACAAAACTGGAAAATATTACCAAATTCTTCAATATCTTCAACAATGAAAAATCAATATGTACTTTTGAATGAAGCACACTCCCAATCAACCATCTAAGGAACCATAGTTTCAGGCCCGAAGAATGGAGTAGAATTGCTAAGATTCCCCTTAGCCGGGTTCTGAATTCAATCCAACAACATTTTGTTATAATTTTCCAAAGATAAGAAATGAGAGAGCAAAGGCTTTCTTTTATAGAATTGAAGGTGACTGTTGGCTCGTCAGCTTCCATCTTTTTTCCCTCCAAAAGGGATGCCCATTTCACTTTTGAAATATTTTAATTTTTAAAAAATTATATTCACCTTTCTAGGCATCCAAAATTTGAGGAGAAATATTTACTTTAGAAATATTTAAATAATCTCTCAATGAGGCATACACCCTCAAAGGTCACCTTTTAAAACAACTTTAAGTCATTAATACTAGGCCAAGGGGGCCAATAAGAAATTATAACATTAATGACTTAGAATAAATCATTTTACCCAAAATGAGCCTCAAAATGCTGAAAGCCAAATATGCCCAATTTGCACTGCCCGCAATGAAAGCTGAGCTGATTGCTGATGCTACTGTCCAAGATGGCACTGCCAGAAATAGAATTTACTAAAAATAGTAAATTTAGAAAAGTTGCCTGATGACTATGCATGTCATATCACTGCGAAGCTCTCTGAAAACCCAGAAAGAATCCGCCATCCTCATTCAAGCAAACCTTCTTCAGAACCCCTAAAAAATAGGAAACCCTAATTTCATCTCTGACAAGCCTACGGGCTTCCAGGAACAGGCTATCAGATATTGAAAAGCCTATGGCTAAAAATGGGAACATTATAGTCCGCCCTTCCCAAAATTGCTTGTCCTCAAGCAACTCAATTGGCATTCCAACATCACCATGCCAAACCAAACTGGAACTGAATTGGATCCTAGGGTCCCAAATCAACCTATGAGATTGATAGCACCAATTGATGGAAGTACTGCTCTGCAAACTGCCAACACAAGAGACCTCCCGATTAAGACTAAACTGAAACACCTTGAGAGAAAACTCTAGAAAGCCAACATGGGCTTCCCCTTCTTCAATTGCTAAATTGTAAACCCAAGTGATTCCAGGATTCTAAATCATTCTTAAGAGCACTGCTCCCCTAATCTGTTGCGCTACTCTGATTAAAACATCAAAGTGGAGCAACATAACTCGATCCACAAAAGATGATGCACTAAACATGTCAGTGCCCGGGTCCCATATCAGTCTTGTTGACGGGTGTTTTATGATCGCACCAACACAAAATAAAGTTTATCAACGGATACTCTATCCTCTCTTGATCAAAGTATCCTGCATGCTAAGATTGCCAGAAAGATCATACATTCAACTCCAAGGTTTTTTATACAGGGGATAGTTTCAGTTAGCTCGATGTGATTTGCTGGTTATTCGAAGGGGATTTACGTGAGTTGCTCATTTAGAAGAAAAGGATTCTCAAATTTCGGGAGATTTGTTAGTGACGCTCGGGTTTCCTAAGCTAACCAGAAAGTGTGGAATTTAAAGAGATATAGGGGTTTTGTAATGTCCCCGTTTTAGTTGACATTGTTTGTTGAGGGGTTAGCCTATCATTCTGACCCTCGTAGGCTGATAGATGTGATTAGAGGGTCGCTCATTGCAGTTATCCAGAGTTTTGGGACTCTACTCCATCAATTGATTCAGGTTTGGGCCTTTGCAGATGCTTACAGAGTGTTATTCAGGAACTTACTATTTATAGTAAGTCAGGTCATCAGGGTTACTATTTTTGGCAGGGCACCTGGCTTAGTTGGCTATCTCAGTTTCGACCCAATTTGGCAGTTGGATGAGCAAACAGAGGATATTTGAGCATTTAATGATAATTAAATAATTATTATTGTGACTTTATATTATAAAGTCAAATAATGAAATATTAATTATTAAATGGATTATTATAAAGTATTAAATGACTTTATAATAAAGGGGCGATTATTATTATTAAATGAGTATTTATTACTCATTAAAAGGGACGCCATTTAATGATTATTATTCCTAAGTATTGAAAGGGCAAAATTAATTATCATTTAAATCATTATTAAAATGCTTTTTGGGGGTCGAACTTGTGAAGAGAAGTATTTAATGTTTCAAAGGCAAATCGAACTCATTATGTGAAATGATTATTCTAATTTGTCTTGTCTTCTCAAAGAACTTTTGAGTTTGGGAAACAAGGGTTTCTGCAGATTTCAGTCATTCCAAGCTTTGGAGAACGATACCTCTTCTTAGTCTAGCTTTCTGAAGTTGTGAAAGATCAGCTTAAGATTGCTCATCTAGTTGGCTTCATACAGAAGTCGAATTTGTGCAAATTGGTGAAGTTTTAAAAAGGGTTTTGTAGATTTATTAACTGCAGATCAGAAAACGCTATAGTGCGCGTGAACAATAATCGCTATAGTGAACGCTACAATGATCGCTACAGTAAAAGCTACAGTGTTGTGGCATTTTAGAGAAGCTAATACAAGGGTTTGAAGCAGCATTTGAAGGTTTATTAGTTGCAGATTAGATTGCTGCTACAGATTTCAGCCTGTTGATAATTGTTTTCAGATTTGTTTCTTATGCCGCTAGAGAATTCGGGTATGACTTTGCTATGCTAAAGTTGTTAAGAACTGCATTGGATATATGTATATGAATGTTTTGCAAATGTAAATTCATATAAATCTGATTTCCAGAATGTATATCCATATACTGTGTATGCAAATTCATATAATCAGATTTGTGACTGAAATTTTATTGTTAAGCATATTTTCGTTGCAATTGGTATATGTGTATTCATTTTATCCTATCTTGACAAAGTATTCAAACATCTATCAAATAAACATTGATTTGTAAAACCAAGTTATCAAACAAAGGCAGAAAATTGGTTTTGGTTAGAGTCCACCAGGTGGTGGGTTTTTATAGGTTTAGAGATGCTACCATCTACTCTAAATGCGGAACGCGAAGATCAATTCTTGGAAACTTCGAACCAAGCTCTGCTTTGCCTCACTTCGGACAGCTTCCGCAGAACCAGTGCAATCTTCAAAAGGATAACGAGAAATATTCAAACTACGATTCACCATGTAGAGACCGTCACAACAACGCATATCAACATATAAACCGCAATTGAAGTTAAGTTCACAATGTTCCAGTTGACCACACAAGGCGAACCCACCATCAGTGAGCCTGCTAGTGGTATGGATAAGCGAAACTTGCTCAAATTAAACACCACATTCCACAACTACCGACTACTTGCATGAAATAAAGTCTGCTCAACTTTAAGCTACTTTAAGACCCTAAGTGAATTGGAGAGACGAAAAAGCCTTACTAGCTACTCACAACAAAAGATAGAACCACCAAGCAATGATAAATCTTTGTATTATGAGAGTGTTCACAACAACTTCTTACAAAGTCTTCAAATGGGAAAACTTTCTTTCCTCTTCAATCTAAACTATGCAATCTATGCTATGCTACTTCTAAGCTCTATCTCCTAGCTATCTCTCTATCTTCTGCTATTCTAATCTAATCATTTACAAATGAGGGGGGATGCCCCTTTTATAGTTGGCCTAGTCCAACAGATGACTTAGATTTGATTACAATGAAGGGCTCAGATTGAGCCACATATGCCCTAATTAGGGTTTTGCCCTAAAAACCGCCACAGAGAGGAGTGGGGTAATAAATGAATAGAAGATTCTCCACTCCTCTGCAAAAACCACCATGAGCAATTAATTCCCACTATCATCAAAAAATTCTCGTCCAGAAAGACTTCCTCTGTTCTGCCTACCAATTCTATTGCGTTAGGAGGAGGGCAAAAGAGTCTCTAAGATTGTCTCCACAGATAATAAAAATTGATTGGATCTGGAGTTCGACTGCTCAATTGTTCGCGTTCAACCCTCCTGTTGTTTTAACTCTTGGACGCATTTCTTCCTTGTAACTTTCATATTTCTCTAGCCCATTGCCTTGGGCGCATTTAACCTCTTTTGCATCACGTCCTTTAATGCCTTAGACAAATTTTTCCTGTCGTTTCCCTCTTCCTTGGGAACTTTTCACCTAATTTGTTCATCGTTACCTTGTTGCATGCCTTCTTGAGTTGGGTGCATATTAGATCTTTGTGGAGAAATTCCAACACTTAGCTGTTTCTTCCAACATCTTCTTTCATGGCTTGGGCGCAAATGAGACATCATGGAGCAGTTTTGAACATGTAGCTTTTTCTTCTTCCAAAGTTGTAATGTTATCCCGAAGTACTTGTTCCATCGCCTTAAGTCATCATTCTTTGGTCTGGCGTTCATCCTGTAAAACAAATAAAGAGAAGAGCATCAAAACGCTTTATAATATAAAATCTTTTAACTTACCCAATTTCTATGTTTTGACTTCCAAGGTCTGCTTGACCTCTGGATCTGATAGAGTTCACCATTTTTCCCTAGCAAATCCCGCTTTTCATAACTTTTCAACATGGGCGCATTTCACATGTCAAGCATCCACTTTCAACCCTTAGAATATTTCTAGGCCACTTTATCCTTCCTAGGGCGCATTTCAAGGTGTCCATTTTTGTTTTGAAACACTTAGAAAGTTTTCCAACTTCCATTTTGTGACACTTAGAAATATTTCAAGTCACATCACCTCGAGGGCGCACTTCAGGGGTCTGTCTTCCATTTTCAAAGACTTAGAAAAATCTTTTATATCTCCATTTCCTTCAAGGGCGCATATAGGAGGTCTCACTTTTATTTTCCACGCCTCAGATATTTTTCATACCACCACTCTCTTTTAAGGGCGCATTTTGAAGGGGGAACTTCCATTTTGATACTTAGAAATTTCTCAAACTTCTTGCTTCTCATCTTGGGCGCATTTTACCCTTGGTGATTTCATTTTGCATACCTTAGATATTTTTGAGTTGCCTCTTCATGTTGGGCACATTTCACCTGTCAAGCATCCACTTTACATGCCTCAGGCGTTTTTCAACTCACCATCACAAACTGGGCGCATTTTGATGGGGGAGCTTCCATTTTGATACTTAGAAAAATTCTTCAACGTATAACCCTTGCTAGGTGCATTTTGGGGGGTCACAAGGAATTTGCAATGCCTTAGAAATATTTTTAACATCCTTTCATCTTGGGCACATTTCCTAGGTGGAGGAGGAATTTCAAACTTAGAATTATTTTCATCCCCATGCATGCTCACACCTTGGGCGCATTTGAGGGTATGAGGAGGAATTCTCATGCCTTAGAAATTTTTATGCCAACCTTGTAGCCTTGGGCGCATTTTACATAGGGAGGAGGAACTTTGCCAACACTTAGAATATTTTCTTCCAAGCCTCCTTCATGAGGGCGCATTTAGGGGTTTGAGGAGGAAATCCCATGCCTTAGAAACTTTTTAAAGCCCCCACATTGCCTTGGGCGCATTTGAGAGGTGGAGGAGGAACTCTTCATCACTTAGAACTTTTTTCAATTCCCATGCTTGCTTGGGCGCATTTCACCTATCAAGCTTCCAATTTTGTGACCTAGAACATTTTTTCTCACCTCCACTCATAGCTTGGGCGCATTTTAGGGGTATGAGGAAATTTCAATGTCTTAGACGAATTTTCAGGCTTCCATGATGCCTAGGGCGCATGCAACAAGTGATGCTTCCATTTTTGATGATTTGATCATGTCTGAACACTTAGTCAATTTTGTCACTTGTTCGCCCTAGCCTTCTATTTTTAGTAAGCTTTTGATTTCTTGGCCTTGGCAGCTTTGTTTGATTTGAAATTTTCACCACGTGGTCCTCATCGTTTGGTGAACCCGTTCACAACTGCCCCTCGTGCTGACCTGCTATTTATAGTCCTGTTCTGGAGGTGACTTACTATAAATAGTAAGTGCTCAGATTGCGCCCAAATTTTACTAGTAGATTGCCTAAAGGATGTTGATCATGATGGGATACCTTCGTTTTTCGAAATTCTGGCTTTTTACCCCTCTTTTTAGGCACCAAAGTAGGAAACCCTAATATGACTTGCATGTGCCTTGAATGATCTCCGTTTGACTTGATTTCTGCTGCATGCTGCTCTGCTTGCTGAACTGAAGTGTCGGGTGGCTGCTAGAGTGAACCTGCTAAAAATAGTAAGTGTTTGAAAAGTGACCAATCCACTGTCGGATGAGTTTGCATGTCACACTGCCCGAGGGATCTCAAAAAACCCAGAAAAACCCAATAAACTGGTCTGCATGCACGTTTTGGCTAAAAATAGTAAGTTCCTAAAACATGATCCATTCTACTGCATGTCACATCATTGCGAAGCTCTCGAAAATCCCATAAGGGAATATCTTGACATGCATCGAGATATTCTGCATGCAAACCCTAAAAATAGCCTTTGAAGCCTGAACCACTGAAAATCATCACCCTGGCTTGTATGTTATATCATCGCGAAGGTCTTGAAAAACCCAAAAAGATCCCCCAGACATGCATTGAAAAAGCCCACATGCAAACCCTCGAAATGACTCCTGAAGCCAGAATTGCCAAAAATAGCAAGTTGTCCAAATTTGCTCAAATTTTGCGTGCAAGTACCTTGAAGTTACCTAAATGTGTTGAAGTAGTCAGAATTCCAAAATCCTGAGAAAAAGACCCCAAATTGAGCACTTACTAAAAATAGTAAGTTGTCAGAACTCAGTGAAAATTTGATGGGAACCCGTTGGAAGCCTCCTGATAGCAATGCCAAGCTCATATTTCAATTTGCCAACTCAATTTGACCTCAAACAAGCCTAAAGAATAAAAACCCTAATTTCACAGACTTAGCCAAAATTTCCAATCAGGTCAAACGATGGGACATCCCCGGAAGGACAAAAAGATTAGAGAGAGAGAGAGAGAGAGAGGCAAAACCAAAGCCAAAAGACCAAAAAGGAGCAAAAATTAGGGGGTCCCCATCTGAATGGGGTGATGTGTGAAAAGGTCACAACAAGTCTGTAGGACCCCCAAACCTTGCTGTCATAATTCTGATCAGCAACAAAAATATTTTCAAACAAGTCACCAAACCAATGCCAAACAACAAACCATGCTCCATACTCCATCTCAATCCAAAGGGATATACATTCACTGGAAAGACTCCAAGAAATCTTCACATTTTTCACTTCATGAGCCCTAATTTGACAAATCAAATCAACTAATAACTTGCTGCCCCAAACAATAATGTATGAGATGTTATTATGAATTCCATTGTTTTTTATCAAAGAACAACCCATATCTGAATTTTGACTATACTGAATCATTCCCTTGCTTAGTCGAGGCAAACCTTTAGTCCAAATAAGAGATGGAGAGACCTGAAATTGAACTAACCAACTGTCAAACAGGTCTGAAATAATCATCTTGAGATCTGATTTTTGAAAAATCAGCATCCAATAGGGTAGGCAACAGCTGCAACAAAAGAATTTCTCATCAAATTTGACATAGTTGCTCATGAACAAGGCTGGTGGCACTTTCAGCAAGGGTTCCCATGCCACCACAAACCAACTTCTGATCATATTTCCTTTCCAGAACACCAATTTATGATCAGAAATAAAGAACCAATGACTGAGAAAGAAGGAGGCAACAAACATAAAACTGAAATTTTGACACTTATCACTCCATCCAACCTTCTTTTTATGCATACCATTCTTCATAAGAATATACTTGAGATCCCAAATACTGATTTTCAATTGAAAACTTTTCCCAACACAAAAGCCAATAATCACAACTACATTCAGAAGACAATGTGCTGGTTTAACCCTTTTAAAATTTTCAATATTACCTTGCCCAATAATGCCAAGATCCCAAACCATCAGCAATGAAGAACCATTTCTCAGACAGAGAACTGTTCTCACATGAATCCTTTGATTTTCCCGGTCCAACTGAATAAACACTTCTTGAAACTCCAAGAAGTAATCAACAAACCTAAGTTCGTTGAAAAAATTGAATCCAAAATCTTCTGTCATATATTGCCGGAAAGATTCCATGAATCCTTCATCAAATATAATTTTGGAATCAGTTATTCTAAGAGAAGATGGAGACATAGTGAAATCTGACAAGAACCTTACAAGCATCCTCATCAAATAATAAATAAAGTCCTCATCAGTACGCCAATCAACTCTTTGTTGTTGAATCAAAAGAACATCTTCATTTCTTAATGTTCCTTGATTTACCATTCCTTGCTGAATGGATGTACTAAAACCAGCAGTAGATTCCTCTTCATGTAGCTCTTGAACTACTTCTCCACTATTGAAAGACCAATTGAAATTTCTTCTTTCTTCGATATAACCTGAAGAAATTCCTTCTTTATTTTCAAAAAAAGGATTTTCATAAATCCTGCTAGCATCTTCTTCATAAATCCTGCTAGCATTTTCTTCATACAAGATATTGTCAAATGCCTGAAAAACTTGTCGATGAGAATTTGAATGCTCTTGCTTCTCAGGACAACGTACCAAGTCAAATTTTTCTTGTATTAGATCAAGCTCATCAAGAATTTTCTTCTGCTCTTCTTTTGTTTTCTTGCTCCCATGAATATTGAATAGCAGAAATCTAATTCTCTGCTTCAATTAGAGTCTCATGCACTTCTTGCAACTTGGCTTTGGTGAGCTCGTTACACTCCAATGCCTTGTCGGCAATTTTGGCCACTTTGTCTTTAACATGAATGATGTGCAAAAGACTTGATTTGATTTCCTCCAAGACAAACTTAATGAACTTCATATCAACAATGGAAATGCAACATACATCTTCTCGTCTAGGCACAACATAAATCAAATTTTCAACATGTTGATGCAATTCATCAAGCTGTGACAAAACTTGAATTCCATGTTCAGCAGTTTGTGAGCTTGAACTGCAATCTTCATATGCTGGCTGAGATGATGTAGAACAACTTTGATGGACAAAGGTTTCAAAAATTGTTTGAGCTATACTCCCCGACTTGTCTCGCATGTGATGGACACTCTTCATCATTCCATCCATAGTGCCTTCCAATTCCTTAGCTTTTTGCCTTAGCTTGTTTTTCAGGTGAAGAGAAGTCTGCCTTGTGACTACTAGAAGTTTCTCCTTCCATGTTGTCTTCTACACATGATTTAAAGGAATTGATCAAATCAGCTTTGAAGTGAGAAGAGACTTCAGCTTCCTCTTTTTCTTGACTTTCAAACCAACATTCTCCTGAATTGTGAAAAGGCAATTTGCTGGTTGAATTCATATCTTCTACAATCCAAACTTCTCTTTCATTCGGATCTGCACTTATGGTCTCTTCATGCAACTCCATGTCAACTCTTGTTTCCAAAAATTCTTCCCTTGTATCATCAACATCAACTTGAGGCTCCTTATCACATGTTGACTCACTATTCTCTACTGCAAGATGAATGAAAATTCTTTGAACATTTACTATGAATTCGATTGGATTCCAACTTTCCTCCTCCTTTTCAGCTTCGGAAATCTCCTCTTTGTTTTCAACAATCTTCTTCATGAGTGGTTTCAACTTATCTTCACATTGACTGAAAAGTTCTTTGACTAACAAATCAGCAGTAGGAGAAATCTGCTCTTCATGTTCATAGGCATTCTTGAGAAGGGTTCAGGAAGAGTATCAGCTTCTTTGATGGTGTCAATTAGAACATTTTTAACAACTGCAAACACCCCCTATTCCTGCTCACTCCAAGTCGAAGTGAAGAGATAATCAAACAAATGGTAAATATGAGTTTCCCCCAATTGTATCAAAAGGATGCAAGTTTTTACTTTTGAAAATGTCTTTAGGACAACAGCTCTTTTTGGAAACAAAACACTCCCAGTTTCATCCATATCTTGAAAACTCTCTACAATCATACTTAATATGGTCTTCATAGTTTCTTCATCAAAGGGCAATTGTGGTTCCACAATTCTTATCACTTCCATGAAACAAGAAGAAATCGGCATCTTAGTTTCTTCATCCGAATGCCTCAACCAATAGGGCTGATTCAAAACATTAACTACAGGAGTTAATGCCAATTGCATTTCCTTTGAAAGTGATGGCTTCACTTGTCTCAAACATTGTTCTAACAAATGATGAATATTCTCTTCATTTCCCCTTGATTGAAATTCTTTGCCAAGTCTCTTTCCAACCAAAAAGAGAGTCTCTACCAACTTCATCTCTTCTTCATTAGCCATACCTTAACCTGACAAGACAAGGTTTCACAAAACCTCTGAAAAGGTGTCAACTTCAAAAACTTCTGAAACTGAAACTAAACTCTTCTGCTTTCTGATGTAGAATCGGTCTTCTCTGACTCTCATCTGATAACTGAAGCGTTGAAACTCACAGGATGGCAGGAATATAGGCTTTGATACCACTGAAAGATACCCTCTCAATTTTTTCTTGATTTTCAATATCAAATACAATGTAACCATGCACCCGTTAAGGTTAGCTCCAAAACCAAAACGACGCGGAATAGTAACTCTAACCAAGAATGCGCCCTAAGACCCGATGAGAGAGGAGGGGCGGGCATATGGTCAGAGGATCCCTAGGATCTAAATAACTCAATAACTGTAATTGATTACAATAGAAAGAAACTCAACACCAAGAATGCACACACAATCCCAAGGAAGGAGACGTGTTGTCACATGGTGGAGAAAACTAAACAAATACTAAAATGAAGTTACAATTGAATGGAGCTAGGCGGTGAACCAGCCATGAAAGGATTCCGCACTTGCACTAATTCAGTGGGGGGAAGAAATTATAAAACAAACTAGTTCATCTGCTACGGTAGGCATCCACTCGTAAGTGGGAATTCACCACTTTTCAGTGGGTACAAAATGAGAGAGATAACATGAGCTCTTTTTCCACATTGGTGGTAAACCATCCAAGGGTGCTTAATGTGAGAAATAAGAAATAATTGCAGCAATAAAGGACTGGAACAGTACTACTGTTTACAGTCTTACAAAATGAGAAAGAGCTACAAATTACATGAGAATTACAATATTACCATAGCCAAATGAAGAAAGATAAACTCTTAACTCCAAATCTTCTCAACTACTGAAGAGCAAGCCAAAAACTGATCTACTGATGAATCTGATATAAAACCAGCAAACTGAAATTTCTTACCAGCAATTGGCCATCAATAATTTGTTATATCTTTGCCCCAAAAGCTCTTGTCTTCTTCGAATAAACTGCTCATGAATTAGCATCATAGATTCCCATGAAATGATGCATAATTTGAAAAGGATTAAGTCTGATTTAGAAATGCCAACAATTTAAAATGCAGACCAGCAACTTCACAATAACCAAGTGGATTATAACCTCTTCAAACCTGCTCCAAACTTTTGCTAAGATTATGCTATATTTCTGATTGCAAATGTGAGTTGAAAGACCAAGAAATAGGCATGATAAGAGGAATAATCAGATCTGATAAATAAGATCAGCAAACTGTAATTCACAAACCAACAACTATGTGAACACCCCAATGTTCAAATCTCATTCAAAACACCGTTAATCCAACCCCATTTCATAGCATAATAATAACTGATGGTAGGCATCCAAAACCTCAAAGAAAGATTCACTCAAATCTGATACAAGAAAAGGCACGAATCCCAATGCTCAACATCAAATGGTACGGCCCTAGCTTGAGGGCGATTTCATCTAGAAAAATAGATACTTCAATAAAAAATCTAATACTTTGCAATAAGGGTCGCCAAGTGCAAGAGAATGGTTAGAGCAAATACCCATATGCAGATTAAATTGATGTGAAGAGCTGTATTCAAAAATCTTTCAGCCATTGTTGAACCAGCAACACAAAACTGGAAAATATTACCAAATTCTTCAATATCTTCAACAATGAAAAATCAATATGTACTTCTGGATGAAGCACACTCCCAATCAACCATCTAGGGCACCATAGTTTCAGGCCCGAAGAATGGAGTAGAATTGCTAAGCTTCCCCTTAGCCGGGTTCTGAATTCAATCCAGCAACATTCTTTTATAATTTTCCAAAGATAAGAAATGAGAGAGCAAAGGCTTTCTTTTATAGAATTGAAGGTGACTGTTGGCTCTTTAGCTTCCATCTTTTTTCTCTCCAAAAGGGATGCCCATTTCACTTTTGAAATATTTTAATTTTTAAAACATTATATTCACCTTTCTAGGCATCCAAAACTTGAGGAGAAATATTTACTTTAGAAAAATTAAAATAATCTCTCAATGAGGCGTCCACCCTCAAAGGTCACCTTTTAAAACAACTTTAAGTCATTAATACTAGGCCAAGGGGGCCAATAAGAAATTATAACATTAATAGCTTAGAATAAATCATTTTACCCAAAATGAGCCTCAAAATGCTGAAAGCCAAATATGTCCAACTTGCACTGCCTGAAATGGAAGCTGAGCTGATTGTTGATGCTATTGTCCAAGATGGCACTGCCGGAAATAGAATTTACTAAAAATAGTAAATTTAGAAAAGTTGCCCGATGACTATGCATGTCATATCACTGCGAAGCTCTCTGAAAACCCAGAAAGAATCCACCATCCTCATTCAAGCAAACCTTCTTCAGAACCCCTCAAAAATAGGTAACCCTAATTTCATCTCTGACAAGTCTACGGGCTTCCAGGATTAGGCTATCAGATACTGAAGAGTGTATGGCTAAAAATGGGAATATTACATATCAACAAATTTGATACTATGCTTATCCAAAATGGTTTGAATCATAGTTCACAGACTTAGACAAGGAGAGTACTCGACAAGTCAATTTGTTTTTGACTTGACACTTGGAAAAAGTTCAACAACTTAAAAGATATTTAAATTTTTGAAAAAAACAATTTTTTTATGCAAAATATAGCTACAAAATGTATTAAATGAGTTTGGTAGGGGTCTAGGGGCAATGCCCCTCGTGAGGGTTTGGGGATAGCCACACCATTTTCATAATTTTTTTAAAGGAAAAAAATTGCTTGTAAAGCCCCAAAAATATTTTTGTAGTGTGCAAAATGGCCTAATAAGGCTTTTAAAGGCAAAAAGCTGTATCTTTACAACAATTTTTGGGTGTTTTTTGGTGCATTTTTTGGAGTATCAAGTGAAACAATTAGACTTGCCAGAAAACCTAGCAAGTCTTTCAAAAAAATTGTCACTTGGACTCAACAAATTAAACTTGCAAAAATTCGTTGGTAGAAATATTGCATGGCAGGTTGTCGAACTATGATTTGAATAGCAACATGATAACTGTAGTGCTCACTAGAAGATGAAGTGGTGTGTATACCTTTCATCATAAAGTGACTAGTTGCCCACACTTGTCCTTTGTGGAAGGTCCTCTCCATACTCTTAGCCGTGATCACTTGTGGCAACCCATTAGTAACACCTCTAGGCACCGTATCTTTTGCTTGAGATTTAAATCTTAATTCTATGGATTGATAATTTTGTGAAAATTCTCCAAGGGAATGCAACCATTGCACTCCCAAAATCATAGTTGTCACATACAAATCATCACATACCTTGTAGTCACCAAGATATAGTTTAGTTGTCACCTGATTTTGGTTCCTCGAATCATGAATCAATCAACCACAATTACATTGAACCCAACAAATTTTTCATCTTTCAACCCTCTCTTAGCCAACATGCCTTCATCAATGAAGTTGTGGGTGGTCCCACTATCAATCATTATTGTAATTTGCTACCTAGATAACACCCCATTAACCTTGAATGAGTGATATTGTGTTAATATTGAAAGAGCTGCTAGGGTGTTTTTGGTACCATCTATGAATCTCTTAAGTTCATGCTCAATGATTTACAATTGTGTGGCTTGTTGTAGCTTTGGTTCTTCAATTCATCTTCTTCGTCAGATACTATCTCAATATAATAGACTTGGCCCTTACCAAGACATCTATGAACAAGGTCCCATGGTTCTCTCCAAGACAAACACAAATTCTTCATTCGAAGTTCATTCCTTGTGCTATCATCCATCTTCTTGGCTGCAAATAGTTGTAGTGTAGTCTTTTGAGGATGTGAGTCAAATCCTCTTTTCTAAAAGTTGCCTTTTTAAAATCTAGTAGTTGGTGGTTTTGGTCGTGATGAAAATTTAATTCTTAGCATGGATGGATCAAATATCAATACTCTCTTGATAGCCTCCTACAGCGATGATGGTGCAAAGGCCTTGACGAGACCTTTGAGAGGCTTAGATAGACCCTCAACAAAGAGGGAAGTGATCCTCTTTTTTGATATATTGGTTATTGTGATTGCAACTCTCTAGGATTTCTCTACATATGTATCAACCAAAGTTTGTTGCTTGATTTTGGCAAGTTATCTAAAATAGTCTTCTTCATCCTTTTACTCAAATATATGTAGCAACTTCTCGCTGAAATCATCAAAAGTTTGTACAAGTTCATGATTTTGTATGATTAGACCATGGTGCCACCAATCATAGGCAATGCCCTCCAATTGTAGTGTGGAGAATTGGATTGCATCTTCTTTCATCATGGTGTTGAGTGTGAAGTTAGTTTGTAGTATCTACAACCAATCCCAAGTAAATATCTTGCTGGTACCATCAAAAGTTGGTGCAGTTAGTTTGTTCACCTTATGCTTTAGTTCTTTCCCACTATTATTTTGGTTACTCCCTTGACCTATTCTATGCTAAATATTTTTTCCTAGCAGCTCCAACCATCTATCAAAGGGTATGGCCACCTTGAAATCTTTAATCTTCCCTTGATATTCTTCAAACAATATATCAAGCTCTTTCACAAAAGTTTTAGGCTCTACTTTTTCTTCTCTTTTTAAGACATGGGACTAGAGGGGTTCAGAATGGAACCACTTACTGTTTGGTTATTTGTAGATGAACTTCCCCCGCTTTGTGGTGTTTTGGTGTGACCTTGATTTTACAAAGGGATGGTGGTAGGTCTATTCATCTAGATCCACAACATTCTTGTCAATAATTTGTTCTCTGCCTTGGCTTGCTAATAGGCTATAGCACTTTTGTGATTCTATCTTGCCTCATCTAGAGGCCTATTAGGTCGTCCTATAAAGAAACATTGATCTCTGCTCCATCATGGGTCTTTCATATCTCGTTGTACTCCATAGGCGAGTAGGATGTTAGCTTTTATACCATTGTAATATCCTCAACAAATATTAATATAAAATATTTACCACTCTTTGATCACTAAGATCTCATGAGGGTGAGGTGAGAGCATACAGTGAGTAAATGTTATTATTCACCATTTTCTGATCACTTGGATCCCATGAGGGCAAGGTGAGAGCATGCGGTGGATAAACAATTATTTTTATATATATTATTTCCAATAACAACAATGCTTAGAAAGATATAACAATGGATTGCAAAATAATATAGATATGCTAAAGCTTCAAAGAATAACACATAGATATGAATAGAGCTTTTTACACAATATTGCTTCCACAATATTTTGAATTTTCAGAAATACAAAACTTGATGTGAGTACCAAAATATATGCTAAATCCAAACAAATTTTTAAAGGACAAATACAATCTTTGCGGGAGATTGCCCTTAAGAAATCAAAAGGGTTTTTGTCTTTCAATCTCTAGGAAATCAAAGGGGTTTTGTCGTCTAATCTACAAAATCCAAAGGTTTTCGACTTCGAATCCTATAGTTGAACCCAAGGCTCAAACTAAGATAGAAAACATTGAATAAATTGGCAGATGTGTTAAAGGCCAACAAGTTCCTTAACATATAGTACCGATAGGCTTCTTTTTCCTTCTCAAAGATAGCAATTAAAATATTAATGAGATTCTTTCCTAAAAATAGCCCCACTTTGTCTTATAACTCCTCATTAATTTCTTGTTATATAATTTGTCATGAAGAAGCTGCCAAGTTTTTTGGGGTTTACAACAACCTTTTATGGAAACCCACACCAACATATTATGTAATATGTCATATCCTAGGGCACACCTTAAAGCCTTGATCTAGGGTTTCACTAGACTTATTGTTTATTCAGTTATCACTACTAGCTCAATTTCAAGTAAATCAATACTTAAATCTGCATCTAACTGTTCATTCAGTAATAACACTGCTGTCCAAGTATTAATAGCTAAATCACATAACCCAAATTTTCTATTAATCTCATGCAAGTCTTCAATCACATGAAGAAATGAGTGCAATTGTCCAGGCACACTTGATTTAACACAGAGTATAGAAATTTCAGAAATGCATAGCTCAATCCATTTATTACAGTACAAGTTCCAAATTTAAACAAGTCATAATCTCTCATAATAAATTCTATCCAAACCTAAACATACAGTAACTTGTCACTTGCATATGGTCGCTCAGTTCCTCATTTGCCATTGCAACAAAATGTAAGGAGCAGCAAATCTAGGGTTTCCATATCTGACATAAACAACTTAGGGAATTCCAGATGTAACCTGTTTTTAGATTCACTTGTCTCCTCCTTGGCTACTGGAGGAATCTTAGAGGTATATGTTGTTTTGGTGCCGAGCTGTGAAGATGGCGGTAGTGCTGATAGCTGTGTTTGTAATTACTTCAGATCTGATTTCAGTTCGCTACCGTATGGTTGACTTCTCCTTAAATCCTAATCCAAGCGATCAGACTTATTGTACAGATAGCATAGAGCAGCTTCAATGATGGTAATGAGCAATGACTAATCTGGTCATGCTTTGATTTGCTCCCAGTTGATTCTCTAATTCTGAAAACCATAAATTATCAAATTAACACCGCTGCAACACCTGGATGGAACTGTCCTAATTAAAGGAAGAGGGGTTTCGTCCTCACCTCTCAAACTACCTTCAAGGGATCCAAACCCACAACATTGATGAGTGGGTAATCCCAAGGACTCAGAGCCCTTACACCTCTTAGAATATTGCCTGGATCCCACACCATCACATATGAATGTCCTTGGCCTTTAAGCAAGGGATCCTCATGCCCTAATCTATGTGGTCTAACCTTCATCTCTCCCATACCATTAGGGTTTTCATGATATACTTGAAATTCCTCCTCATGGGGGTCAATCTTAGTCGCATCATTCTTCACGATAGCATAACTAATTTCTTGAATATCATCGTCACAGTTACTTCCAGGGAAACCCGGGGACACGTCTCCCCCCCGAAATGCCCCGTACTCGTTCCCGAGACGTCTCGGGTATCGAGGGACGGCAGGGGACCGTCCCCCTTTTTGCAAAATTTCCAAGAAACGTCCCCGGGACGGTGGACGCCGTTGACCCAAAGAGGGACGGCTGACTGGTCCCGGGGACGGCCGGCATCCCCTGCGTTTTGGAAGCTTTAAACATTAAAAAAAAACATAAAACAAAAAAATAACGGGCCAGCCTACGTGGCATGTGTGGGCCCCATTGAGTTTGATTCCCTTATGAAGAAAAAAGGGCCTCTCTAACCTCATTTTATGCATTTTGTTTGTTTGAGCAGCCAAGGGTTTGAGAGCAAAAGAAGTTGCAGCCATTGAAGGAGAAGGAGCAGCAGCTTGAAGGAGGAGAGGAGGTTGAAATAGTGTTGTTGGGAGTGCAAATCCACCAAAGAGGTATGCATTTCTTTTCCCTTTTTTTTTTTTCATTTTTTTGCAAAATGTGAAGCATACATTGTCTGATTTTTTTAATTTTTTTGCATTTTCTGTTGAAACTTGTATTCTGAAAACAAAAAAACATGAGCAGCAGTGAGGCTGGGAGTGATAGTGAAGTTGAAATGCAAACTGGAAGGGAAAGTGGTGGGGGTGGTAGTAGAACTAGAGAGCAAAGAAACCCAATCCAATGCCCTCCTTCATCAACCAATACCAAAACCATGGAAGACTATGCAAGACACCCATTAGACAAAAAAACCATTCCTTCAATATGTTACAGCCATGGGTGAAAGACAAAAAATTTCAGGGGGGAAGTAGGGTTTGGTTTTGCCATGTTTGTGAGAAGGAATTTAGGGGCAGCTACACAAGAGTTAGGTTTCATTTTTTGGGTGAGGTGGGGCATGAAGTTAGAGTGTGTCTTGCATTGACAGATGACCTATTTTTAGAGTGCCAAAAAATTCAAATGGAGTGTGATGGTGGGGTTCAAGGTGGGTCTCCTTCTTTCCCAAGTTCACAATCATCTATGCCTACTCCTAGTCCTTGCACGGTTGGTAGTAGTGGAGTTGTCTTAAGAGGAAAGAGGAAGGTGAGTGGTAGTGAAAAGGCAACCTCAGTTGAGTCCATGTTTAATAACCAAACACAAGAAGCCGCTGCATCCTCCATTGCCAAATTCTTTTTTGCCCATCCATTCCATTTCATGTGGCCCGTTCCTCTTATTTCAAACAAATGGTGAAAGACATAGCCACTGTTGGTCCTTCATTCATACCTCCTGGAGATCATAAGCTATGCATCACCCTCCTAGACAAAGAGTACTCCAAGATTAATGTGTTAATGGAGGAGATGAGGCAAACGTGGATGTGGACAGGGTGATCTATAGTGATGGATGGGTGGACTGATTGTAGACGTCGGCCACTCATCAATGTCATAGTCACATGCCTTGCTAGTTCTTATTTTCTTAGAGCTGTAGATTGTTCAGGGAGACATAAGGATGCAGACTTCTAGTTTTCCATTTTGAGAGATGCTATAGAGGAGGTTGGAGCTGCAAATGTGGTGCAGGTCATCACTAATTCAACACGTGTGTGCAAATCGGCTGGGTTGATGGTGGAGGGTACTTACAGGCACATATTTTGGACCCTATGTTGTGTTCATGCATTGAACAATGCATTGAAAGACATAGGGAAGTTGGATTGGGTGAAGCAAACGGTGGCAAAAGCTAGAGATATTCAGATGTTTATTTGCAATCACCACACCTCACTTGCTCTCTTCAAAACATTTTCAAAGAAGGAGTTTCTCAAACCTGTTGAGACAAGGTATGCCACTTACTTCATTTTGTTTCACTTTCAATTTGTATTCATAATCTGATTTTGTTTTAAATTTTTTATTTTTTAATGAATCATTGAATCAATGAATGTAGATATGCCACATACTTCATCTTGTTAGAGAGGATGCTAGAGGTGTATGAGCCTCTACAAACGATGATGGTCAATGCAGAGTGGGTTAGATGGCCTAATGCAAGTTCTACTCAAGGAAAAACCATCAAACAAAAGATCCTCGATGACGATTGGTGGGCAAATGTGAGGTAAGACATTAGATGGCTGATTTTCATATTAAATTTCTGATTTTAATATTTTAATTTTATTGTCCAATGTTCCAACTTTTGAAGTTTCTAACATGTCAATTAACTTGTCAACTAATTATATTGAACTTTTTGTTTGCATTTTGCAGGTATATTTGCTCCTTCATCTCGCCTATTGTAGATGTTATGAGATATGCTGATACATACTTTCCTAGTCTTGGAGAGATATATGAGACATTTGACAGTATGCTTGGGAAGATCGAGCAAGTTATTTCGGCAAAGGACCCCACTTTGGATTTATATGAGCAACACATTAGGCCCATTGTGACACGGAGGTGGAATACAATGAACACCCCGTTTCATATGGCTGCCTTTGCTCTAAATCCAAAATGGTATGCACCAAGGGCTGGTAGGGTGCCTCCATGTGATGATGGTGAGGTTTTAGATGGGTTCACACGGGCCATTGAAAAGATTTATCCAGCAGAGTAGGCTTCACTAATTCGGTCACAATTCTTAGACTTTGCAAATCTTATTGGCCCAAATTTGAGTAAACCAGAGGCGAGGTTGGATATAGCTATATTAGCTCAATCGAACCCTATTGGATGGTGGACCTATCATGGGAGGGATACACCGCAGTTGAAGACACTTGCTACTCGCCTTCTTGCACAGGTTGCCAGTTCCTCTGCTGCAGAGAGGAATTGGTCCACGTATAGCTTTATCCACTCTCTCAAGAGGAATAGACTTACCTCTAGATGAGCGGAGAAGCTAGTGGCCGTTCATAGTGCTCTTCGGCTTCAGGATCGACAGACTCCAAAGTATAGACAGACTCTAGCTCTACGATGGGATATTGATCCTGAGGACGTGGCCCAGGTAGATGAGGAGGAGATAGCTGAGGGTTTGGTTGGGGTTCCGTTGGTTGAGGAGGAGCATCATAGTGGTAGTGACTCAGAGGATGCCTCTGATTTTGATGCGGTTATGAGAGATGATTAGGGGCAGCAGTGCTCTTTGTTTATTCTATATTCATTATTGACATACGATATTGCATTTTGATTTTAATAGCAAACTTTAAAACTATATGGCAGCAATGTAGCATTTGGGCATTTTGATATAAGTAACTAAGTTTAAAAATTATAACTTGGAGGTTGTTTCATGATTCGTGTATGTTAATTTTGAATGCATATTGAGTATTGGCATAATGTTGAACACAAATGTTATATGTTAATGTTCTATAATGTGTATTATGCATGCCTTATCCATGTTATCATATGAATATTTAAATTTTCCCTATATTTTCATATAGCTGTCCCCTGCCGTCCCTAATTTTGGCCTCAAAAATTGGAAACTTGGGGACACGTCCCGCCGTCCCCTACTGTCCCTGTCCCGAAAACTTGGGGTAACCTTGGTTACTTCCATACTTGAAACTTGGGTGGACGCTTCTTGGACAACACTTGAAATTATTGACACCTCTTCCTTAATCTCGAGCTCTTCATGCCCAACAAATGGAGTCCTTCCCACCTTCAATTCATCGGTCTTTTGCTGGTACACACAAACGTTGGTCAACAAGAAATCTTCACCTTCAATTTGCTGATTGGGGTCCTCTTGTTCTTACTCCTTGATGTCTGGTAACTTCAATTTTTATTTTTGGTCCACTAGCACAACTTCTTTCTTGACATCCCCTTGTAATTCTGTTTTGAGTTCCATCATCTTGGGTTCTTCCTCTTTCAAGAATGATTCTTTTGGCTCATGCTCTCTATACCTTCTCCTCCGCTCATTTCTTATTTTCATATCATAATACTTCTCGAAAGACATGTCACGGCGAATGGCAGGATCTAGGCCAATATAATCAGCATGATGTTTTTCCCTTTCATCCTCTTCTTGTGGGTGTATAGGTTGTTCTTCTTGCTTCTTGGTTCCTATCCTAGCCATCTCCTTCAAATCTAATTTTTCTTCTTCCTTCAAAAACATTCATTTTGTCTCTCAATGCTCCATCCTTGCGATAAAATCCTTCTGACATTCATGCAACTTTTGTAACTTTTGTAACATTTCTAACATGGATTCTTGAATTGTCTTCATCTTTCTGGCCTGCAAACACTAAACACTGATATGCAACTGTAGAAGAATGTCACGCAATGGATATAATCTACCATAAAATGATAGACTTCTGATGATTCACAGGTTGGTGGGATTCTGGCTCTGATACCAATGTAATATCCTAGGGCACACCTTAAAGCCTCGATCTAGGGTTTCAATAGACTTATTGTTTATTCAGTTATCACTACTAGCTCAATTTCCAGTAAATCAATTCTGAAATCTGAATCTCACTGTTCATTCAGTAATAAATCTTTTGTCCAGGTATTAATTGCTAAATTAAAATCACATAACCCAGATTTTCTATTAATCTTATGCAAGTCTTCAATCACATGAAGAAATGAGTGCAATTCTGCAGGTGCACCAGATTTAAGACATAGTATAGAGATTTCAGAAATGCATAACTCAATCCATTTATTACAGTACAAGTTCCAATTTTTAAACAATTCATGATCTCCCATAATAAATTCTATCCAAACCTAAAAATACAGTAACTTGTCACTTGCATATGGTCGCTCAGTTCCTCATTTGCTATTGCAGCAGAATGTAAGGAGCAACAAATCTAGGGTTTCCATATCTGACATAAACAATTTAGGGAATTCCAAATGTAACCTGTCTTCAGATTCACTTGTCTCCTCCATGGCTGCTGGAGGAATCTTAGAGGTATATGTTGTTCTGGTGCTGAGCTGTGAAGATGGCGGTTAGTGCTGATAGTTGTGCCTGTAAATTGTAATTACTTCAGATTTGATGTCAGTTCGCTGCCGTATGGTTGACTTCTCCTTAAATCCTAATCCAAGCGATCAGACTTATTGTACTGATAGCATAGAGCAGATTCAACGATGGTGACAATGAGCAATGACTAATCTGGTCATGCTTTGACCTGCTCCCAGTTGATTCTCTAATTCTGAAAACCATAAATTATCAAATTAATACCACTGCAACACCTGGATGGAACTGCCCTAATTAGAGGAAGAGGGGTTTCGTCCTCACCTCTCAAACTACCTTCAAGGGATTTCGTCCTTGTAGGCAGGTCTTGAAAATCCAAGACAATAATTGCAAAAATATCCAAGTTTCATACCTTCCAAAGGGGTTAATGCCGCCTCCTTATACCTGTTTGGTCCTTGGGCGACAAAGACCCCAAGTCAGCATCTGAAAAGAAAATTCAAATATTTAAATTTATTAATTTATAATGCTGGCCGACCCAGCTAATTCATTTATTTTATATTTATTTATTCTTAAATATTTGTTAACTTATCTTTATTATTAAATTATTAATATTAATATTATTATTATTGTAATATTATATTTAATTATTTATGATTAAATTAAATCATGCCTCCTGGATGGAGAGGGGACATGAAATAATATTATTTTAGTTTTTGATACTAAACCATGGCGCCTTTATTAAAATAGTTTTGTATCCTTATTGGGATAATAAGGACATTACAAGCTTAAACAAATTGTTGGCTGAAGTTTCAAGAGGCAAGGCCCTATTAAATCCGCATCTTTCAAGATGTCAGGAGGCCACATGGAGTGCTCCCAAGTTCTATAGAAAGATTTATGAAAATTCCCCCATATTTATTAGAGAATCTGTGATGTATCTGCATCTCCTCCCGATTGATCCAGTTTCCTATCCACAGCACAGCTCCAAAGGTTTGAACTATTTATCGGCCCAAAGTATTTAAGGCATATGCAATATACTGTCTCTCTTGGAATTCTTGTCTATTATTATTCTGTTTTTTATTGATCCCTCTTTTCTCTGTCCAAACTGATCTTATTGATGGACATGATACAAAAGCAAAATGAGTATTTCCTATAATCTTAATTAGGCCTTTTCAATAAATCTTTAATCAATTCAATATGTCCAAGACATTACCCAAGTACAATTTAGAGATTTATCTGAAACAAAAAGTAGCCTAGAGTAAAACAATTATTGAGAACATAGGCTATTATAAGATATTTCCTGTCCCTTCACTGCATTATATCTTGCTTTATTTTTCTGAAATCGTTCAGATCGATCTTCCTCCATAGATAAGAGAACCACAAATATGAACATTCCCAGGATATGTTAGTTGACAGCAAAAGTTGAGAAATATTTTGTTTGAAAATCCATTTGATATCTCATTACAAAAAGCAAAGCGTTGCATGATTTTCAAATTTATATAGGATGGATTCCTATATGAAATACTACTCACATTTACTCTCCTTTTATATCCCAACGTTCACCCCTTTGGAAAGCTTCTTCCAAAATGTTCAATTCACCAGTATGGAGAATGTTACTCATCTTTCTACTGAAGATTTTGATCAAAGTCTCATCATTCTACATTGATACAAGGTACTGTGGAAAAAGAAATTTATGAACAGAGTTGTAGGATATCAAAATAATGTGCATGGCTTCCAACTCTTCACTTGTAGCCATAGTGTTGATAAAATATACTGATATAATGTTCCTATTCCATTTTATAAGAAACTTATTTTGTTCTAATAAGTATATCTCCAGTTTTGAACATTGCTAGAATAGGGGAAATGATTATTTGTAATTGAAATTCATGGAGAAGCATTTGATGCAGGTTATCCTTCACTCCGCTCAATTTAAAGGACAAGTTCAATTCAGGTTAGTTTATTACACATATTGTACCAGTCTTATTCTTACGTCTTACTTTTGAGTTTGTTCAACTGCCAAAGAATCTCAGACAGATTATTGAAATTAATTCCTTTGTCAGTAATTATATCTGTTGAATTGGAAACAAATTTTTAAGGTACGAATGGTTTCAGACTTCTGTCATTCTCTATTCTGATGGTAGAATGATGATCTGATAATTTTTTTTAAATGTGTTTCAGGGTGCTTTATTATTAGAATTTAGCATATGCCTTTGAGGACAGTTGCTCTCTACTGATAGTTGGAATTGTTAAAAGTTTGTCAAAATAACAGTTTTGGATGTTAATAGACACTCACATAAACCTCTTTAATTAGTTCATCCCTCTCAGAACTAAAAATTATCTCTGACTTGAGTTTGAGAGCTGATGGTAACTGTGCCCTAAGAGTTTTATTGGTTTCAAAAGATTGATAATACATGCAAAGATTTTATTTCTAAATGAATTAAAATAGAAATCATTTTAAGAACTGAGATATAAGCACGTTTGAGTCATATGAGAAAATGGAAATATTTAAGCTGGGTTTAAGAGGTTGGCTAAAATTTACTTGTTTTCCTAGATACACCATTTTATGTTAGATTACATGAACATTGATATAGAAAGCTTCTTGATCCTAACCTACAAACTCACCCAAAAGGAGTCTTATAGCCTCACAATTTTAGCCAACAAATAGCTGTGCGACTTTTTGAATGCCATTACAATTTTGAAATGTCTAACTGTGATTTCTTAATGATGGATGGCAACTGACAAATAATATAAATGCTCGTCATGCAGCAGTTAGGCATTATGTTCCCTGGAACAAAGGGTTATCTCAAGGTGCCAAACGGTTTTAGTTTTTTTCTTACTTTGCTGAACTGTATGTAATAATGTATGTTAATTTTTTCTTCTTGTTCAATTTGTAATATTCGTTCTTTAAAATTATATTTCCATCTATTATAATTTTCAAGTAATGATTTTTTTTCATATGCATGGAGCATGGTTAAACTGTATATCTGATACTTGGTAGGGATTTTAGTTTCTTTTGTATTTATTCACTGAGGACAATTGTAAACTGTCCTCATTTGTTATATGTTTAGATACATCTTCATTCTCTTTATTAGCATTATTTTGGAACTTGTTCAAAATACTCTTGTGGGGGTGTGTTCATTTTCTTTTGCATACAGTAATGCAGTTTTCTTGTGGACATTCCTTGCTAACCTGAAGATGCAGGGGATGACATGGGACATGGTAGGGGATGTCCCAAACTCCATGGAGATAATACATAGCTAAAATGCTTATTTATGGTTACTATAGTCTATTGTAGACCTTGGTTACATACTTGGATTGAAAAAGTGACTATCTGATATCTTCTGGTTTGATATCAATCGGGGATATTGTTTTAATCCTTTTCTGTAATGCCCCTGATTAGTGTGACTTTAATTAATTAATGTTGGGCTATGCTCTTAAAGACCATTTTTGTTATTTTAAAATTTAGTGAAAGATAATTGAAAAGAACAATAGCCAATGAAGGAAGGTGATAAAGATGACTCTAGCGAGAATAATTGATGTTGGTGACATGAAGTGTATGAAAGAGTTACACTGACTACAATATCATAGAAGAGCAATAGCAACTGAAATACTTTAGTTTAATAGTTGGGAACTTGGGAGAATCCTTATTTGGTTTGCTTAGGATCCCTTCAACAGTGATTGCTTGCCTTGTAAATCTTTTACTTTGTCCAGCAATGATGTGACTCATTTCCTCTATGGCCCATTCCCTGCCATGTGTCAAAATCATATCTTTAAATGAAAGCTCCCAATCTCTTCGAATCATATGGAATAGGCAAATTTGCCATCATCTCCAGCTTAAAGAGGGGATTTTGGAAATGGACAAAAACCAACAGACTAATGTGATGGAACCTTCTGCACTGCCCAATCCTTAAACAATAGAGAAGTATGTGGTATTAATTTATTAAAAATAGTTGAGGTTGGGGAAAAAGAAAATAAGTATCTTTTAGAGTTGCAGGTTTAAAGGCAATATTTTTGAAGATATATTTTTGGGGCTATAGATTTGGGTAATTTTTGATAAGCAAATTGATGAGGGAGGAAAGGATAGGTCTCTGGTGATTACAGTTTCCAGTCATCTCCAACAAGCAGCCAAGAATCAATTAGAAGTTTAGGAAAGTTGCACTGCCTTTACTACATCTTCTTTGATCATTTATTTTATTATTTTATCGAACCAGGTAAGAAACTAACAATTCTCTGATAGTGTCAGATTGAGTGTAAATATCAGTTTTATAAAATATCCATGTAACGACCCCAAAACCGGGTAAACAAAAATTTTCTACTTTCACTAATAAGATACAAGGAAATACATTTATAATGACAAAGTAAACAACTTTTCTTTTCATTCTAATTGAACATTTCATCATAAAGAAATAAATGACACAATACATCATTGTTCTATTTTCCAAGTAAATAACAGAGTACGCTTTCATGATTACTTTTCTTCAAAATAAAAAGCAAGGTAAGAATCTTACAAGTTCATACATAGCTCAGAAGCTTTTGAGCAAATAGGAATAAGACTGTCCAGGATCTTCCCTTTCAAACCTTGGTTCATCAGAAGTCTAATGGTGGAGGAGAAACATCACTCAGGTGCTTTTCCACCAACCACAGACTTATTTTGCGGTCCCCGCATGTTTACTGTTAAGTAGACGGCCCTCCCTTCTACGAGGAGATTGGTTGGGTAACCGGTTCTGTATGACCAACTGAGCATAGTGTGTAATCCTACATAACTAAATCCTTGTGTCCTCACAATCTCAATCTAGCATGTAACCTGGATTACTGTGAACTGACAGTGTAATTCGTCTCACAGTCTAAGTGGACGTTAGGTATACTACACTACTTTGGCCAAAGCATTTCGGCAGTACTTATACTGACGGTCATCTATCACTTGCACTAAGTCAGGTTCAGTTTGACTTAAGGCTGCCTTATCCTACGCGTAGGTTGAGTCCTTTCCGTGGGTAGTCAATCACCCTAGACTTCCTACTTCAACTACTTAAACAGGAAATGGAGTACAGTCAACAAGGGGTCCCTCTGGTACTTCCTAACATGGAAATCTTTATCCATGGAGTACATAGCTTTCTCTAGTTAACCTATTTAACTCTAAAGCTTTAGACTACCTTGGTACTGAATCCACCCTCGTCCTAGTATTAAATAACTAGTCCCTTTCCTTTATTTAAGGAGTTCAAGCAGTATTCAAGCGATACAAAACATAAGGTACTTTTACTAAGAAGTAATCAAACATTTCCCTTTTTATGTTATTCCTTTTCAAATTCTCCTATGAATTCAAACTAATTCATTTCAACAAGCTTTTAAGCTATTTCCAATTCAACAAGCTCTTAAGCTATTTCTTAATTCAATAAGCCTTTTCTAAGGAAATTAAGCTATTCCCAATTCAACAAGCTCTTAAGCTATTTCTTAATTCAATAAGCCTTTTCTAAGGAAATTAAGCTATTCCCATTTCAACAAGCTCTTAAGCTATTTCTTAATTCAATAAGCCTTTTCTAAGGAAATTAAGCTATTCCCATTTCAACAAGCTCTTAGAAACATAGAGGCTTCCTAATGATTTTCCTTTCATACTACAACATAATGCAAGCACAATCAAGCAAACTAGTAACTCATTTTTAAATCAATGACATAAGTTCTACAAAGATATTTCTCATGCCTGATTTCCTTTTGCGAAATGAGCTCGATCGGTAGCTTCAGTTCTTGCTCCACCGTCCTTTTCAGCCCTTGCCAACTACTTCTCACAGCTTGAACAAATACTACTCCCAGGTGGATGCAGTTCGGTATGAGGAAATGTTGCTCTCAGCAATACAGTCTCAAATTGTAAACGGCTTTCACAAAATGGTAAATGGCTCTCACAATCTATCTCACAATCTAATAGTAATGATGGTTTGCAGCTTACTGAAAATGCAACAGCAGTGAAGGTGAATAAAGCTCTCACAAAACTCAACAGCAAAAAGGAATTTAACACACAGAAAATACCACAGTATGAAATTCATAATTCCAATGCAAAGGAGAGTGAGTGAATTAGTGAATGAGTGAATGAGTGATTTCTAACAATGAGAGTGAACCTATATATAGGTTTCGAATTCTCATGTTTACTACTTTGTAGGCATGAGAATTCGACACCTCTTCCTTTGATAATGTCAAAATGTGCAGTGGCAACCGAATAACCAGACACACAGCAAAAATGAGTGATGATTCAACATATTTTCAAAGAATGTTTCAACTTATCACTTGTGAATTTCGTGAAGCAACCACGTACAGGTTTAATCATTAACCATGCCCTCAGAAATGGTGGAATGAAAGAACAAATGGCGTTTTAAGTTGTTGTTGAAAACGTCAAGGGTTACACACAGTCGTTTTTAGCTTCCTTTCGCCCACGCGTCCACAATGGTGGCGTTTTAAACATCTGCGACCAAGTCCTTAATGTGCGAACTGGGCGCAGGACTTCAAATGCTGCCATTTTCCATTATTCTCAGCTCAAACAGTCGCGCGATTTCTTCACGGGAAGAAATCCGTGATTTTCAAACATTTGTTTTAAGTCTTTTAAAAGTCTATAGTTCAAACATTACCTTTCCTTAATATTTTTCATGAATTTTTCAATGGTCTAGAAAATTTCGAAATTCCTTTCCTTTATTTAATACTTTCAACGTATTTTCCAAAGTTTGAATATTTCGAAATTCCTTTGTATGGTAATGCAAAATAATTACCAAAGACTATAAGTCTATTTCAAATCTTTCCAAAGGTTTAGTCATTTTAATATTTACATTAAAATGTTATTAATATATTTTGTATTATATTCAATATAACATTATTATAGTTTTTAATTTACCTTTATTTAAATATATAAATATATCTATATAATATTTGAATATTACATTAGATATATTAATATATTATATTATCGGTAAAACTATAATAATATCGATATTAAATATATTATTAAATATATTAATAATCTTACCCAGTTTACACTTAAATATATCTATACATGTTTATTTTCAAATTTCCAATTACGTTATTATAGGCCAATCAGAGCACCTTTAATAGACGTAATTGCACAAACACGTATATATACATTTAACTGTAAATTCCAGGCATCAGTAACTTATCAGTTCACATTTCACATTCAAGGTTCACAGAACAGTAAGTCAGTCAATCAAGGAGCACCACTCATAAAGCATAAAGAAGTAATCAGAAACTCCTAAGCCTAAGGATGACTTATCATGACAACTTAATCTGACTCAGTTCCTAAAACCCTCAGTGAAGTGTGTGTATGCTCATATGATCAACTTTACCGGTTAGCCGACCAAGTTCCTCTTCCCAAGTGATGTTTCCCCTCCACCTGGAGGAATAGTTCCTGTTCCTGCGTCCATGGCACAAAACCACGACAGTCAATTGCTCACAATATTTGCAGTATATATAAATCAAATATATAAAACAAGACTAATTACTTTCCTCTATTCATTGTTTATCCAAGAATAACATCAATCAAGAATACAGAATGAGCCAATCATAACATGTAAACAGATTTTCATATTGATAACAAGGTTCAATCACATTTTATTCATTCAAAACCTTCCTTACAATCAGAATGCTCTAAGCATTACTAGAATAGTAACTATACAAATTCCGGGGTGTAACAATCCACCTAGGAAAGCTTTTTCTGGTAAAACTTGTGTCAACACTGATGGTGATGGATATGGATCAAGACACAAATTCACAAACACATCAAACACAATATATAAACACTGAATTTCACTACTGTCCAAAGTGCTACAGCACTGATCATTTCAATAATCACTTTCTTGATACAAACATTACAAATGCTTGGAATGCTACAGCATTCATCTCACTCTCCATCTCTTGACTACATGATCACTTGATCATCTCAACACTTTGATGCTTCACCTTGATACCTTAATCAGCTAAAACACCTTGATGCTTAAACCATTACATGATGCCTCATTATATAGAGGTCTTTGTGTTTACAAAACTAATTTTACATCTTAGGCCGATTTGACAAACATTTAATACTTTTTGTCTTTTATCCTTATCTCTTTTCTATTCTAGAACATTTAATTTAATTTAATTTAATTTCTTTCTCATTTAATGATTGTGATCATTGGGGTGGGGGAAATTACAATACTCCAACACTCCCCCTTAATTTCTACCACATATGCTTCAGCATTTACCATTCCCTAATTTTATCTTTGAAAAATTCTCCTTTTTTTTTAACATTTGCAATCTTTGAAGCAGCGGCTATAGGCGGCTTTAACAATTGTATTCCTTTCCTCCAGTGACTTTTTTTTCTTCAAATTTCTATGAATTACACACTGGTGGCTTAGTTTTTGGACGTTTCCTTGGTGGCTGGGCTTTAACAGCTTGCATCTATATTCTTGGCATTTTCTGCGGCTTGCCTTTCAAACTTTGCATTTGCTGTGGCTCCTCTTGATCTCCTAAGATCTGCAACTAGGGTGACTTTAGTGACAACTTCAATGTCTTTTAAAAATGACTGCGATCCATTCTTGAATGGCGGTTTTTATATCCTCCAACAACTTTTCTTGGTTGTTGACAACCTTCACTAATCTCTGGCAGCTTCAAAATCAGCGGCCTTTTTGCTTGGCAGCGGCTTCATGAATTACAGTGGCTTTAGTAAAACGCCTCCTTACTTGGGTGGGTTCTTTAAAACTGCAACCTTCTTTCTCAATGAACTACATGTTGTCCTCAATTTTGAATTTTCAAAATTGGACAACCCATATGAAATTTTGTCAAAAAATTCTTCATAAATCTCTATGGCACGCATTTCGAGGCACCAAAATTCTCCAATTGAATTGTGCAGCCATTAGTCTCCTTCCTATTTTGTCTTGTGTGAAATTTGGGAACATTTCAACATGTTTTTCCCCTTGTTTTGTCCAATTTCGGGATTTTTGATCACCATTGCAAGTAGGGACCTTTTGGCCTCAAGGCATGTATTACGAGGTACAGAGGTTGGGCACTTTAAGTTTTGGGTCTATAGTCCTTTTGGCCAACAGTTTTCATTCACTCTCGTCCGTTTTCATGGAATTTTGAGTCATTTTTGGTGTGCTTTTGGTCAATTTCGGGTTTTGAAGACCTCACTGCAAGTATGGGGGTTTTAAGTTCTAAAATGCAAGTGATACTTTAACTTGCAATCAAATCCCCAAGACCCGATTTCACTTATTGGCTTTTTGAGTCACTCTTGTGTTTTGTTGTTAACTTGTAATGGGGGTCCCAAGACCCGATTTACAAGTAAAGGTTATAAAAATTGGTTTGTCACTTGTAATGGGGGCCTTGAGACCCGAATTACAAGTTAATGTTTTTTTAAAAGGTTACTTTTTATATGTCACTTGTAATGGGGGCCTTGAGACCCAAAATGCAAGTGAAGGCACTTTTTAGTCATTTTATAAATCTCATGTAACTTGCAATGGGGGTCTTGAGACCCAAAATGTAAGTTAGAGGCTTTAAAGCTATGTTACACCGGCGTCGGGGACGGGGGGACGTCGGGACGGGGGGACAAGTTTCCGGGACGGGGGGACAAAGGGGCCTCGATTTGGGGACGGCAGGGGGACGGCGGCGGGGGGGCGGCGGCTGTATATACTATATACTATACATATGGTACTTAAAATGCTAGTTATGAAAAGATGTATAACAATATACTTGAACATTGAACATTTAACATTAAAATTTAACAATGAACTACTAAATGAACCATTGAACATTGAAGTTTTCAAATTTGAAAGTAGAATACGCAATACTACAATGTAACAATTGTCGAATCAGCAAATGGAAGATTTCTATTATAATTTATATCATAAAGATGATTACAATGAGTAGCATGATATGAATATCAAAACAAGTACAAACTACAAAGTCAAAATGCCAAAATGTAGTGAAGCAGGCGGAGGCCTCTAATCAATGTAATCATCCCTCGGGAGGTCAGCAAACTCCTCATCACTGGAACCACTGGACTCCCCAAGGTCAAGATCTGCCAAAGGAACACCAACCAGCCCTAAACCTGCAACATCCTCATCCTCATCAATCTGTGATGGCTCCTCTGGCTCTACATCCCATCGTGTTGCTGGGCTCTCCTTGTACACACGTGTCCTGCGGTCAGTGATACGCAAGGCACTATGTACAGCCACTAGCTTCTCTGCTCTCCTAGAGGTAAGTCTGTTCCTCTTAAGAGAGTGGATGAAGCTATAAGTAGACCAGTTCCTCTCAGAAGCTGAAGAACTAGAAACCTGAGACAACAAACGAATGGCTAGTGTTTTAGTCAGTGATTTCGGTCCATGACAAGTCCACCACAAAATCGGATCCTCCTGTGCCATAGTTCTTATATCCGCCTTTGCCGCAGCCTTGTAACCCCTAAGAGTAGCAAATTTTGTCCACTCAGTGCGAATGTTGCCAGCATCTTCAGCATCATACATTCTATCAATGCACTTGAAGAACCCTTCCTTCACCTCATCATCCTGAATCGGTGTAACTCTACCAGGCCTAGGCATGTACCACTTCGGATTCAATGAATAAGAAGCCATGTGCAAGGGAGTGTTTAGGCTATCCCATCTGCGCTGAATAATAGGCTGAATGTAAACATTGTAGAATGTTAGAGTGGGGTCCTTCTCTCGCACAACTGCCTTCATCTGGCCAAGCATCGAATCAATGCACTCATACACCTCTCCAAGGTTAGGTGCATCCCCATCCCCATATCTGATGACTTGGACAACTGGTTCAATGATGGCAACAATATATTTTGCATCATTCCAAAATCCATCACTCTTCACTATCTCCTTCACCCTCTTCCCCTGCTCTGTCCTGGCCCCATCCCACCGATTCCATTCTTGCGTCATAACCATGACTTGCAGTGGCTCTTGCAACTCAAGCATTCTCTCCATAAGAATGAAATAGGATGCATATCGGGTCTCAACTGGTTTCAAGAACTCCTTCTTCGCGAAGCTCCTGAAGATGGCATGTGAAGTGTGGTGGTTGCAGATATACATCTGCACATCTCTAGCATTGTTGACCACTCCTCTAATCCACTCAATCTTCCCCATGTCCTTGAGTGCATTGTTCATGGCATGCACACAACATGGAGTCCACCAAATATGTCTGTATGTTGTCTCGATAAGCCTCCCTGCAGCTCTGCACACATGTGCTGCATCTGTCACTACTTGGACCACATTTTGTGGCCCAATCTCCTCAATAGCTGCCCGAAGGATCTCAAACTGAAAATCAGCATCTTTTCGATGCCCTGAACAATCAACTGCCCTGAGAAAGAATGGGCCCTCTGAACATGTAACTATGACATTGATGAGTGGACGATGCCTAATATCCGTCCACCCATCCATAACAATGCTGCATCCAGAATCCTCCCAACATGCCCTCATCGTCTCCATCAATGAACTGATCTTGGTATAGTTGTTATCCAAGATCGTTGTCCTCAATTTGTGCTCACCTGGTGGCACATATGATGGTCCTCCCTTCGCCACCATCGACATCATCTCCTTATAATAAGGAGATCGAGCTACATGAAATGGGATTCCATTGGCAAAAAAGAACTTGCCAATGGAATCATCTATCTGATCCTTCTGGTGCACATTAAATAAATCAGCTATGGGGTTAGGCTGATTTTGCATCTTGCGTTTCCCCTTGCCCTGTTGCGATTCAGGCATAACACTATAGGTGGATGAAGGTCCTGAGGCTGCCCCTGACAATGTTCCTGCTCTAATATGTGGCTGCCTCTGCATATGCTGCTCCTGAATCTGCTGTATAGTCTGAATATTTTGCCTAGCAGACAAGGTAGTAGGCATAGGAATTGTCGCGTCATCTGGAACACCCCAAAGCTTGTTGAACTCAATTCTGTATTTCATATTTTTAGCTTCCTTCAAAAAAGCACATGCTCCCACACCTTTTCCTGGCCAAAAGAGGAAGTGAGCATTAACTCTGGTGATGCTCCCAAACCAATCATCACCACAAATGTTGCATTTCCATTTTCTCGTACCACCACATGATGTTGGGGCTGTTATTCTTGTTGCAAACTGTTTGAGAGGAGATTTGGGATCATAAGGACCCCTAGCCCACTCTGCCAAAAGCTGAGAGGGGCAATCTGTAGCAACTGCTGCACTAGCTATGGAACTAGTTTGTCTTTCTTGATTTGACCCATGTTCACCCCCCTCATTGTGCTCATCCTCATGCTCGGGTTCATATTCTGAATGGCTTGCATCATGAGAATGAGTTTCCAATTCCATCTCATCCTCACTCATTTCATGACTGTGGGAGCTCATTTTGACACTGCATTTCACAAAATGAAAAAAAAAATCAATAAACACATAGTTTCAGCCTATGCCCTACTTTAAAATTAAAAAAATAAAACTCTATATTTTAAATTTTAAATTTCAAAACAAAATCTTAACTAATTTAGAAAATGTTTAAATGAAACAACAAGAATTAGAAATGAAACAAGAAAATGAAACAACAAGAACTAAGAACTTATAATTTAGAAATGAAAATGAGAAAATTCAAAAAACTAAAACAATGAACATTGAAAATCAGAAAATAAAAGAAAAAATCAGTTCAAAACCTTACCTTTTGCTTGAAAAATCTCTTCAACAAGCTGAAGAATCTTCCTCCTCTTCTTCTTCTTGCTCCTTGACACTCCTATTCCACTTGCAATCACTCCTTTCACTCCTCCAATCACTGTTTCCTCAGCTCTTCAGTCTTCTTCTTCTTGCTGTAGCAGACAAGTAGAAATGCAAATGTGGATAAAAATGAAGTTAGAAGGGGCTTTTGATAGCATAGAAGAGTTTAGATGGGGCCCACATGCCCTTAGGGTTCGAATAGAACAAAAAAACTAATAAAAAAATGTGTTTTTTTCATTTAAAAAACGTCCCAATGGACTGTCCGCCACGGGAGACGCCTGGGCGTCTCCGAGACGCTCGAGGGACGCCCAGGCGTCTCCCTCAGCGTCTCGGAGACGCCGGTGCGTTTCGGCGTCTCCAGCGGCGGGGGAGCAATCTGGTGGCGCCTTCGGAGACGGGGAGACGCCGTCCCCACGTCTCCGGGACGTCCCCGTCTCGGAGACGCTAGGGCCCAGGGGGGGGGACGCGTCCCCGGGGTTCACTGCTTTAAAGTTACTTTTTATTAATATGTCACTTGTAATGGGGGCCTTGAGACCCGATTTGCAAGTAAGAGCACTTTTTCACTTTAATAAAATTCATGTATCTTGTAATGGGGGGCCTTGAGACCCGAATTACAAGTTAAAGTTTTTTTAAAAGGTTACTTTTTATATGTCACTTGTAATGGGGGCCTTGAGACCCGAAATGCAAGTGAAGGCACTTTTTAGTCATTTTATAAATCTCATGTAACTTGCAATGGGGGTCTTGAGACCCGAAATGCAAGTTAGAGGCTCTAAAGTTACTTTTTATTAATATGTCACTTGTAATGGGGGCCTTGAGACCCGAATTACAAGCTGACCCTCTAACCAATCCAGCTAGCCCACGAGGGTCCAAGAAAAGGCTAACACACTGTTCCCGAGAACTGACTAGAGCGGGGACATCACAGTCCGCCCTCCTCGAATTTGCTTGCCCACAAGCAAACTCAAAGCTGGATGTTGAAGAATATTGTCACTCTCCCAAGTAGCATCCTCTGTCGGTAGATCTTTCCACTTTACCAAGTATTCCCTGATAACCTGCTTCCGAAGATGACGCTCTCTGGAATCCAGAATGGCCTCAGGTATCAAAATCAATTTCCCCTCATCATCCAGGGGTGGTAAATCAATAGATGGAGTCACCTGTTGTCCCAACTCCTTCTTGAGGCGCGACACATGAAACACATTGTGAACTTTACTGTTCACTGGTAGATCCAACTCATAAGCCACTTCACCGACATGTCTGACAACCTTGAAAGGTCCATAGTATCGTGGCTTGAGTTTCTTGGCACCCTTCTTACGAAGGGTGGACTGCCTATAATGCTGTAGCATCAAATACACCAAATCATCGATCTCGAAAGATCGCTCCACTCGCTTCTGATCAGCATATTGCTTTTGCTGATTCTGAGCTTTCTGAATATTCTCCCTGAGTGCTCTCATAATGTCCTAGTTCTCTTGCAACAGATCACCAACACTAGGTACTCTACTGTCACTCAGCAACAAATCTAGAAAACTCGGAGCATCATATCCATATAACACTCGGTATGGTGTCATCTGAATACTCATGTGATGAGTGGTATTGTAGCAATACTCACAAAGGTATAACCACTTCACCCATGCCTTCTGCTATCCTGAACTGTAACTCCTCAAGTATCTCTCCACCCATTTGTTGACTATCTCTGTCTGCCCATCTGTCTGTGGGTGGTAGTTGGTGCTCGGAGTGAGTTCTGTCCCGCAAAGTTTGAATAACTCCTGCCAGAAGTTACTCAAAAACCTGCTATCCCTGTCACTGACTATGCTTCGAGGCAATCCATGCAATCTGAATACCTTGCGGAAAAACAAGTCTGCCATCTGTGTTGCTGTGTGAGTAGTAGTGATTGGGAAGAAATGAGCATACTTCGTCAATCGATTCACTACAACAAAATTGTTGTCTTTCCCTTGAGCTTTCGGCAAGCCCGTGATGAAGTCCATAGACAAGCATTCCCACTTCCTCTCAGGAATAGGAAGCGGCTGGAGTAAACCTGCAGGGTATGTATGTTCTTGCTTGTTCTGTTGACAAACAAGGCATTCCTGACATACTGAAGAACAAAAGACTTGAGACCCTTCCAAGAGAATCTCTTCCGTACTTGCCTATAGGTCTTAAAGTAACCAGGATGTCCTGCCATAGGTGAATCATGGAATGATCTCAATACCATGCCCCTCATCTAGAACCTGGGACAAGAAATATCCTCCCTTTGTAAATGATAAGATCATCTACAAGTGAGTATCTGTCATCCTGTACTGTCCCATCCACTATGCTAGAAGCCCACGGATTCTTAGCATACTTGCTACTATCATGTGTCTCCAGTCCTCTAAAATCAGTGTAATGGAGCTCAAGTGAGGACGGCGAGATAATGCATCAGCAACCACATTCTGAGTGCCCTTGACATAGGAGATGTCAAAATCATAGGACTGAAGTTTGCTGACCCATTTCTGTTGCCTTTTGTTCAAATCTTGTTGTCCAAGAAAATGTTTCAGACTATTGTGATCGGTTTTAACACTGAATTTACTACCAACCAAGTATTGCCTGAATTTGGCCACGGCATGCATGATGGCCAACATTTCCTTATCGTAGATATTGTAGCTCCGTTCAGGACCTCTTAGCTTCCTGCTTTCAAAAGCAATAGGGTGTCGATCCTGTATGATAACTACACCAATACCCTCACCACTAGGATCACAATGTAGCTCAAATGGTCTGGTGAAATCCGGCAAAGCCAAGACTGGACATGTAGTCATGAGAAGTTTGAACTTCTCAAAGCACGCCTGTGCAAGAGGTGTCCACACAAAGGCTCCCTTCCTAGTCAAATCAGTTAGTGGTGCAGCATGTCGTGAGAATCCACTAACGAACCGATGATAGAAGGCACACAATCCTACAAACCCCCTGAGTTGTGTCAATGTCTCAGGTGTAGGCCAATCGATGATAGCTCAAACTTTCTCTGGATCCATGCTGACTCCCTCTCCACTGATAATGTGACCCAAACACAAAAGCTCAGCCATGCCTAAAGCACACTTGGACTCCTTGGCATACAAGGACTCCCTGTCAAATATACTCAATACCTCATCTAGGTGTACAATGTGTTCCTCCCATGACTTGTTGTAAACCAGGATGTCGTCGAAGAACACCAATACAAATTTCCTCAAGAGAGGATGGAAAACCCTATTCATAGTAGACTGAAATGTAGTTGGAGCAGTGGTTAAGCCGAATGGCATAACCAAGAAATCATAGTGTCCACAGTGACATATGAATGTGGTTTTCTCAATATCCTCCTCTCTGACTATGATCTGATGGTAACCAGTCCTCAAATCAGTCTTTGAGAAATAGCAAGCTCCATGAAGCTCGTCTATCAACTCATCTATCAGTGGAATAAGATACCTGTTCTTTATAGTCTTCCTATTGAGCATCCTGTAGTTAATACACATCCTAAGTGTACCATCCTTTTTCTTCACCAAAACAACTGATGAAGCAAAGGGTGACTTACTCGGCCTAATGTGCCCCATAGCTAAAAGTTCCTTAATAGTTTTCTCAATTTCATCTTTTAAATGTTTGGGGTGTTGGTAAGGAGTGATCATGATAGGTTTCGTGCCCTCATCTAGCTCAATGATATGCTCAATACCTCTATCAGGAGGTCTACCTGGTGGAATAGCATTGAAAACCTTTGCATGTTTGATTCAGAGTTCATGTACATCCAGATGGTAAGAGGAAGCTTGTTGCTCCAACTGTGAAGGCATTAACTTGCACTCAGCAACCCATTCTACCATGTCGTGTTGAATCAAACGTTCCATTCTTCGGAGTGAAATTTCTTTTAGGGTGTTGTCCTTGATGGCTTTAAGAACATGATTTGTGCCATCAACTCTGAATTTCATCTCCATGTCATGCAAATTAAGTGTGAACTCTCCTATAGCATGAAGCCACTTCATGTTGAGAACTATATTCGTTCCTCCCATGTTTACAACATAAAAATCTGCCTTCAACTCAAAATTGTTGAGTTTCAATGGTAAATTAGGAATCATCCTCTCACAGTTGAGAGTGTATCCATCTGCAACCTTCACACGAATGCCTTCAAACTGTTGAGTTTGAATTCCCCTTTTTTCCACTAACCGTGAATCAATAAAGTTGTGGGTTGCACTTGTGTCCAAAAGAGATATGACTCTTTGACCCACTAAAATCCCACGGAGCTTGAAAGATCCCTCTCTCTACATGCTGGACATATGAGCCTCCTGTAGCTCACTTTCTACCTCAATCTCTGCCTCATTTTTTGACTTTTCTTCATTTGTGTCATAGATAGCAGCTTGTTAATCAGAAAAATCAGTCAACGTTTCTCCCTCATAAAACCATTCCATATGCCTGTGTTGCCCTTTATGTTGGAGGGGACAGTCATGATTGAAGTCATATGGGCCCTTACAGTAAAAACAGAGCTTCCTTCTACGTAGATCATTCATTGTGTAACGATCTAGAGGGGTTGCATTTTTTTTTCTTTTGATCAGAATTATCAGCCTTCTTTGGATCAGATTTGTTCTCTGTGTAGGATGAAGAAGGTTTTGTGCCAAATTGTTTATGAGGTGTAGTGAGCTCCATACTGCGAGCTTTCCTCATGGCCTCCTGTAAGGTAGGTGGATCAAATGCCTTTATCCACCCTTTCATGGGCTCAAAAAAACCCTCAATAAACAATATGATCAACCTTCTCTCTGAGATGCCTGTCACCATTACGGATAGTCTTTGGAACTCTCCAATGTACGATTCCAAGCTACCTAATTGCTTTAACTGTGCTAGATCCTTGAAGAATAGTTCAGGATCACGTCTATCAAACCTCTCTACCAATCTATCAGTGAATTCCTGGTATGAGGTAATCCGGTCATGGTGAAGAGTAGCCATGCCATGAATCCACCAGTCATGTGCCATGCCATCAAGATGTAGAGCTGCAAATCTAATGGCATCTTCCTCGAGCATAGGACGTAATGTCAGGAACGTATCCAATTTACTCACCCAGGCACGTGTTGTAACTCTGCCACTGCCATCATAGTTCACTAAGGTAAGCTTATTGGTAGCCCGTCGTAGATCATTATGCTTGTATCTAGGCCTCCTGTCATTCCTGTTCCTGGTGTGTTCTCTCTTTGGCTCATAAAACAGTCAAAGTTAAAGTGATCCTTAACTCATGGAGGCATTGCATCCCATTCATCATGCATAGTCAGGATGTTGTCAGCAAAGTTTCCTTCACCACCTCCTTTGCATCATTTCTGACAAAAGTAGCGTGTGTGGCTCTCTCAAAGGTGTGTGTTGGAGCTATATTCCTGTAATGCTCTCCATGTATGCTACCTTCCTGATCTTGATCCAGATTCGGCCTTCTGAGAACTGTTAGGTTTTGCACATTGGTACTCAGTTGCTGGAGGATGTTTGCCACCTGTTCTTGACCGGCCACCATTCCTCTCAGTACTTCTCTAGCTTCCCTGTTTTCGTCATTAAGATGAGCATCATCATTCCTTTCAGCCATATTATCAAAATCAAAATCCTCTTCCTGTTCGTACAATGGAATTGCCTAAAAAGGTTCAAAAGTGTTTCGTTGAATTCCAGGACCCTTGCGTGTGTAGTGCTTGTCAAACTTGTTCTGGTGTGGCCGCATAGAATTGTTTTTTCCCACAAGCTGGCAGGATTAATATGCTCTGATACCACTAAGATGATCCCTGCTGGATCTCAACTCAAACCCCAAAGTTTCTTAAGTCTTAATGTATTTTATTTATTTTTTAGAGAGAAAGTTCATAGACAGAAGAGAAGGGGCACATCATATTAAAGCTCATAAACTGAAAAACATAGCTAATTTCTACTAAATGTAAATGCAGAAGCTATTATTTAACAATAACCAATAGATCACAAGTGCTAAACATACCAGAATGTCTCCAGATATTTTATATAAAAAAGTAAGCCAACTTGCTAGCCAAGAATGGTGAAAACTGGAATATGTGGATGCCTAGCCTCCAGAATGGACTTTCCTGACTTAGAAACAAGATATAATGATATAATAGTAATAGCTGCCCACAAAGAAGTCCAAACAAGAACCCAAAAGGAAGCGCCCTAGCTTTTGGCTTCACACGCCATTCTCACAGAGGGCACAATTTTCAATGCACATGGTATGGCCCAATAAAATCTCTAAAGAATCCAACCTGTAGCTGCAAATCTACTGAAGATGGCAACTCTGGATGAAGTAACCCTCTTTCTTATTGCCAACACTGAATACTAAATAAATAAACCCTGATTGAAGCATGTAGAACCTCTGGATGAAGCTCTCACCATTTGCACAAATTCGACTAGTCTCTCACAGTCTCAAAAGTCCTCAACATTGAAGAGATATCGTTCTCCAATGGAAGATTGCTCAAAACCCTGATCACAGGTGAAAGCATAGGAGGAAACCAAAAGCAAAGTCGAAATAATCAATGAATGATGTTCTCATTGCCAAAAATGCCTTTATACCAAAAAGGTGCGCATTTCCAAGAAGATACGCCTTTTACATCATTTAAATCTTTTAAAATAATATTAAGTCATTTTCAATAGTTAAGAACTTAATATTTGGTGCCCACTTAAATGATTAGGTGATTTAATTTTAAATCACCCTTTTTATGAATATTTAAGTGATATAAAAATGATAAAGTCAATTTGACTTTATAAAATAATGATAAGTTAATGAATAACTTAAATCACTTAAATAAGCATAACTTCCTCAAATCTCCATAGAATCCTGTACTGTTAGAATCTGTCAACTCCTGAACTGCCAAGGCCTGTTGTGAACCAACCACTGAGCTCTGGAAACGAGAACGATCAACTCTTCCAGAAAACACCACTGACCCTCTAACCAATCCAGCTAGCCCACGAGGGTCCAAGAAAGGGCTAACACACTGTTCCCGAGAACTGACTAGAACGGGGACATCACACCTTTACCATTGTAAATATTTTAGTACAAGTGAAGACCAATGACTTTGTTATAGTCATTGGTTATATTATTGTCAATGCCATTGGGTGGCAAATCATCGCGTAATTATTTTAATAAAGTTTGATTTATTATTCATTTTTTTTAAATATAAATCACATATTTTTTCCTTACTAAATATTAATTAAATTTATGAGATTTCTTCCACTAAATTTTTATTCTTTCTTGTTATATGAGCACTTTTCTTATGCTTGGATATTTATTATCATGTTGACACTATCAAAAGTCAATGAAAGATGACTTTAAAAAGACAAACTAGGGGATAAAGCAATTCAATGAAATATCAAAAATCAAGTAGGATTGAATGTTTTAAGAAAATATATGAGTTGCCCATTATGTAACAAGAGCCTCTCACATTGTAAGGGCTCTACTATGTGGTGGAAGGATGCTAAAGAAGACCACTTAAATATACACATTATAGATTCTTCATCGGATGACTCCTCTCAAGATGATGATGACTCTTTTGCTTATGGCATGGCTCTAACGTGTCCTTCATACCCTATTGAGGAACCTGATGCCTTGATCGGCTCTTGGCTTTGGACCAACTCCAAATTAATCATCTGGTGAATCACCACCTTTCACCTCATCGTTCTATTGCTCTCTCCTCATGTGTTAACAAGCTCTCCGTCGGGGAACACCCTACTCCCCCATGTTCTAATAATTTGAATGCTAAGGTCTCTTGAACTATTGTAAGGATGAAGATAGGTCTTCTTATATCACTTCCCCAAACTCATGTTCGAGTGTTGGGAAAGAGGCCAACCCATTCTAGGCCCGGTATTGTCTAACCAGAACTTTGGGGATCCAAGCTCTTTCTTTCACTTGTTGTTTTTCGTAGCTTGGCTGCAGTTGTTCCTCTCTTTTGGTTGTGTTGTTTCTCTGATGTATTTGGCCAACTTGGGCCTATTTTCCTTTTCCTTTTGGCATATTTTTATAGGGTTGGGACCTTGTTAGAATTATTGTCATTGATGTCAGAGGAATTTTTTCACAGAAAATTGATCAAGTTGTTAAAGCAAATCAAAGGCCAAAGGCCACAAATCGCTCCACTCTAAGGACATAGTGTGTTTTAACAAAGGAAACAAATAAATGGTAAAAATAAATTAAATTCATGACAGGCCAACCCCTTTATTGCAGCACTTGAATGAAGGAAGTATTAATAATATTAATGAAAGAGAAATAATATTTTGTGTGGTTGATCCTTGGCTTTTGGTGCCCTAGTTTGGGGAATTAAATTCTAAATAAATATATTATTTTTGAAGTGGGTTGACCCATGTCTAGCACCCATTTTTTTTTTATCAAAGGGCGCTCATATAAATAAGAGTTGTCACCCTTGTGAAGATGAGTGCCTTTTCATGAAATCGCCCCCTTTCAAGAAGATATAATAAGAGTTTGTGAAGATTTATGAAGGCAAGCAATTAACAAATATCATTCCCATTCATAGCAAATTATTGGAGCACATTGATGAAGTATTTTAGAGCAGACTCATGAAGTATATTGTGGCAGATTTATGAAGACTATTTGAGCAGATTTAAAAAGCACATTTGAAGAGATTTATGGAGCATGTTTTAGAGGAATTATAGTAGATTTAAAGAGTAGATTATGGCAGATTTTTTAGCAGATCCTTGAGAGGAATTATAGCAGACCTAAAGAGTGAATTATAGAAAATTTATGAGTGGATTTATAGTAGAAGAATTATTGTAGAGGTTGGTGTCTCTCATTAGAAGAGATTGGTATCTCTTGTTGGGTTGGTGCCCAATTGTG
>CM021103.1:228127415-228158443 GCA_007115665.2 Sequoiadendron giganteum
ATTGTACGAATCTTTAATAGTACCAAAGAGACCTTGGGAAGATTTGAGTATGGATTTCATTTTGGGATTACCTAGAACACATAGAGGTTATGATTTTGGGTCAATGCAGGATCATGGGGGTCCAAACTACGTCTTTAAGTGGCAACAAAAAATCAGAAAACCAGAGTCAGGAAACTTCACATAAAAATTTAATTAAGTTATTAACATAATTTGAAAAATATGTAAGAACAAAATTTGGAGAAAAGTGAATGTAGTTTCTAAGATACTATTCTTTTTTTGGAAAAAGGTAAATCTATTTGGTGAAAATTTAAAATTTCAATGTAGTAGTACTAAATTTCCAGGAAAAAAATAAAAAGCAGGTGAATTTTTTACCAACCCAAGTACAAGAAAACAAAATAAAAATAATAATGAAACCTTCAACATAAGTAGAGGGAACATGCCTAGATGTATCGCATTTTTTTTGTAAGTTTTTTACAAGTAAATAATTTGTTATGAGTTTTTTATTATTTTTTATAAAATATTAAAGCTTGTTTGTTTGACCACCATAACTTGGTCAAAATTTTATGAAATTCATTTTTATTTTTGTTATCATATAGTATGGGAAGCATAGAATGTGATGCATTTTTTGGATTCAAAAAATATGAAATTGTTTTAGAATTATAGATGTTTTTCAATCAACCTATCAATCAGGAATTTAGTCTGAATGTATGTAGAAAATTAGTAATAATTATCTATTTAATTCCACGTAAGTCATATCTTATATTTTTGGAAATCTAATAATTTTCTCAATAAAACCTTTTTATTTCATCAAATTTGGATAAAAAAGTCGTCAACCACTTTTTTGTCATGCATCACCACTTTTTGGACCCCCATGATCCTACACTCACCCTTCTATTATGGTAGTTGTGGAAAGATTTTCTAAAATGACACATTTTATTCCTTGTAAGAAGAGTAGTGATGTTGTCCATGTTGTTGATTTATTTTTCAAAGAAATTGTGAGATTGCATGGATTACCTAAGAGTATAGTTTCAGATATAGATACTAAATTCGTCAGATACTTTTGGAGGATATTGTGGAAGAAGATGAAGATGGATTTGAAGTTCAATTCAACATATCATCCAAATATAAATTGAAAAAGAGAGGTACTGAACAAAAGTTTATGTAACTTGTTGAGATGTTTGGTTGGAGATAAGGTAGGAAGTTGGGATATAGTTTTACCATAGGAAGAGTTTGCATACAATAATTCAGTGAACCAAAGTACAAGGAAGACACAATTTCATTTTGTTACCAAAGTAAATCCTAGAGGAGTTACAGCATTGAGAGACATTAGTATGGAGAACAAAAGGAGTGTGAAAGGAGAGGAGTTTGCAAATTTCATGGAGACATTACACAATCAAGTCTAGAAGCCTTTGGAAGAAATGAACGCTAAGTATAAGGAGAAGGCAAATGAATGCAAGAGAGATAAGGAATTTTTTGTTGGAGATGAAGTGATGGTATATCTAAGGAAGGAGAGATTTCCAGTTAATACATATAATCTAAATATGAGGAAGTTTGTACCATGTAATATTCTAAGGAAGTTTGTTATTTGAAATGCATATGAAGTGGAGTTACCAGAGACATTGGTTATATCACATTTCATTAATGTGACATAAATATATGAGTTCCATAAAGGAGAATCAAGTGGCAATAGTGATGAAGTAGATTTGAAGCAACAGTTACAAAATTAAGAATTGGAGAAGATTGAGTAGATTTTGGATACTAGAACTAGAAGTACAAGGAACAAGTAGTACATAAAACATCTTCTGAAGTGGAAAGGTAGACTAGTGGAGAATTCATCATGGATTTCTCAGGATGAGGTGGAGCATCTTGGTTTTCCTCTTAGCCCTAGAAATTGAGGGACTCACTTTTCTTCCAACCATGGGTGTTTGATTCCAAAGCATCCCTGGTTGTAAAGAAATCCTATATCAACCAAAAATACTTCTTTGTTGTATTGAATTCAATAGCATTTTTTATTAGTTCATTCTAGATTTCATTTGATCATTGATTCTTAGCTTGTGGAGTAGGATATAACATCTAAACATTGACATCTATCACATATCCAAATTTCAGATCATTTTTATTTACCTACCAAAATTTATCACTCTAAGAAACTCACTTTGTTATTAGATAGAGCATATGGGGCCGACTTGGTCTAGTTTCTTAGTCCGGACCTATGTCAAAATGTTTGGGTCTTAATTGACCATCATACAAGAATCTTGGGTTCTTTGGGAACTATATTGAAGATTCACAAGTTAATTAATTTTGAGAGGAACCAATTCTTCTTATCTTGAGGTCAACATTCTTGTTTAAGCATCCATCAAATCATTAACCCTTGTGGCTGACATGGATCTATTTTGGAGCTTGAGGGGCATATTTATAATAATTGAAATCATTTGTTGATGATCGATTTGAGATCAATTAACATTTCATCATTAGCTAGACTCCATATATTTACATCAACCCTTTGGGGGAATGTAATAAGGCCTATTGGCTAGTGGAATGTTGTAATCCTATAAGGAAAGGCTTGTGAGCCCTAGAAATTCACCCTTATGGCCAATGTTGCATGTACGCACTCTATATTAACAAAGTTTCACATTGACCTATCTATTTTCATGTTATTTTAGTTGTGTTGACTAATTATTGCAAGATTTGGACTGTTCCTTCTAGAACCCTCCTATTGTGGCTGCATCACTCATCCTTGGTAATGGGAATCTTTAATTGACTAGGATCCTATTGATTTATTTTGAGTCTATACTCATTCTCCACTCTCCATCTTTCCTTGGTGCAAGTATAGTCACGATGAGTATAACATTCTCCAACTCAAACCCAATATTTCTTAAGTCTTAATGTATTTTATTTTGTTTTTAGAGAAAGTTTGTGACGAGGAGAGGAAGCATCGTATAAAAGCTCATAGTAGAAAGGAGCTATTTTCTAGAGATGTAAATCTGAGAGGTGTTATTTATAATAACCAATAGATCACAAATTTTAAACATGCCAAAATGTTTCTACAGAGTATTTTATATAAAAGTAAAGCCCTCATGACCCAAGAATGGTGAAAAGCATCATCTGGACTACAACCTCGGAATGGACTTTCCTATCTGAAACAAGATACAATGATATAATAGTAATAGCCACACCACAAAGGAGTCCAAATAAGAGCCAAAGGGCTACGCTAACCAAACTGCAGTGACATCTCCCAAAGGCACAAATCCCAATGAAAATGGTATGACCAAAGAAGACTGGAAGGAATCAACAACAGAACTACAAATCTGGTGGAATGGCAGAATTTGGATGATGAGCCCTCTTATTTGTAACCTGAATCTTGAATAATAAACCCTGATTGAAGCATGTAGAACCTCTGTATGAAGCTCTCACCATTTGCACAAATTCAACTGGTCTCTCACAGTCTCAAAAGTGCTCAACATTGAAGAGATATCGTTTTCCAATGGAAGATTGCTCAAAACCCTGATCACAGGTGAAAGCACAAGAGGAAACCAAAGGCAAAGTCGAAATAATCAATGAATGATGTTCTCATTGCCAAAAATACCTTTATACCAAAAAGGCACGCATTTCCAAGAAGATACGCCTTTTCATCATTTAAATCTTTTAAAATAATATTAAGTCCTTTTCAATAGTTAAGAACTTAATATTTGGCGCCCACTTAAATGATTAAGTGATTTAATTTTAAATCACCCTTTTTATGAATATTTAAGTGATATAAAAATGATAAAGTCAATTTGACTTTATAAAATAATGATAAATTAATAACTTAAATCACTTAAATAAGCATAATTTCCTCAAATCTCCATAGAATTTTGTGCCATCAGAAGCTGTCAACTCCTAAACTGCCAAGGCCCGCTGTGAACCAACCACTGAGCTCTGAAAACGAGAAAGATCAACTCCTCCAGAAAACACCACTGACCCTCTAATCAATCCAGCTAGCCCACGAGGGTCCAAGAAAAGGGCTAACACACTCTTCCCGAGAACTGACTAGAGCGGGGACATCACAGTCCGCCCTCCCCGAATTTGCTTGCCCACAAGCAAACTCAAAGCCGGATGCTGAAGAATACTGTCACTCTCCCAAGTAGCATCCTCTGCCGGTAGATCTTTCCACTTTACCAAGTATTCCCCGATAACCCACCTCCGAAGATGACACTCTCTGGAATCCAGAATGGCCTCAGGTATCAAAATCAATTTCCCCTCATCATCCAAGGGTGGTAAATCAATAGATGGAATCACCTATTGTCCCAACGCCTTCTTGAGGCGCGACACATGGAACACATTGTGAACTTTACTGTTCACTGGTAGATCCAACTCATAAGCCACTTCACCGACACGTCTGACAACCCTGAATGGTCCATAGTATCATGGCTTGAGTTTCTCGGCGCCCTTCTTACGAAGGGTGGACTGCCTATAAGGCTGTAGCATCAAATACACCAAATCATCGATCTCGAAAGATTGCTCCACTCTCCTCTGATCAGCATATTGCTTTTGTTGATTCTGAGCTTTCTGAATATTCTCCCTGAGTGCTCTCATAATGTTCTAGTTCTCCTGCAATAGGTCACCAGGACTAGGTACTCTACTGTCACTCAGCAACAAATCTAGAAAACTCGGAGCATCATATCCATATAACGCTCGGTATGGTGTCATCTGAATACTCATGTGATGAGTGGTATTGTAGCAATACTCACAAAGGTATAACCACTTCACCCATGCCTTCTGTTGTCCTGAACTGTAATTCCTCAAGTATCCCTCCACCCATTTGTTGACTATCTCTGTCTGCCCATCTGTCTGTGGGTGGTAGCTGGTGCTCGGAGTGAGTTATGTCCCGCAAAGTTTGAATAACTCCTGCCAGAAGTTACTCAAAAACCTACTATCCCTATCACTGACTATACTCCGAGGCAATCCATGCAATCTGAATACCTCGCGGAAAAACAAGTCTGCCACCTGAGTAGCTGTGTGTAGTAGTGATTGAGAAGAAATGTGCATACTTCGTCAACCGATCTACTACCACATAAATGTTGTCTTTCCCTTGAGCTTTCGGCAAGCCCGTGATGAAGTCCATAGACAAGCATTCCCACTTCCTCTCAGGAATAGGAAGCGGCTGAAGTAAACCTACAGGGTATGTATGTTCTTGCTTGTTCTGCTGACAAACAAGGCATTCCCTGACATACTGAAGAACAAATGACTTGAGACCCTTCCAAGAGAATCTCTCCCGTACCTTCCTATAGGTCTTAAAGTAACCGGGATGTCCTGCCATAGGCGAATCATGGAATGATCTCAATACCATGTCCCTCATCTCAGAACCTGGGACAAGAAATATCCTCCCTTTGTAAATGATAAGATCATCCACAAGTGAGTATCTGTCATCCTGTACTGTCCCATCCACTATGCTAGAAGCCCACGGGTTCTTAGCATACTCTGCTACTATCATGTGTCTCCAGTCCTCTGAAATCTGTGTAATGGAGCTCAAGTGAGGACGGCGAGATAAAGCATCAGCAACCACATTCTGAGTGCCCTTGACATAGGAGATGTCAAAATCATAGGACTGAAGTTTGCTGACCCATTTCTGTTGCCTTTCATTCAAATCTCGCTGTCCAAGAAAATGTTTCAGACTATTGTGATCGGTTTTAACACTGAATTTACTACCAACCAAGTATTGCCTGAATTTGGCCATGGCATGCATGATGGCCAACATTTCCTTATCATAGATACTGTAGCTCCGTTCAGGACCTCTTAGCTTCCTGCTCTCAAAAGCAATAGGGTGTCGATCCTGCATGATAACTGCACCAATACCCTCACCACTGGCATCACAATGTAGCTCAAATGGTCTGGTGAAATCCGGCAAAGCCAAGACTGGACATGTAGTCATGAGAAGTTTGAACTTCTCAAAGCACGCCTGTGCAAGAGGTGTCCACACAAAGGCTCCCTTCTTAGTCAAATCAGTTAGTGGCGCAGCATGTCGCGAGAATCCACTAACGAACCGACGATAGAAGGCACATAATCCTACAAACCCCCTGAGCTGTGTCAATGTCTCAGGTGTAGGCCAATCGATGATAGCTCGAACTTTCTCTGGATCCATGCTGACTCCCTCTCTACTGATAATGTGACCCAGATACAAAAGCTCAGCCATGCCTAAAGCACACTTGGACTCCTTGGCGTACAAGGACTCCCTGTCAAGTATACTCAATACCTCATCTAGGTGAACAATGTGTTCCTCCCATGATTTGCTGTAAACCAGGATGTCGTCGAAGAACACCAATACAAATTTCCTCAAGAGAGGATGGAAAACCCTATTCATAGTAGACTGAAATGTAGCTGGAGCATTGGTTAAGCCGAATGGCATAACCAAGAAATCATAGTGTCCACAGTGACATCTGAATGCGGTTTTCTCAATATCCTCCTCTCTGACTCTGATCTGATGGTAACCAGTCCTCAAATCAATCTTCGAGAAATAGCAAGCTCCATGAAGCTCGTCTATCAACTCATCTATCTGTGGAATAGGATACTTGTTTTTTATAGTCTTCCTGTTGAGCATCCTGTAGTCAATACACATCCTAAGTGTACCATCCTTTTTCTTCAGCAAAACAACTGATGAAGCAAAGGGTGACTTACTTGGCCTAATGTGCCCCATAGCTAGAAGTTCCTTAATAGTTTTCCCAATTTCATCTTTTAAATGTTTGGGGTGCCGGTAAGGAGTGATCATGATAGGTTTCGTGCCCTCATCCAGCTCTATGATATGTTCAATACCTTTATTAGGAGGTCTACCTGGTGGAATAGCACTGAAAACCTTTGCATGTTTGATTCGGAGTTCCTGTACATCCGGATGGTAAGAAGAAGCTTGTTGCTCCAACTGTGAAGGCATTAACTTGCACTCAGCAGCCCATTCTACCATGTCGTGTCGAATCAAACGTTCCATTCACCGGAGCGAAATTTCTTTTAGGTTGCTGTCCTTGATAGCTTTAAGAACATGATTTGTGCCATCAACTTTGAATTTCATCTCCATGTCACGCAAGTTAAGTGTGAACTCTCCTATCGCATGAAGCCACTTCATGCCGAGAACTATATTTGTTCCTCCCATGTTCACAACATAAAAATCTGCCTTAAACTCAAAATTGTTGAGTTTCAATGGTAAATCAGGAATCATCCTCTCACAGTTGAGAGTATATCCATTTGCAACCTTCACTCGAATGCCTTCAAACTGCTGAGTTTGAATTCCCCTTTTCTCCACTAACCGTGAATCAATAAAGTTGTGGGTTGCACCTGTGTCCAAAAGAGATATGACTCTTTGACCCGCTAGAATCCCACGGAGCCTAAAAGATCGCTCTCTCTGCATGCTGGACATATGGGCCTCCTGTAGCTCACTTTCTACCTCAACCTCTGCCTCATTTTCTGATTTTTCTTCATCTGTGTCATAGATAGCAGCTTGCTGATCAAAAAAATCAGTCAACGTTTCTCCCTCATAAAACCATTCCATGTGCCTGTTTTGCCCTTTAGGCTTGAGGGGACAGTCATGATTGAAGTCATATGGGCCCTTACAGTAAAAACAGAGCTTCCTTCTACGTAGATCATTCATTGTGTCACGTTTAAAGGGGCTGCAAATTTTTTCTTTTGATCAGCATTATCAGCCTTCTTTGGATCAGATTTGTTCTCTGTGTAGGAGGAAGAAGGTTTTGTGCCAAATTGTTTACGAGGTGTAGTGAGCTCCATACTGCGAGCTTTCCTCATGGCCTCCTGTAAAGTAGGTGGATCAAATGCCTTTATCCAACCTTTCATGGGCTCAAAAAGACCCTCAATAAATAATATGATCAACCTTCTCTCTGAGATGCCTGTCACCATTATGGATAGTCTTTGGAACTCTCCAATGTACGATTCCAAGCTGCCCAATTGTTTTAACTGTGCTAGATCCTTGAAGAATAGTTCAGGATCACGTCTATCAAACCTCTTTACCAATCTATCAGTGAACTCCTGGTATGAGGTAATCCGATCATGGTGAAGAGTAGCCATGCCATGAATCCACCAGTCATGTGCCACGCCATCAAGATGTAGAGCTGCAAATCTAATGGCATCTTCCTCTGGCATAGGACGTAGTGTCAGGAACATATCCAATTTACTCACCCAGGCACGTGCTGTAACTCTGCCACTGCCATCATAGTTCGCTAAGGTAAGCTTATTGGTAGCCTGTCGTAGATCATTATGCTTGTATCTAGGCCTCCTATCATTCCTGTTCCTGGTGTGTTCTCTCTTCTGGCTCATAAAACGGTCAAAGTTAAGGTGATCCTTAACTTGTGGAGGCATTGCATCCCATTCATCATGCATAGTCAGGATGTTGTCAACAAAGTTCCCTTCACCACCTTCTTCCACCTCCTCTTCCTCAGCGTCATTTCTGACAAAAGTAGGGCGTGTGGCTCTCTCAAAGGTGTGTGCAGGAGCAATATTCTTGTAATGCTCTCCATGTATGCTTCCTTCCTGATCTTGATCCAGATTCGGCCTTCTCAGAACTGTCAGGTTCTGCACATTGGTACTCAGTTGCTGGAGGATGTTTGCCACCTGTTCTTGGCCGGCCACCATTCCTCTCAGTACTTCTCTAGCTTCCCTGTCTTCGTCATTAAGACGAGCATCATCATTCCTTTCAGCCATATTATCAAAATCAAAATCCTCTTCCTGTTTGTACAATGGAATTGCCTGAAAAGGTTCAAAAGTGTTTCTCTGAATTCCAGGACCCCTGCGTGTGTAGTGCCCGTCAAACCTGTTTTGGTGTGGCCGCATAGAATTATTTTTTCCCACAAGCTGGCAGGATTAGAAAGCTCTGATACCACTATGATGAGCCCTGCTGGCTCTCAACTCAAACCCCAATATATCTTAAGTCTTAATGTATTTTATATGTTTTTTAGAGAGAAAGTTTGTAGACAGAAGAGAAGGGGCGCATCATATAAAGCTCATAAACTGAGAAACAGAGCTAATTTCTATAGAATGTAAATGCTGAAGGTATTATTTAACAATAACCAATAGATCACAAGTGCTAAACATACCAGAATGTTTCCAGATATTTTATTTAAAGAAGTAAGCCAGCTCGCCAGCCAAGAATGGTGAAAACTGGCATATGTGGACACCTAGCCTCCAGTATGGATTTTCTTGACTCAGAAACAAGATATAATGAGATAATAGTAGTAGCCACCCACAAAGAAGTTCAAACAAGAGCCAAAAAGGAAGCGCCCTAGCTTCTGGCTTCACACGCCATCCTCCAAAAAGGCACAAATCCCAATGCAAATGGTATGGCCAAAGAAGACTCTGAAGGAATCAACGCTGGAACTACAAATCTGCTGGAGATGGCGACTCTGGATGATGTAACCCTCTTCCTTATTGCCAACAACTGAATACTGAAAATAGAACCCTGATTGAAGCATGTAGAACCTCTGTATGAAGCTCTCACAATTTGCACAAATTCGATTGTTCTCTCACAGTCTCAAAAGTGCTCAACATTGAAGAGATATCGTTCTCTAATGGAAGATTGCTCAAAACCCTGATCACAGGTAAAAGCACAGGAGGAAATCCAAGGCAAAGTTGAAATAATCAATAATGATGTTCTCATTGCCCAAAAATGCCTTATATAAAAAAGGCATGCATTTCCAAGAAGATACGCCCTTTTCCATCATTTAAATCTTTTAAAATATTATTAAGTCCTTTTCAATAGTTAAGAACTTAATATTTGGCACCCACTTAAATGATTAAGTGATTTAATTTTAAATCACCCTTTTTATGAATATTTAAGTGATATAAAGGGATAAAGTCAATTTGACTTCATAAAATAATAATAAGTTAATTAATAACTTAAATCACTTAAATAAGCATAACTTCCTCCAAACTCCATAGAATTCTGTGCCGTCAGAAGTTGTCAACTCCTGAACTACCAAGGCCTGCTGTGAACCAATCACTGAGCTCTGAAAACGAGAACGATCAACTCCTCCAAAAAACACCACTGACCCTCTAACCAATCCAGCTAGCCCACGAGGGTCCAAGAAAAGGCTAACACACTGTTCCCGAGAATTGACTAGAGCAAGGACATCACAATGGATCAAGACACAAATTCACAAACACATCAAACACAATATATAAACACTAAATTTCACTACTGTCCAAAGCATAGCAGCAAAAATCGTTTGGGGAAAAAATTGGATTTGAAAAAAAATGTAAAAAATAGTAGAAAAAGAGACAAATGCTACTCTTTTTTGAAATTTAAGGTCATAGCATAGAGATATAGAGAGCAAATAAAATAGAGATTTTAACCCATGAATTGTAGAAAGCTTGCATGTTGTTTATCAAGTTTATGTTTGTTGAGCTTAAAGGCATTTGTTTCTTGCTTAGGTTGTGAACTAAAGATCATTTAGAGCACCTCATACAATAGAGTAGTGTATATGTGAGATATGGAATCAATTGTAATGTAAAATCTTTGCAGAAATGACAACTGAAAAAAGTGGAAAAGGCTAGTGTACGAAGGAGTCATAAATGATACAAGTGACCAAAAGCTTTGAGAAGGAAATGACATGAATGAAATAAAGTGGAGGGTGAAAAAGTGTGATAAAATATAGGATTGGCTAAGGGTTAAAATCTTACGCAGATACTCTTTAAAGTTGTGCAAGCTTGAAATCAGAGACAGTGCATTACCAGTCCAAGAGAATGGTTAAAATCTTAGGCATATACTCTTTGAAGCTGTGCAAGCTTGAAATCAGAGACAGTGCATTACCAGTCCAAGAGAATGGTTAAAATCTTAGGAAGATACTCTTTAAAGCTGTGCAAGCTTGCAATCAGAGAATGGAGTCTGAATTCAGGGTAATGCACTGTCTCTGATTTCAAGCTTGCAAAATGATGTCTTTGAATTATAGACATAATCTGCATGCTTGGCATAAAAATGGGTGCGGGATTGAAATCTTTCAAGAGCTATTTTATAAGTTTTGAACATGAAGTGAAATTATTTTTAATATTCTCTATGTAAAGTAAAGTGTTTATAGGCTATAGATTTAGTTTAGACATTTACATACTTTAATTTCATTGCTGTAGTCATCATCAATGAGGAACCTCATCATTTTTCATTTTGGAATAGTACAACTTTGGACATTTTGCAAGAGTTACCAAAAAAACTAGACCAAAACATGACAACCCTGCAACTTGATAGGGGGAAGACTATAACTGATTTGACTTGACATTTAAATGATGATTAATCTATGACAAAAAGAGAGACAAAGTAGTATGATCATTGATTTTTGTATAGGTACCACAAAAGTTTTTTTTTTGGGACCTTCGGACAAACTTGGGCCATATGAGGACTTAAAAATCTTTGGGAAAAATCTGATCAATGTTTTATCTGAGGGCAATAGAGTCAAACCTATCACCTAACATATAAACATACAATGAACTTAAAATGATACAATAAAGTTATTTACAATTTGGACTGATTTGGTGTAGACTGCTCATTCTTTTTGCAGGTTTCATATGTAAAATTTTGACTAACTTGGTAATCAAAGTTAGCTTTTGAAGTTTTCTTGGCATGGAGGTGGTAAATGCTATAACCATTTATAAGGTCACCTTACACAAGCACGACTAGTGAAAATGGTTGGAATTGCTTATTTTGATTAATGAAGAATCCCTTGCTTTATTTTAGGGCGTATTGACAAGACTGCAAGCTTAAAGTTCAAAGCAGAAAGGAACTTGTTCACGTGTGTATGTAGGGCAGACTGTAGAGTCGATGGCGGTCACCCTTAACTTATCGTGACCCTGATTTATAGCAGAAAACACACCAAATTTAGAGATTTTATGCGAGAGTTGTTAGTGCGATTTATGGCGATTTTTTCAGGATTTTAACACGAAGAAAATTGCGATTTTCAACAATTTTTTGCTAGTCAACGGTCTGGTAAAAATCGAGGATAAATTTGGCAAGCCCGAGGATTTTTTAAAAATCGCAAAAATTGTGATTTTTTTCAGGATTTTTGCTTCTATTGTCCAAAGTGCTACAACATTGATCATTTCAATAATCACTTTCTTGATACAAACATTAGAAATGCTTGGAATGCTACAACATTCATCTCACTCTCCATCTCTTGACTACATGATCACTTGATCATCTCAACACTTTGATGCTACACCTTGATATCTTGATCATCTAAAACACCTTGATGCTTAAACCATTACATGATGCCTCATTATATAGAGGTCTTTGTGTTAACAAAACTAATTTTACATCTTAGGCCGACTTGACAAACATTTAATACTTTTCCTCTTTTATCCTTATCCCTTTTCTGTTCTAGAACATTTAATTTAATTTAATTTCTTTCTCATTTAATGATTGTGATCACTGGGGTGGGATAAATTACAATACTCCAACAAACACTTGAGATGATTAACAAAGCTTGGCTTAAGAAAAAATACTAGTGCTAAACTTTTTTTAACTTTTAAGTAAACTAACATGCTAGAATTTTGTAACATGCCCATTGTTCCACATAGTAACTTTCCTAAGTTTTAACCTCAAGTAAAAAGTTTAAGCATCTAATCAATATGAGCAATAAAATTTTTCTTTTCCAAAACTATTAAGATAGCATGCACATTTGAAATAAATATCTTTCCAAACTTTTCCATTGCATTATATCAAAGTATTACAACTTTTCCAAAGTAATGATTACATAATTCATGTTAACATGATAACATTTCTCTTTTACAATCTTTCCATAGAAATAGATACAAAATACACAACAAGACTCCGTAGAGTTACTGGCAATAAATGTATGAATAGTCCTGGAAATCCTCCATTCAAATCTTGGTCGCCTACTAATGAGGAGAAGCATCACTCAAGCGCTTTTCCGCCAACCTTGGACTAACTGTAGTCCCCCGCACATCTATTAATCTGATAGATGGCCCTACCCTTCGACGAAGAGTTTGGTTTGATAACCTCATAATAAAATTAACCTCTCCCGAGCATGGTGTTGTGTCCTACATATCTAGATCTGTCACACAATGGCTGCAACCTACACATATGACATTCCTCTACCTAGTATGTAAACTTGGATCACAGTGAATGATAGTGTAAACAGTGGCAACTTACACTACTTTGGTCAAATATTCTTCACCCAAGATTTAGAGTGGACGTCATATAACTTCGCCCACCTTTCCAGCGAGATTTATATTGACCATTGATACCTATGCATAGGCTATTCCCTTACGCCATGGAGTAACCTTAACCCAAGGAATAACCTATATCCTCTATGTTAAATTATGACACTTCTATAAGTAAATCAAATTGACTCTAGATCTTAACTTGGTTAACCATTAGCTACGTAAGCTATATCCCAAATATAGTACTTATTCCCACTATAACCACCTATTCCTTAATATGGAATATATACAAACACTTCAAACATAATAGTTCCTTACTCTAGGTATGTCAAGCAATCTTTCACTTGCACATAAGACTAAAATAACTTTTCCTTAAAAAGCAGTTGATCTATTTTTCCATTCAAAACAAGCAAAGTCACACAATTCTTTCAAACATAAAAAGTATAGGAGAGTAAAAATCAGCATGCCTGTTTACGCAATGCTCCAATTGTTCGAACTAGATTCCTTTCTCAATTATCTTTAAATTAGTATGCAAATCCCCAAATAAATCTTTTCCCTCTTCAGTAATTCTCACTCACAAATTACTCTCACTACTCTCAAACTCCCTCAACTCAGAAAACCAGATAAAACAACTCAGAAATATCACAGCAAGTATGCAGATATGCATCCCCACATGAGGTAGATAGCTCCTCTATTTGTACACAAAAACCAGCAACTAAGGGCTAGAAACAGGGCATTGAGAATGACACTTTTCATGTGATGTTCCTTACCTAGCTGGTTCTAAGGTTGCTGGATAATAAAGGTTTTGAGACTTTATTCCCACCCTAAGGGTCCTTTGCACTTGTAAAATCTTGGAATAATACCTGCATGACCATTTGTATACATGTCCACATTCCTACATGTTAGCATTAATATCTAGTATCCAAAAATCAGACATAATAATAATTGCAGATTGAAAACACAAGAAGAGTTATTCAGCCCATCAGGAGAGGGGAATCCTTAAGGGGCCTAAGACCTACCACCTCCTATTGCCCAACCCTTGTCTTGGGCTTGTGGGGTAGAATGCCTAGGTGGAACCCCCACCCCTCCATGACCCAACCCTTGCTTCGGGCCTGTGGGGCAGAGTGTCCAACCCTTGCTTTGGGCTTGTGGGGTGGAAACCTGGGTGGGGTTTTTAGACAAACCACTTAAGTCATGATTCACCTCTCCCAACAGGATTACAGGCACAATTCAGGCAATTGATATTGCAGTCACCACATATGCATGCATTAGTATTTCATTGGTATTTATACATACTATGCAATAAGAGTATTCAATAAGATCAGACAGTTCATTGAGCCCTAACATGAAGATAAATCAGAATACAAAATTGAAGTAAGCAATATTCATGTCTATACGTTCATTATGTTCTTTTGCCATTCAATACAGCCTGCAAGTCCAATATTAGTTCGGTCCATATGTAATTTGCAGAATTCAGACATCAATCAAATATAAATGCAGATTAATTATCGTCAGATTCATCATGATATTTTGGGATGGAACCACTTCTATGGAAGGCATACAATCATTGCCTATGATTGATTCAAGGACTACATAGTCCGCTTAATTATAGTGCTGTTGTTCTTTCCAATATACTGAAGCTATTCTAGATTTGATGCCTTAGGGCGAATTGACTTCATAATGTAATTATAGCAAAGACGATTGGATTATTTGATAAGATGGGTTAAGAATGCAGTCAACACAGGGGTTGAATTATGTAGACATGGGGCACACATAGAATGCTGACAGTATCCTTATGTCACAATTCAGAAAGCTAAATATTAATGCTAAGTGAGAGAACTCACCGATATCCTTATGCCACGATTCTTTCTGCTTTCGATCCTTCTTTCCTGCTTGCCTAGACCTCCTATCCCTCCTCTTATTTCTAAGAGGTGAATCATTGCGTCCTTCTCCCAGTTGCGTCCCTTGCCCAGGAGGTGTATATTGTGACTTTTCAGCTAATTTTTTTAAGGCATGTTTAAGAGGTGCTTAATTGATGCATAACATTTTTCATTGGTGAACAAAGAATAAAGATTGACCCTACTATCTATTTGATAATAATCCAAATTATTCAATATATATTAAAAATACAACTTATATAAACATATGTATTTGTTTTTTCAAATGTATGTCTTTTATGTGAGAATGGAAGATACATAGATATAAAATTATCATTCTTTCCTTTTGGGTTATGACATTTCAACACAAGAGGTTCGACTCAACAATCAAAAGAAAAGGTGGCAACTAAATTCATTGCACAACAAACACATATGCAAAAAAATGAATGAGTTGATGCTAAAATAGATAGCAAGAATAATGATCAGAAATGCAAGGCAATTGCCTCCTAAAGGTCGACTTACTTGGCACAGCTGAGTGCTTGACCATTTCTGCATTTTACAAAATGCTTCACATTTTGGAAATTCATATTAAGAAATAGTCTTCTATTCGATTCATGCCTTTATCAATTGGTGCCACATTTTAGTATTTGTGCCATATTATATGGGTCGATGTTCACTATTTGACTTGGTCGACACTTTTCCTATGCATGGTTACTTACTATTGTTTTGCTTTGAAAAAGTTTTGGCAGCCAAGATTATGCGTTGGAAGCATTGATAACTAAGCGCTTATTCATAGCGTTGTGAATATTTCACATTATAACTCTTTAAATGTTCAAAGCATCGCTTGGTAATATATACGTGCTGTTTCATAGCGCTTAACCCTTTGTTACTATGTTGTGCGCATTACTTAGCATAGACTATACTTTAAATGCTTCACCCTGGTTAAGTAATTCCAACGTTATCATTATCAAATATACATAATGATTATATATATGCTTATATATATGCTTATATATATATATATATATATATATATATATATATATATTTATTTATATATATATCTCGATTCACAAGTTTATATAACACATTATTCGATAATCGAATACATATTTGCATATTAATGGATACGTGTGTATATATGTATATATATATATACACATATGTATATTCTTATATTCTATATATACATATATATCACACCTTATATTTAAGCGCATATGTATATATATATTTATATTTATATATAGATATCTCGATTCACAAGTTTATATAACACATTATTCGATAATCGAATACACATTCACATATTAATGGATACCTCTGTGTGTATATATATATATATATATTAACATACTAGTATGGACATATACTTTTCATCAATACATACTCGTAGGTTAATATATATATGTATATTCTTATATACTATATATATACATATATATCACACCTTATATTTAGGCACATATATACATAGTCATATCGACCGACATATATACATGGTATGTATATAAATATTCCATTGATCAAATATAAACACACAAGGAAGAACTCACATATATCAAAGAGACTCACTACTTAGACTCCTAAGCAAGAACATTCACTACTATAAACACAGGCAAGACTAAAGATAACTTACTATTCCCCATCTATTTTCCCGACTTGACCAAACTAGAAGTGTGTGTGTGAAAGATTAGTTCAGGTCTTTATTAGAGGTTACCAAACCAAATTCTTCTCCTTGAGTGATACTTCCTCTCTCTTCAAGAGGCTTGATTTAATTCTTGAAACCAACTTACACTTTGCAATGGTAGTTAGTTGAAAACAATACATCCATTTGCATCATATATTTTTACAATCAAAATCATTTCATAACATCAAATTGAATCAACATTCATTCTTCATATTTCTAGAACACATAAAGCATAAATACACTCATATAAAGCATTTTGACCCAACTAGGTAAAAGTAAATAAGTAGTAACACAATGGGGTGTAACAAATTCAAAAGCCTGAGAGCTAGAAATGTGTATTTTCCTTTTGCCTTGTCTTAACATAGTGCGTTAGCTATAGTTCGAGCTTTTATTTTCAATTGATTAAAGCATAGTTGGCAGACTCGCAGAAAACTCGCCGAGTGAATTTTTTTTAAAAACGAGTTTTTTTGAGTTTAACTCGTTGGACGAGTTTTTGCCGCTTTGCAAAAAAAAGTGTTTTTAATGAAATTTAAGCAATTTTTTGAGTTCCTGAGTTTTTTCGAGTTTTTGCCGAGTTTTAAAAAACTCTCCAATTTTTGGCTTTGCGAGTTTTATTTTGGGGCGAGTCTTCCAACTATGGATTAAAGTATTCGTATTAAAATAAAAACAGTCTTAGGAATGTGCGGTCCAAATGCACCTATGTGCATGTTGCACGTTTTATTATCTTTTGGTGCATTTTGTAAAAATACATATTCATATACTCTCTAATTTGTGAGCCAAATGGAAATATATCTATTAGAAGTTGGGTTACTAGCTGTGTGTTGGAATATAGGTGGACACTTGTATTCTAAGAAATAAACATAATGTGAACTGTTAACTTCATCTGCTGGGCACTGCCTTACTATATTTTTTTGATTTACTTTTTGTTTTATTATTGCCCAACTTTCCAACAAATCTGACATAAGGGTTAGCAATTTGGATGCTAAAACAAAGCCTTTCTTAAACATAGTTAAATAGTTGTTGTGGTCTGAATTTGCACATAAGTTCTAGGTAGCCAGTCCTGGTACTGGTTCGGGTTCGGGTTCAAGGGTTTGGTTCACCAGTTCGGATAAAATTGGGGGGGGGGAGGGGGGTCGGTTCGTTTTGGGTTTGTTAGTACAAAAAACATGTAAAAATAAAAATATATATATACATATGCAGCCTAGAAGCATGAATTAAGATTAGAATATCACATAACATCATATAAACAATAAAACCACCATAAACTTGAACGTCATTTAAAACATGCATGATAAATATTCATCGTTGAAACTTGAATTGTGGTAGCTTGATATACAGAGTCTACCGTTGCCAAGGTTCAATTTGTATGATTTTGAAAAAAGAACTAGAAGCCAACTGAGTAGAGTTATGAATTATCGGCATTCTTCAAAAATCAAAAGAATTTGTTTAGTACACTAGCCATTTTGATGTCTTCTTGCAGTCTCAAACATTATTTTGTATCAATGTTACATTGGTCTTGAGAGTGGTAGCTTAATATAGCTCCACAATACAAAATCTGATTTACCTGTGCAGTGTAACAGTGGCATAGGCAGATTTTCTTTGAAAGAACCAAAGGGTGATTGCACAATTGAAGTGTATAAACACATATCTTTTTGTAATATCAAGGATACTTTTTGAATCTTCCATGCATTACTAATCTAAAAGGAAAGGTCTTTTGCCTAATCTGTATGCAACCACGCTTTGGCATTGTCAAAAAGAGCAAAACTTCCCTGTTGATACAAAGGCATAGCCAAATAGTTCTAACTCTCCACATGAGAGAAGAGAGATGTTAGAGAGTACATCAAGTCAGTGAGAACAAAAGTGTAATGTGTTTTAGTTTGTAGTATTCCTCTAGCTCTCTACAGATGTGTGATAAATTCTCAGTTCAATGATGCAGAACAATTTTTGAAAAAAGAAAGTTGTGTCACAGTCTGCTTTCAATCCAACAAGCAAAAATGAAAGCTTAGCCTCTTGGAATGAAAATACTTGTTTGCAAAACAAATGAATAAGAATGAGGTAGTTTAGGTGTTTAGAGTGATTTAGAGGTCACTTTTAGGGTTCCCTTGGGTGTGGGTCAAAATCAAACTCTATAAAACATTAAAAAAATGCTCAATTTTTTATTTTTGGACACCTAGGCATGGGGCTTTTGTCTTGGTTCGCCTGGGTTCTGTCTGGGTTTTGCTCGGGTTCTCTTGGGTTCTGCCTGGGCAAATCAAACCCAAAAATGATGAATCCTGGCCAAACCCACAGGCGAATCGGCCCAGGATCTGAAGCAGGAGCGAATTAGAACCTAAACCCTGGCTTCCAAAGGCGAATCCGGTAACTTAGTGTATCAACATGAATTTGCACCCCTAATGCAAATTCCCTTTTACCCCCTTACACTTTAGAAAACCAAATCCGAAGGCGAAATTCCACATAAGCCCGCTGCCTTTGTTCCACTTGGCACTTGTTTGGGGCGTTGGTAGAGGCATTTCTGTCTAGGATGCCCGTGCGGTGCGCAGACGTCCCTGACAAATTCTCGCGTCCGGAGCCTGTAGAGGCGTTACCATTCCCATAGGGAGTTGATTTGTAATGCCCTTTTCGGCCGACCGACTCGAATGTGGTCGTTTCTTTCCTCTCTACTTCATATTCACTCACCTTCATTCATTTGATGGCTGGTTGATCTCTTGGATCTCTTGGATATTTGGACCTTTCCATCCTTTCTAGCTCTCTCTTCACTCTATATCCCTTCACAAGCTCCAAGCAGCTTCTTCACCATCTCAAGCAACACTTTACATTTCACAGCAACAACATCAACACTCCATCACTTCAGTAGAGCAAGTGTGTAACGAAACACCACGGCAGCAGAGGCTTGAGTTCCTCTCATTTTCTCCCCTATTAGCGTTGAGTTTTTTGGGCGGAGGTGGTAAGCTTTCACTCCTCCTCTATTATTTGGTTGAGTAGCATAACACTGTTATGTAGTGCTTTTGTGTATTTTGCTTCATTTCATACTTTTCTCTCTATCTATCTGGCTGTCCGTGGAGGTGGGAACACCAAAACGGGGGTTTGACTGAGGGAAACCCCTATACATCCCAACACTTTCTCTCTCTCTCTCTCTCGTGTGTAGGTATTGAAGACATTCACAAGCTAGAGGCTTCATCATTCGCACGGTTGTAAGCATTTCCTTTCCCTTCTTCTCCTTATCTTTATCACTTCTATCTCACTCTATTTCAGTTCTATTACATTCTGTTTCTTTATCACTTTCTAGAAGTTCTCAGTAATCAGATTGCTAGTAGTCGCTTAGCTATTCTTTGAGATAAACCTGCTTTCTGGTCCGTACGAGATGCCAGTGCACCTCGGGGACGCCAACGCGCCGCGCTGTCGCCCATATTCTGCGCTGCCATCCTTTGGTCGAGAGCTTGTTGGTTTGTCCAGAGAATCTCTGTGACCTGCTCTTTCTGATTCTAGAACTTCCCCGTTGTCCTTTGAGGTAGTTTAGGGCAGTTCTCCCTGTGAGGCTCTCTAAGTAAAGAGAACTCATGAGTAGCGAATCCCCCTTCTCTACACTTAGCATAAGTTATATTCCTTAGGCATCATAAGAGTTTTAAGGCTGTGCAATTCCTTTCTAGCATCCATTTTTAACGGCCTTTCATAAGTTCTTCACACGAAAATGAAAAATATGATAGCTAAGATAATGACTAATAGTTTGATCATTCTAAATTTAGTATTATTCTAATATATACAATGTTAAGATGTATTTATGGTAGAGTTATATTATTTGGTTGTATATAGAAAATTTAAAAAGTTCAAACCTCGAGGCTAGATCATATTTTTCTATTCGGTGGTGTTTTAGTCATAATCTTGAACTTGGATCTGGGTTTTAACAATTCTTGGACAACTGATTCTAATTTAGGGGTAGAACATCACAAAGTTCTAGATGGACTTGATTTGTATATTTTCTGGGACAGCTCTTGCAAGTGACCAATTTTTCTGATTTTTGAATATCAGGAATGAGTTTCAATTAAAATTGATTATTTCTTACAACAAAGAAATCTAGTGAAGGGAATGTGTTTTAACTATACTGACATTCTCATTGAGTGCTTCACATCAATTTTGAGTGGTCACATGCCATAACTATGTATTGCTTTCATTTCAAAATAAAGCAAGGCAGGGACAAGAGGGAATGATCAGGATTTTACAAGGAAGGGATCTCTCACCCATTTGCATCAGCCCAATCTTGTCTAAAATGAGATGGGTCAACTTACATTGTATTTTAGGAGACTAAGAATATTCTAGGGGTTTTTAATTTCAGAGGGTTATGTGAAGTAATGCATATTGCTAGATGAAGAAGATGATGAAAGCTGATCAGCAAGCTGGAGCTATAAAAGTAAACACTTTAGGATTTGCAGTATCAAGCTCATTTTGTCCATGCAAAGGTTTCAAATGTGGAATTCTAGGGCCAAGAGTTAAGTCTCCCTTAGGAGAGACCAAAGTCAATATTAGTTTACCAACATACCCCCTCAAGGTGAACTATGAGTATGCTGCTGTAACCTTACTTTGCGTCATTCCCCCTGATGAAGGCTTCTAAAGTCCATTATCAGCATAAAGCTTAAGGAATGTATTCTTAGGAAGAGTCTTTGTGAATATATTTGCCAACTGACCAACTAAGGAAACATGCTAAAAATCCACTTGACCATCTTGAAACAATTGCTTGACATAGTGCATATGGATCTCAATGTGCTTTGTTTGCTGATGATGCATTGGATTGTGAATAATCTGTATTGCACTTTGATTATTCTTATGATTGATGGAAGTGAGGGAATCCAAGTTGTGAAAGATGTGTTCGAAGCCACATGAGTTGACATGCAGCTTTGTTCACACTATAGTATTCACCTGTAGCAGTTAGCAAAGATATAGAAGCTTGCTTCTTTGTGACCCAACATATAGGGCTCGATCATTGAGAAAATATGTAGCCAGAAGTGCTCTTTCAACTATCTAGATCTCTTGCATGATAGGCATCCCAACAACTTGTAAGATGAGGAATGCTTCTTGTTGCATAATGCATCCTGAGTTGTTGTGTACCCTTGATGTATCAAAGGATATGCTTAGTTGCATGTAGATGACATGAATGAGGTGTTTGTGTAATAGTTGGTATGGAATGCTCTATACCATGCAAGGTTTGGTTGAAAATGTAGCCACCTAAGATCTAAGAGCTTCAATGAAAGCATGAGAGAGATCAAATATGAGAGAATAATGCTATTCTACCATAGGATACAAATATACAATGATAATGGATTCATAATGAATACAAAGGGAACCCGCTGGTTATATAGACCAAGGTGAGACATAGGATTGGATAAGATTATGACACGTGTCTTAATCTTATGACTTGAGACATAAAGTGATAAGTATCCTATGTGTACCCTAAGTAAACTTAAGTAACTAGTGTGAATAAGACCTATGTGGTGAACTAGTTATCTAAAACACCTCATTCATTTTTCCCCTAGTTGAAACTTGCAGGGATTTACATGAAAAGTGTCTTGGTTCTATGTTTCCTCCTTTTAAAGTTCCTCCTAAGACTGTATTACTAAATATTTTTCTTTGTAGTCAAGTTCTTCTGTTTTGTCTCCTAGAATAAAAATCAACACCTATCTTTCCTCCTAATAGTTGGATTGTATCTTCTTGACTAGTAAAGATGATTAGATTCTCTTGTTCAATATTCATTTGTCATAACCTAGTTCAAACAGTTTCCACATCAATATCTGATATTGGAATTTGGCCAATTTGTTTATCGTCTTGGAAATATTGGAATACCGACATTAGTCGTTTCTGTTTGACTTGATTGCATTCTTTCCTATTTGCCAATGTAAAGGTACTCTGGGTCCACGTGTTCATTCAACAAAGAATAACATGAAGCAAAATATGATCATACATATTTACGTTTGAACAGAAGTACAGAACATAAATTGAAAGTGTATACTAAATATCTATGTACATTGTATGCAATCAAAAAATTACCAATGGAAGCATAACTAAAAATCCATTGATGCTGTCTATTCAAAACCATAAAAAAAGTATTAATTTAATCTCAACTACCCTTAATCGCTCTATTTGTGGCTGGTTGAAATTTGTTTGCTTCTTCTTTTTGGGAACCACCCTCTTCTTGGTTTTCATAAGTTTTGGATTTGAATAACATTTTCCGTGCATTCTTCATTTTTGTGTTGCTCTAATAGTGGTGGTCATTGTTATGCATATTTCCTTACTTTTAAAGGAATTAAGGGTATCCCAAAATTTGTTAAATATGTGGAATATTGATTCTTCATTTATTTGAGGTGTATTTATAGGCAATGTAACACACATTTTCCTTGCAATTCGTGACTGCTCATTATTTGATTCCCTTGTGGAACAAAAACTCTTAAGTGTTCCCTAAATCATTCATAGTTTTGTTTTTAACTTGAACTGGTCTTTGTTATTATTTCTTTTTCTTAGAATGCCTTGCATTTTCACTTATATTATTCTTGTCTCTAGAAATATCCTTGGAGCTCGTTAGGATCAAATGGCTCACCATGGATTGTATTAACTTTATAACTGTTATGCACAGACTCCTAAATGATAAATAATTGAATAATGTATGAGTGTAGTGTTATGGGTTGTGTCTAGATGGGTGGTTCCAGTGTGTTGGGCTCTAAGTGTTGTATACAGTCCTCATAGGCTCCTATGCATGTCACTCCTAGAAAACAAGCATGGTTCTTGTCAAGATTGATATCAATTTCTGTAATGCTATCATCACTATATATTCAGAGAAGTTGATATGGATATTACCGTTTCAGATGCTACATGTATTGTGTATTTGATGTGATGATCTTTTTTCTTCATATTTCTGTGTGATGTTCTACTGTACCAATGTTATCTGTATGCAATAGTTTTGTAGGATGGGCTGTGTTCATGTGAAGTTTCCACCCTACATAAATGTGTGTGCAGGTGATCACATTCTATTATGAGCTTTTAGAATTGACAAAATCCCATGGAGAGGTGGAATATATACTTTTCTGTACAAGTGATTATTACCATTGCCATTTGCCTTCGCAGAATTGACAACAATCTATGCAAAGAAGATGGTGAAGTTCATGAAGAATGTGGATGGGGTCGTTTGGCAAGAGGTGCTGTATTTGCTTTGAAAAGTGCAGGAAAAAGCTTATATCAGGTAATTCATGATTTATATATCATTATGTAATTTGTTGTGTAGTAATTAACAAGAAAAAACTGGTTTGAATGTGTGTAAGCAAGATTAGAGGTTCAATTGACATTTGATTTCAGTACTTGTGAGTCGTGACAAAATATTTTCCAGTTGACCATCATTAAGAATGATAATAGAAAGTGGTAATAGACAAGTCTTAGAATCACTAATCATTACTGTGACTTTTAAAAAATATATTTGGAGAAAAGATTGAGCAAGTGCATATTGATTTTCATAGGGCTTCTTATTGTATAAAACTCACAATGCTAAAGCAAAATATATTCATAACTAAACTATGTTCCATTGCCTTTCTAGGATGGGGATGACGATGGGACATGTTTTGGGGATGGTGGACCTTGAGGCCATTTTATGTATATATGCAAATTCAAATATATAAGCTTTAACATTTCTCAAATATTACATATTAATAAAAATAGATAAAAAAATATCAGCTTACAAACAGTATGTAGTGTGTTTATACTTTATAGCATAGTAACATTTCATTTACATGGGCATTGGTATGGCAAACTAAAAGTGTAAATGGAATTCAATTGTTGAGTTTAAAATAGGAAAAAGACGAGAAAAAACTTGGTGAATAAAAAAATGCCGAAGTAATCAGAAAAACAAAGAAAAAGGCTGCTATTGTAGGAAGAGAAACAAAGTTCAAATATACAACAAAACTAAAGATTCAATGTTTCCAATTATTCTCAAATTCTTGATAAGTATCAAATTCTCAATCAAGTACAATGTGCCCATTACAACTTAAATCTTAGAGTACAAAAAATGTTGCTTTTTCATTTGGTGCAAGCCTAAACAATTTTTTAGTTTTCTCTTTTTAAAACCAAAGTGGGGTTTTGGGGGGTTGGTAGCATCCAATATGGTTGAGGGGCAGCACCATCAAAACCCAAATGAAGGCCTTCAAGGCCACAGGGACCTTCATGGAAAATGCAATTTTTCAAGACTTCACCATTTTTAACCAAGCTCAAACTTCTTAAAAAAATACATTAATAGGGTTAGTGCTAGTTACATTTTTTGAAAAACTGCAGTTTATTCAGTAAATTGTGATTAATTGAATGAACTGCTGTTTTTGGGCATTTTTAATTGAAAAACCTGGTAAATGGGTTTACCTAGCCAATCAGTTCAAACTAACTAGATTGTGGTTAATGACAATTTCTCGGTTATTGTTTGCATGGTTTATTGCATTTTTTATTGGCAACTTCTGGGCACTAACTAGGCCCAACTAGTGAGACCACAAACAAAGGGTTTCATCACTAAGCATTAATGTTGTCCAAGTCTACAAGCTCAAAGTCCTAGTGAGGGCCTAAAGCTTGCAAGCTCAATGGTATAGTAGGGACTTGAACTTGGTTGGCTAATCTAAGATTGCGACCATGTAACCATCACAACACACCCTTAATGACTCCCATGGTTTATAGTATTAGAAGAATGAATGCATAGAGTTTGAGAGAATTAGTTGGCACACACTTTAGTGAGTGTGGTTTGCATCTATCATTGAATGGGGAATTTACAAAGTTGTGAATTAATTGTAAGTTACTTTTTAGACATAACTAATGTAGTGTTATTACATCATTAACATGAGCAATAAATGCCTAGTGTACAAAGTGTATTCCAAAATTATCTCTAACATTATACCATATTTGATAGACCTCCTTAATGACTAAAATAGAGCCAACTCCAATTTTGTCCCAAATTTTGACAAAGAGAATAGCACCAAGTGATTTAGCCAAATCAACTAACTATTCTTAAGAAGTGTAGTGATAGAGAGAAATGCTACCAATGCCAACCAATAGCCAAATGTGGTGATGATGAACCTCAGTATGCTTGGTACAAACATGATAAAGCAAGGTCTTCACTAGCTTAAAGACTCCTTGATTCTCATAGAAAATAGGAGTTGATGTAAATTAAGGAAGTTGCAGATCACTCAAAACTTGGCACAACCATACTACACAATAGTTGTTGAAAGCTACTTTGTATTCTTCTATGTCATGAAACAACTCTTGAGCACAAGGAAAATATATAGCTAGTTGTTGAAGCTTACTTTGATATTTTTTCTTAGAGACAATTTGGCCAACTACTAGGTATGAATTTTTAAGGTATCAAATTCAATCTGCTTGGTAGCCTCCCATTCAAGTTTTCCCTTTTATTTTGCATACCATTGTGCTTTAGGCTCTTTGAAAGGGTAAAAAAAGAGAGAAAAATGAATTGTTCATATGCGTCAGCTACTCAATAGGGTTGTGCTTCAAATTGACAAAGTTCATCCTCCCTCACATCTCAAAGAGTAGAATAATACCACTTGGGTCTTTGTTGTTGTGTGACATGAGACTCTGGAGCATGATCAGGCTACACATACCAACACCTTGGCTTCTATTATTGCTCTTATTTTCTCCACCATAGAATCCATGCCATCATAAATTTCACCCAAACATGGGCAATCAGTATCAACATACCTAATCATGCTCATGATGGGCTTGGTGAAATTCAAAACATAATCCACACAAGCACACCATTCATCATCTAGAATGAATGCTTTTACTTTTTGGGCTCTTTTCGTGTTTGATTGCCTCCATATGCTCCAAAGGCTGTTGATGACCATAGAACTCAAGGCCTCTTGCACCTTCACAAGTCATCTTAAGACGATTATGTGAGATGCAAATCGAGTTTTAGCAACCTAACTGTTGTGACCTTTTTCACACATCACCCCATCAAGATGGGGACCCCCTAAATTTTGCTCCATTCTGGTCTTTTGGCTTTGGTTCGCTCTCTCTCTGGTCTCTGGTCCTTCCGGGGATGTCCCGTCGTTTGACCCAGGTTAAAATATTGGTTAAGTCTGTGTAATTAGGGTTTTCATCCTTCAGGCTTATTTAAGGTCAAACCGAGTCATAAAATTGAAATCTAAACTTAGTGCAGCAGTCAGAAGACTTCCAGCAGAGTCCCCCTAAATTTTCACTGTATTCCGGCAACTTACTATTTTTAGTAAGTATTCAATTTGGGACTATTTTATTGAGATTTTGGAATTCTGTCAGTTCCACTGCATCCGGGTGACATCAAGCTGTCTACATGTGAATTTTGAACCAGATCAGACGACTTGCTATTTTTGGCATTTCAGGCTTTAAGAGTCAAATTAGGGTTTCCACATGAGCTTTTCAGATGCATGTCTGGAGAATCCTTCTGGGATTTCCAAAACCTTCACAGTGATGTAACATGCAAACCCAGACGACCACTTTCAGAGTTCGGCCTTCGGAGGCTATTTTTAGGGTTCGCATGCAATGTTTTTCAACGCATGTCGGGTTTTTCTTTATGGGTTTTTCGAGAGCTCCACAACAAGGTGACATGCAAGCGGAGAAGATCAAAGTTTAAGGACTTACTATTTTTAGCCAGTGCATGCATGCAGACCAGTTTTCTGGGTTTTTCTGGGTTTTTTGAGATCCCACGGGCAATATGACATGCAAAACCATCCGGTAGTGGATGAGTCACTTTTCGGGCAGTTTCTATTTTTAGCAGGTACACTCTGGCAGCCGCCCCCAACACTCCAGTTCAGCAAACAGAACGACATGCAGAAGGAACGAAGTCAAACGGAGACCGTTCGGGATACATACAAGTCAAATTAGGGTTTCCACTTTTATAGGGGGTAAAATCCAAAAATAGCCGAAACGAAGCACCCCACCAATGTCGGCACACTTCAAGGTACCTGTTGGCAAAATTTGAGCGAAATCGGAGAACTTACTATTTTTAGTAAGTCAGGGCACGGCTATAAATAGCAGGTCTGCACCCGAGGTTGGCATCAGAGTGACACTCAAGCTATCAAGATCAAGCGTTGCAACTTTCAGGCAAAACGGAGCTACTGAAGTCAGAAAGTCAGAACTTACTATAAATAGCAGGTGGCTATAAATAGCAGGTCAGGGCAGAGGACTGGCAAAACAGGTTCACAAGGCAGAGAAGATCATCTGATGAAATTTTCAGGCAAAACGGAGCCTTAGAGGTTGAAAATCAAGGGATTTGCTAAAAATAGCACAACTTGCTAAAAATAGAATGCGTAAACAAAGGCAGGCAGAGGCATGGAAATTATTCTAAGTGTGGGAAAATCAAAGCACACCCATGAGAATGCGCCCTCACCTCGGAGAAAATGATGCTTGGTAAAAACGCCTAAGGCATCAAAATTAAAAGCTCACCTAGTGATTTGCGCCCTCACCTCAAGGATTGAAGACTAAAAGTTTCTAAGGCATAAAACAGAAGCTCATACCTCAAAATGCGCCCAAAGAGGAAGGAGAGAGGTGAAAGTTTTCTAAGGCAAAAAAAACGAAAGTAGACCCAAGGAAATGCGCCCACCTTGATGACTCTCTCAAAAAGTTTCTAAGTCATAAAATCAAAGTAGCCCCTTCCAAATGCGCCCATGGTGAAAATGAAAGCTCACATGTGTAAATGCGCCCACCTAGCAAAACAGAAGCATGGGGACTCATTTGCGCCCAAGGAAGAAGAGGATAGGTGAAAAGCGGCTAAGTATGAAATTGAAAGTGCAACACCTCATTTGCGCCCAAGGGTAGTGATGCCTTGAAAAGTTCTAAGGCGTGGAAAGTGAAAGCGCACCTAGTGATTTGCGCCCTCACCTCAAGGATTGAAGACTCAAAACGTCTAAGGCAAAAAGAATGAAAGTAGACCCATGTAAATGCGCCCTCCTTGATGACTCTCTCAAAACGCCTAAGGTCAAAATGGAAGCTTGGCCTAGCAAATGCGCCCATGATGAAGAAGGATGGTGGAGGCCGAAATTCTTCTAAGGCATAAAATGAAAGTAGAGAGGTCAGAATGCGCCCTCAAGAAGATACATGGCTTGAAGAAATTCTAAGTGGTGAAAATAAAACCAGACACACCCATATGCGCCCAAGGCAAGATAAAGTGGCTAAGACTTGGAGAAATTTCTAAGTCAAGAAAATGAAAGCTCAAGGCCCCATATGCGCCCAAGGTTGCTGGAGAAAATTTCCTAAGGCAACGAAGTGAAAGTGGCTCATGCTAAATACGCCCTTGATTGAAAATGTTTCTAAGGCGTGGCAAGGGTAAAAGCTAGCAAAATAAAACATCACTGAGAGAAATACGCCCAAGATGTGAGATGACAGGAGAAAATTTCTAAGTCACAAAAAAATAAATGCCAAGGGGTCAAGTGCGCCAGAGGTGTAGAGTGAGGAATTTTTTTTAAATGAAATAAATATTTCATCAAAAATATACGCCTATGGTAGAGAAAAAAAAATGTTAGAAATTTTTTTCTAAGTGAGATAACATTTCACTAGGGAAAAATACGCCCTTGGCATGGAAGGATGATTTGATGAGTTTTAAAATTTTCCAAAGGCAGTTGAAGGTTGACGAATATTTTTCAAGGGGAAGATTTGATATCGATGAATATTTTCCATGGGTCAAGTGAAAATCAAATGAACCCGTTTAAAATGCACCCATGAGTTAACAGAGTTTGAAAATTAATTTCCTAAGGGAAATTTTAATATTTTCAGAGGGAATTCGTTTTGCCTAGATTATTTTCCTGACAGAAGTTAAATCTCAAAGGACGAATTATTTCGAGCACGCAAACAAATTTTAATCGCCCGGAGTTGAACATTTTAATGAGAGAATTTAAAATGTCTAAAGCAAATTTTATGAAATCGAGGATTTAAATGACAGACATTTTAAAAGTTGGAAATATATTTACAACTCCCACGAAATTTTTCGAGTGGAATTTATTTAAACACTGCGAGATTTTAAAATGGGATTCAAGTGATTGTTTTTCTCGCGAGTTGTTTAAATCGCCAAGGTTAACTGACAGACTAAGAGGAAAATTCGAAATTTGAAGAAGGAATCATTATTAATGGCGACTGCCATAATGACCGGCTGACGACTAGCCCACTACTGCGCTTGAATTAGAAGATTCTGAACGAAGATAGTGGAAAATTGATGAAGGTGCTAAAAATAGCCCCAGCACTACTTAGCAGGATTCTCCGGGAAAGGTTATTTAAACAATCTCTTCTCTCATTTCTCCTCACATTATTTCGAAGTTGAAGTTGCTGAAGAGGTTCTGGAGAGATTAAAATATTTTCCAAGTGGTTGAGGAGAGAAATTCTGTGAGAGTTTATTTTATTTCGGAGTGTTGAGTTGCTGAAAGTGCGAAGTGCTGGAGAAAATTTCATTTGCCGAGACTCTTTCTTTCGAAAAGCTGAAAGTGTGTTGCTGCAACTTCGAAGTTGAAGGTTGAAGTTATTTTCCGGAGTTGCTGGAGAATTTAATTCTCAAAGAGCTGAAAGTGGAGTCGCTGCAGATTTGCAAAGTTGTAGAGGGTTTCTTTTCTCTGGAGATCTTTATTTTCAAGCTACTGAAAGTCGAAGTGTTGAAGAAGTTTAAACGTTGAGAAGTTGAGGAAGTTGGAATTTCATATTGCTGGCAACTCTTTATTCCTCTAACTGCTGAAGTTGACAAAGTGAAGTCAAGGTTCGAACAATTTGTGCTGGAGAAATTAGCTACATTGCTGAAAGTTATTAGCTTGCTGCGTTTTTTCTTCACCAATCAGAAGTGCAGTTGCTGAGAGTTGTCTCTAAACTCAGAGATTTTTATACAGTACGAGGTTTGGAGTTAGAAATTTATGCTGAGGAATTTTATTTTCAAAGCTAACTCCGTATTCGCAGCCATCTCGGGAATTGTTTTATTTTATTAATCTGCAGCCTAGCTTATTCTTCTATTTTATTTTTACAGATGGCCGGAGCAAAAGATGTTGCAGGAACAAGCAGAGCCACAGGCAGAGCTGCAAACACTGAAGCAGGCAAGGCTGGCTCATCCCGGCAGGCAATGATTAAAAGGCTCGCTAAGCCATTTCTCCCAAAGTCAACAATAGTTTCAAAGTTGGCAGGATTAAATGACACCAACCTTGGTTCATTTAATCTAAATGCACTCAAATTGAGGATGTTCGGGCTAGGGGGCCATCAACCATCCGTCACGGCACATAATATAATGAAGAGTGGAATCTACGCAGTTGCTAGTTTTCCGCCAGCAATTCAGTGTCCGGAGCTAATTATGG
>CM021103.1:228158543-228229207 GCA_007115665.2 Sequoiadendron giganteum
AAATGGAATTCAAGTGATTGTTTTTCTCGCGAGTTGTTTAAATCGCCAAGAGTTAACTGGCAGACTAAGAGGAAAATTCGAAATTTGAAGAAGAAGGAATCATTATTAATAGCAACTGCCATAATGACCGGCTGATGACTAGCCCACTACTGCGCTTGAATTAGAAGATTCCGAACGAAGAGAGTGGAAAATTGATGAAGGTGCTAAAAATAGCCCCAGCACTACTTAGCAGGATTCTCCGAGAAGAGTTATTTAAACAATCTCTTCTCTCATTTCTCCTCACATTGTTTCGAAGTTGAAGTTGCTGAAGAAGTTCTTTAGAGATTGAAATATTTTCCAAGTGGTTGAGGAGAGAAATTCTTTGAGAGTTTATTTTATTTCGGAGTGTTGAGTTGCTGAAAGTGCGAAGTGCTGGAGAAATTTTCATTTGCCGAGACTCTTTCTTTCGAAAAGCTGAAAGTGTGTTGCTGCAACTTCGAAGTTGAAGGTTGAAGTTATTTTCCGGAGTTGCTGGAGAATTTAATTCTCAAAGAGCTGAAAGTGGAGTCGCTGCAGATTTGCAAAGTTGTAGAGGGTTTCTTTTCTCTGGAGATCTTTATTTTCAAGCTACTGAAAGTCGAAGTGTTGAAGAAGTTTAAACGTTGAGAAGTTGAGGAAGTTGGAATTTCATATTGCTGGCAACTCTTTATTCCTCTAACTGCTGAAGTTGACAAAGTGAAGTCAAGGTTCGAACAATTTGTGCCGGAGAAATTAGCTACATTGCTGAAAGTTATTAGCTTGCTGCGTTTTTTCTTCACCAGTCAGAAGTGCAGTTGCTGAGAGTTGTCTCTAAACTCAGAGATTTTTATACAGTACGAGGTTTGGAGTTAGAAATTTATGCTGAAGAATTTTATTTTCAAAGCTAACTCCGTATTCGCAGCCATCTCGGGAATTGTTTTATTTTATTAAAAAATCTGCAGTCTAGCTTATTCTTCTATTTTATTTTGCAGATGGCCGGAGCAAAGGATGTTGCAGGAACAAGCAGAGCCGCAGGCAGAGCTGCAAACACTGAAGCAGGCAAGGCTGGCTCATCCCGGCAGGCAATGATTAAAAGGCTCGCTAAGCCATTTCTCCCAAAGTCAACAATAGTTTCAAAGTTGGCAGGATTAAATGACACCAACCTTGGTTCATTTAATCTAAATGCACTCAAATTGAGGATGTTCGGGCTAGGGGGCCATCAACCATCCGTCACGGCACATAATATAATGAAGAGTGGAATCTACGCAGCTGCTAGTTTTCCGCCAACAATTCAGTGTCCGGAGCTAATTATGGAGTGCGCCAATCACTACAAGCCAGAACGTAGGACGATTGTCTCTCCGGATGGTAAACTGCTCGCCAACTTCACGCCGGATGCCATCGGAGAGGCATTTGGGATTCCAACTGCTGAGGAGATGTTATACAGAACAAACAAAAGGGCAGACAAGATGTACTCTTCCTCTTTCTAAAGGGTCACTGCAGTCATCAACAGAGTTTGGATGCAGAAGCCGAGGCCACCCCGCACTAAGCTCCCAAAGCAGATAATTGCCGAGGACGTGAAACAAGAATACTGTGATTTGATAATGGTGCTGAGCCGGGTGAATGGGAGTGCACAGGCTTACATTTTCGAGCCTTGGATGTTGAACATCACTTCATCGAGATCATCTTTGAAGGAAAGAGTGTGTCAGATTGGGCTAGGATGATTAGCAACCACATCTAATTTAACAATTCGTGGAGCTTCGAAGGTGACGAAGACTTTCTTACATGAGCTCATATGTAATTTACATGTTGGCCAGGATGACTAAGTACAGAGGGATTTCGTACAAAGAGCCCATCGGCTGTGCCCCTGGTCAATTCAAAATCCATGAAGCCTGCACACAGCTACATTTGGCTAACATTGCCAACTATAAACGGACAAATGATGCATTCACAATGCACATTGCGAGGACGCTTCAGCAAAGGACGCAGCAGAGAATATCCAAAGAAGCACAGACATTGATTGAGGAATATGGGTATTGGCTCATCCAATTCCCGAAATTCACATATATTAGGCTGCAAGGGTTCACTTCGTATCCGTATCGGTTACCACGATACCCCACTGATCACATAGTAGTGCTTGAGGTATCTAGGCAATTGATTGCCTACGATAAGATTCAGAAAAGGAAAAAGAAGGGTGGGCTTGATTTCCCTATCACCATGGGAAATTCCATTGAGGTGTGTCCCTCTTTGCAGGCAACCCGAGAGGCAGAGGACGAGCTGCAATCTTATCATTTGTCAGACGTTACCGTGCAAAAGGTGATTTCGACCCCTTTACTTCGAACATCCTGATGGTACGTAACGCTGAATACCGCAATGCAGCTCATCCGGGAGGACCCGGCAAAATGCAGTGGATGAGGCTGAGATAAGAAGAAGGATGTTTTCCAGACTTCCTCTCAAGTTGATTAGAGAATGTGAGATTATTCCAGTTCCCGACCAGGTGGAGGAAGATGTCAATGTTATGCAACCCGACTATGGGTCAGTTAGGGATACTCCTGTCCCACCACCTGATTGGTCCGAGCCAGAGATCATGGACTTGGACACTCTTTCTATCCCGGTGATGACTTTTACTAGGACTTGGGTCGACAGACATGTATGCAGACTCAAGAGCAAGTCGATCGCCCTTACTTACAGCTTGATGGGTGACCCAAGGCCGTTATCGGTAAAAAGAGGGAAACAAATTGCTCAGGCATCGAGGACACAAGTGAAAGTGCCAACCCAACCGATACCGTTAAGGATAGAACAAGTATCCCCCGTGCACTCACAAACTCAGTCTTCGAGTTTGAGAGTGGTTTCATTATTTGCCGATCAGAGGGAAGGATTAGAGGAAGAGCGGGGACTTGAGGAGGTAGATCAGCCCAATGCCCGGGAATCGGCTAGCGTCAGTCTATCCAGGGGCGGCCAACATGAGGAGGAAGAGGAAACAATGGCCGACACCCATTTTCAGCAGATGTTAGACACGGCTTTGGAAGAAGAGGAAAACACAGAACAAGGGACCCAAGGGTCGGGAGATACCCAGATTATAGAGGAGGATGAGCCTGAGCAGACCAGTGCAAGAAGAGAGGAAGTGCACGAGATGGAGGCAACAAAAGAACAGCCCCTTGTTGTTTGTAATCCACAGCAGACAGTGCCTGATTGGCTTTCCGACAGAATGAGGAGAGAACCCGAGGATGATACGGATCCGGCCATTGAGATGGAGGAGTTCCTTAGGAGGATCAGTGCGCCACCAGAGAAGAAAAGGGCCCGAAAGTTTTCAAAGATCTCGACTGACGAGTCAGGCTCTCGCACGCTTCAGGTGGCTATTCCGAGGGAAGATTGTGATCGAACTGAGGAGAGGCCTGAAAATTACGTGATCACCACAGTAGAGTTGGGTCGTCCTACGGGAGCCCAAGTTATCGAGGAGTTCGATAACTCCTATCAGGCATTGAAGGATCAGTTGCTCCGCACGGAGGGGAAGTATAAGAAATTGAAGAAGGAGCACAAAACTTTGATAGGATACGTACAAAATCTAGCACATCCAGGTGAACCAGCAAACCCAGCAGTGGAACGTCCATCAGAGCTTCCGAAGGAGTCAGTTGTTGCCTTAGAGGATTTGAAGAAAATGGAAACGGAGGCGGACAAGTGGGTTAGCCGTGTTCATACTGAGACAGGGAAATTCATGGAGGACCTTGCCGATGCTTATCGACAGGCCTCAAATATTTTGGCACGGATGGATATAGTAGATCAGGCCTGGGGTGATACTCGCATCTATCAAACGAAGACTGTACTTCGTTTGGGTGCTTTGATGCATATACCTTTAGAAACCTTGGTGGATGGAGGTGTAATTCAGAGAGGTGATAGGTATGATTTCACCAGTTGGTACTCCTCGGTGGTCACAGGCCGTGGATTTCACGACGCAGCAAGGGCAGATTCAGCTAAAGTGAGGAAAGCAATGGGCAACATCTTGGGGGGAGTCCTCAATACATTAGAAGCCATATTTGCTAGAAAGTTGGTCCTAGAGGAGATAACTGCTGATGGCTTGAAAAGTAGACTGCCTCCATTCTTCTCAGCTGCGAGGTCACTTGTCCTGGATGACTTTGAGAATGTCTCCACGTTCTCTAGTATAATTCAGCATACCCAGGACGCCTTGGTGACATGGAGAAAATCTTGCATCAGATACGGACAGACGGTAGCAGTCTTGGAGTTCCAGCTCAACCATATTCCACCGATCTCTACACAGGAGGTTGAAGCAGTATTGGCCCGGTTGATCGAGTTTGCTATCAAGGAGAAGGCCAGTGGGAACGCGCTGCTTGATGAGGATCTTCTTGATGATGGTAGTGGGCATTAATTGCTCATTATGATTCCTGCAGGGGAGTGGAGAATATTCTGTGCATTCATTGCCCACTCCTCTCTGTGGCGGTTTTTAGGGCAGAAACCCTAATCAGGGCATAGGTGGCTCGATCTGAGCCCTTCATTGTAATTTGATCTGAACCGTCCACCGAATTGGACTTATTATAAAAGGGGCATCCCCCCTCATTTGTAATCTATTAGACATTAGATCAAGAGTTGAATCAGAGCTAGAGAGTAGAAGGCATATAGCATTTAGCTTAGAAGTTAGCTTTAGATTGAGGAGGGAAGAAAACTTTCCTTTGAAAGTTTTGTAAAAGGTTGTTGTGAACACTTTTCATAATACAAAGAGTTTCATTGCTTGGTGATTTCTTCTTTGTTATGAGTAGCTAGCAAGGCCATTTCGTCTTTCCAATTCAAGGTAGATAGAGTAAAATAGATTTTATTTCATGCAAGTAGTTGTTAATTGTGGAGTGTGGCGTGGTGATTTAAGCATATCTTCTTCATCCATACCACTAGCGGGCTTGCTGATGGTAAGTTCGCCTTGCGTGGTCAACTGGAGTATCAGCACTTAACTTCGATTATGGTTCATATGTTTGTATGCGTCATATTGACGGTATGAACGTGTTGCGTCATAGTTTGAACACTTTCCTCATCCTTTGAAGATTGCACCAACTTTGTCGGAGTTGTTCGAAAGGAGACAAAGCAAAGTTTGGTTTGAAGATTGTTTAAGTCGATCCTCGTCCTCCACCCTTTTAGAAGTAGATCTGTAGAATCCCTATCCCTATCCCCTTTAAATTCTGCATTTTCCGAGTCAGTCTAGATACCAGAACCATATTGCCAAATCATTCATGTCCTAATTGCTTCACAAAGTTGAACAACTACGTAAGTCCCCTTGAAATAACCAGCAAAACACATCAACCAACTGAGTCTATTCGTGATAAAAGGAACCTTGGAGTCGAACACATGAACTTTCAAGCAATCTTAGCATGTGGGACACTTTGATCAAGAGAGAATAGAGTGACCGTTGGGCAACTTTATTCTGTGCTAGCGCTGTCATAAAAAGCACGTCAACACTAACATCGTATAAAAAAATACATGTCACAAACCAACAATAAAAAATTAAAATTTAAAAATTTAAAAATATATTAAAAAATCAAATTTAAATTACTTTCAACAACTCCAACTTGGAGAAAGTCCTGAAGATGCCTTGTGACATATGATGATTAGTCACAAACATTTGGATCTCCTTGCCCTCCATGTAGATTTGTTTGATCCACTCAATTTGTGTGCCAATCTTTTGCATATTGAATCGAGTGAGTGGACTGCACATGGTGTCCAAAAAACGTGACCATATTTACCCTCCACTACAGACCCAACTGCCCTATGATTTTTAGCATTTCCCGTTATGAATTGGAAAACATTTTTAGACCCCACCATTTCAATGGATTCTATGAGGATATTAACAATGAAACTTGCATCTTTTACTTGCCCCTCACAATTCACTGCCTTCAAAAAAATTGCCCCTTAAGGGGACATTGCTATAACATTGATCAATGGTCTATTTTTACAATCTTTCCATCCATTAGAAATGATGGACACACCTGTTTAGGGCCATGTATCCTTGATTACTCTCAATGATGTCTCTTTTGAAAGTTTCTCCTTCGCCAATAAGGTGGTTCACACCTTTTCATACCTAGGACTAGCATAATTAGGAGGTGCATTGCAAAGGGTCTTCACTATATCCTGCCAATAAAGTGATCTAACAATGTTGAAAGGAAGCCCATTGCCATAAATGCAACGAGCAATGCTTTGATCTACAACCTCGCTAATTTCAAATTTGAAGGCCTTGTCCAATGGGCCTCTTTTTTGCGAAATCGAAACATTCTCTTCTTCAAAAGATGGTGGAATTGGCATGAAAGGATGAGGGCCAACCGGTTGTGAGAAGCCACTAGGAGGTTTTTTTGAGCTTCTCTTGGGAAGAGGATGTGCAAAAGCCTTTGATCTATTACTTGTCATGTTGGCATCCTCTTGTTCTTTAATACAGGTCAATATTTATTCCAGGGAAAATTTTAATTCCTTGTAAAGGAATGATGCATAGGTGAGATTTCACTCGAAAATATGAGCTCTTATACTCTTTTTCAAATTGGCTACAACACCAAAGAAAACCCCCAGCACCAAGAAGTTGAATCATTGTTGTATGTCGCCAAAGATGTGACACTACACCAAATTTCAAAGAACTCTCTGCATTTCGGGCAACCAAACTAGAACTTCCAGTCATTTTGTATCAACCTAAAATAAAAACATTACAAATCAACAACACTAGAATTGAGGAAAAATTGGCATTATAACTCCTTATTATGCATAAAAAGTTCAAAAAGATATTCAAAACTTACTAAAAAAATTAAAAAAAACTTGAAAATCTTGAAAACATTATTGAGAACTTGAAAAAAATAGAAGATTTACTCACCTTTGATGGCTACATCTTCCTTGTGTAGCGATTCCTAACCTTTTAGTGTAGGTCTTACTCCCTGTAGCCCTCACCTTCGGAAAAAAATGAACCAACCTTCAAAACCAAGCAATGGCAGCTTGGAGAAAACAAATTATCTTTTTGGTGTTTTGTGTTTGTTAATTGAGTCACAAATACCAAATAGTGTTGTTTTAGGGAAAAATTATGAATGTGAGGGTGTGTTTTATTTTAAAATTGTTTTTTTTTTGTTTAAAATGGGTAAAGTTTGGGTGTTCCCAGCCATGGGTTTGCGGCGGTTCACGCAAGTTTGCCTAGGTGTGCCTAGGGTACCGCCTAGGTGCTTGGGTTTGCGAAGGATCCATAGTGAATCTGGGTGCCCAAGCATTACCCTGGGTGTACCTAGGGGGGGCAAATTGGGACCGAATTGAACCGGTATGCGTACCCAACCGGAAATAGAGGAATCTGGTAACTTAGCTTAAAAAAGAATTCTTTGAAGCTTTTAGAGTATAATTACTCTTTTTTCTAATAGAAACCAAAATACATGTAACTAAACCAAAAACCTAAAAATGTGTTACCTTTGGGTTGAGCCTGGATGGAGATTAGTTTAGAGGGACATCTTGTAAGGCTTTCACAAACTTTTATTTAGGAGACACATTGCCATGTACATTGCCTCTCTCCATATTTGTATGGCATACTTTTGTTGTGCATTATGCTTAGGGCCACCTCCATGATAGTTATGTTTCTCCACTCAACCATGGAAGTGAACTCATTCCTATTATCAAACTTCAACATCTTGATGCATCTATCCTTTTGATTTTGAACCTAATTTTTGAACTTGATAAAGGTTCTAATCCAATCAAACTCTTCTTTAAGAAATATAGTGACATTTTATTTGAAAATTCATTAACTAACAATAAAAAGTTACCTTGCACCAAGGATTGATTGTTTTGAGCTTGATAAACATTCTAAAGCAATCAAATTTTTTATTTTAGGAAGTATACATACATTTTCCTTGAAAAATCATCAACTAACATCATAAAGTACCTTGCTTGAGGATTGCCGATAATTTCTAGGATGACTCATATATTTGCATGAATGAGATCTATATCCCCATTTGCAGACCATGCCCATTTCCTACCCATTTAGTAGAAAATGGCTTCCATTTCAGCTTACTAGCCAAACACCCTACACATGTATCTTGTTTCTCTTTGATAGATGACAATGCATGAACCATTGTAATGTCTCTAGTAGGACCGTTAGCACAAATTCACCATTTTTAAAAAAAATCAATCAACACAAACCCAAGCTCTTTCTAATCACCAATATCCCGATGTTGGCGATCCAAGAACATACGGAAACCGAGTTGTGGATAAGCAAGTAATCACACACTAACTGGTAGCAAGCTGTCTAGATTACATTAGTATCAAATTTGTAAATCGATATCTAACAATCCTTTACTTTCTAAAACTTAACCAATCACAATTAAGATCTAGCAATTAGGAACACAATGAGAACACACGATTTATGTGGAAACCCTTTGGGGAGAAAACTACGACATAGTATTGCATATATATTATAGTTTAATCTTCTTCTTCTTGTAGGCTCCAACCTACTATCAAAGTCTCAAATCTCTATACCGACTGAGCTTCAACTCAGCAAGAGGCTCCAACCTCTACTTGATAGGCTCCAACCTATTGAAGGCTCCAACCCCCACACAAATTGAGCTACAACCCAGCAAGAGGCATTAACCTCAATTTGATAGGCTCCAATCTATTGGAGGCTTCAACCCCCACCACTCTGATCCAAACTCAATTTTGATTCAATCTCAAATCTGATCCAATCTAAGATAATGTCTTCCTTCAAATCTGATCACAAAATATATCAATGTCTTCCTAGATATTTCTGCATATATCCTTCATAACTATTTGATTCAATTCTTCATATAAAATTACATATTTTCTTAATCAAGAGCTACACATAATCTTTATTAATAGCATTAAGAATTCTTCAACATAAATCTGATTGACACTTCATTTTTCTGCCTTTTTCTCTTTTTAAGTCTGCTCTTCTATTCACATATTTTTCATTGAATAGTTGCCTTTTGGTTCCTACATTGACTTCTATTTATACCACATTATTTTTCCAAGGGATGTGTCTTTATGAGAGATGTGTCTCTTTGAATGGATGTGTCTTTTAATAAACCCAATTGCTGCCTTCATAAATTATAAGTTATCTTTAATAATTTTTCTAAGAATAATCGCTGCTTTTTAACTTAAGTTATTGCCTTTTTTTTTTAATCTCTAATGCAGCCCTTACTATTAGTCACTGCTCTTCTCATCTTTTTATATAAATTGCTGTATTTAATATAGGCACTTTAACTTGGGCGATTATTTGAGTATGATCGGCCAAAAGTAAGATTCAATGTCTTCAATATTTGCTGCTTTTTAATCGCTACTAATTATCATTTTCTCATTAATCACTGCAATAATAAGTTGCTGCTTAATAATCCTTTTTCCTCTATAGTATTCAGCGCTGGCTTTTCTTTTAATGTAATGAGTCGGCCTTCTTTGTATGATAGAGATTATAATAAGTGTTTTTCATTTTCAGGAAACATTAGACTTGAGTATCTCAGGTCGGTCAGCATAGGTGTATGATGTTAAATTTTTAATTTAACATTACCAATCTTCTTTCAATGTCTTTGACTCCTTGCATTCTATGTTATTTCTAACAATCTCTTCATTTGTCTTTGTCATAAATGACAACAATCTTGTTCAACAATCTCCACAACAACATTAATCTTGCCAACAATCTTGGTCTTATGATTTACTTTCTTAATCACAATGACATGTGTATGCATTAATGACAACACTTTCAATAATCTCCTCATTTATCTTTGATTTCAATGACAATCTCTTTGTCTACCTTTGACATCAATGACAATAATGTGTCATTCCTTCTTGACATCATTGACACTAAAAATAACCTTGCCAATACGCTTTGACATCAATGACAACATTTCCAACAGTTTTTGGGACAGATGTAAATATGTTTTAACCGAAACCTTAGAAACTTTAAATATTAAGGCAAATATTTTGGCTATTTAATATTCGGTTTAAGTATTTGTGAACCAAACCTTATAAACTCTAGATAATATTGACAATTACATAGCAGCATTAATAGCCTAGTATGTCATGTCCCCTTGCACAAGACGACATCGAACCCATGATTTGGTCGATCAGCATTCCATGAAGAAAGTCGCATTCATTAAAGTCACCATCAAAATGTATTAAAGAATAATTAAAGAATGAAGGATAAAAAAGGCAATGTTAATGTACAACTAATCGTCTTTAAGAGATAATCAAGAATTGTTGAAGAGCCACATCTAAACCAAAAGACAAAACTCTTTGCACTTATAGAAATAGAAGATAAGCCATCTATGGGAGATCATGGAGAGGAGAAATTAAAGGAAATCAATATCAACAGAATCACGAGACAGATCACGCCATTCAGGTGTATTTCTACCTTAGCCCTAGCAATTGGTTCGTAAGTATATGCATAATTTAATCATTTCCATATATGCGATCTGGTTACTTGACTATGCATTCTGATTATCAAATTGCTTGAAAGTATATATGCAATCTGGTTACTTGATCAGCGAATTGCCTGAATATAAATATATGCGATCTGGTTATTGTATTCTGGTTATAGAATTGCTCATATAAATATCTGCGATCTTCTTACATAACTATGATCTGTCTTTCCGCACTCTAATTATATAAGTGCTCATTTATATAACTGTGAATCAGGTTATCTATTAATTGTTTCCATTTATTGGTACATGCATTCTGATCATAAAATGGATTGTTTGCCTCCACAATAACACCCTGATTATATGTATTGAATAATTGTAATGAGCTTAATAATACATATGCAATGATTACTTAGCATCATCTGGATTTCCTTACATCAGTTACTCGTTATCACTTCAATCTGGTTGTATATGCACTAATCAGTTATTTTCATAGTAACAATCTGATGATATATCTGTTTATAGTGGATATGAGATCTGCATAGCAGTTCTAGTAATAATATGCACTATTATTTGAGGCATGGATCTAGATGTTGTTCTTGAGAAGCCATAACATGTATAGTTACTGTTATATATTAATGCCTAAGGATAACTTTGAGTGTTTGAATCTGTTTGAAAACCTGCTTGGGGGAAAGGGCTTGAGAAGCGATGTGTGCCTAGAGATCTCACTCAAGTTCCGCCCAATCCAAAGGCAAGGATGGGCCATGGAGGAGTAGAGGCCCTAGTCAAGTTCCGCCCAATCCAAAGGCAAGGATGGGCCATGGAGGAGTAGAGGCCCCACTCAAGTTCTGCCCAATCCAAAGGCAAGGATGGGCCATGGAGGAGTAGAGGTCCCACTCAAGTTCCGCCCAACTTAAGGAGTGGTTGGGCCATGGAGGAGTGGAAGTGCCTAGACTGCTTGTGATCTTTGCCCCGATCCCACTAGTGGGAAAATTGTCTTCTGAGGTTGTGACATGGATGGGGAAAGCAGGTACAAGTTGCCAATAGGGAGAGTTGTGGTATACAACCTCTTAGGCTTGGCATATGGCTTCTGGCGGACCCACCATGTTACTCCTAGTTCACAATAGGTTGCATTATGGATAGTCTCTAAATGTGTTGCCACAAATAAATGCTAACAAATGTATATGTGCATGTTTGGGAATGTTGTTCATGGGTTGAATGTAGGTTTTCAATTCCGGATTACATCATCAAGGAGTAATTCATTTGACAAGGTGAAAACCCTAACTCTAGTTTGTGGAAATTGTGACCCATAAGCGAATTCTAGGGAAAATGAGGACAAGGGACATTACATAGTATTACACTTCAAACCTCCTTATTTGACCCTAACATTAAACCCTAATTTCTTCCACCTAAATCTAGAAAACCCAAAAAATTTCCTTACATTTATACATTTAACAACAAACCCTAATATTGTAGATTGACTCATAAAAAACAAAGGTAAATTGGTGCTTCAAATATGCTTATCAGTTTTAGCAACACCAAATTTAAACACCAACTTTACATTAATAGTAATAATAATATTTTTAAATGTTGTCAATGACTAAAGAGGAGCTTTCCAAACTTCCCTTAAAATAACGGGTCGAGAAGATAACCCACACATTGCAACAACAGGCTAAGACAATGAGAAGTGCAAGGACTCACCCTTAATAACTTCAAGTGTCAAGTATCTCGATTTCTCTTGTAATTGTCACCATTAAAGCTTGAACGCAACCTCTGAGTGAGATCGCTCCTTCAACCAAAAGGTTTTTGTCCTCAGACATGAGATCTATAGGGGTTTCGCCCTTTTATCTCCAAAAACCTGTGAGCTTTTGTCCTTCGATCTCCATAGACCTGTATGTGTTTGTCCTTTGGTCTCCATAGACTTGTGGGTTTTCGTCCTTAGATCTAGATACCCAAACAACACCTGGTCATTGCGATTGTTGGTTATGGTTTTTTACGGATTTTTTTTTGTGATGATCTTCTCTCTTTCCTTTTGTCTCGTTATACACCCCAAAAGGGCATTGAAACCTACAATAATGGCCTCCATTCCAAGGCTAGTATGCGGTTACGACTGCTTCTATCAATCAAGCATTGTTTCTCTCAAATCATGCTTAGAATTTTTGTACATGTGTGGAAATGTGTTTGTGAGGGATGGAGAAATGTCCCCTATGAACTATAACTATTCTTGGCAATAATGGTGAGGGTCCCTTAGGGTTTGAAACCTTATCTACTTTTTTAATGGCAGCCAAAGTTATCTTCTTTTCTTACACAATTGGGTGTACATGTGGGAGCCATGTCCTCAATATTAAATGATATTTTTGTGCCCACATAAATTCTTCTAGAAGAAATGTCATCACCTTTCACATTAATGGTTGTTCAGTTGTGTAGGGAGGTAGGTGAAATAAGCAATGAGAAATGATGGGAGTGTTAGAGTTGGGGTGTCATTGATACCTTGCGACTTGTACAAGTCATGGATTAGGGTTTGGAAAGGAGGCATGTTGGTGAGAGGAAGTCTGACTCTTTGACAGAGGCTTGTGATAGAGTAGGGTTTGCTAGAGAGGTATGATAGGATGGACAATTTCGATAGCCCTATAGGTGAATGGGATGAAGGTTGGGAATGCTTGTGAGATAAGCCTAAATGGGGAAGTTTGAAACCTTGATGGAAGTATAGAAGAAAGTGGACTTGGGGGGAAAGTCATGCCGAGAAGGGAAATCTGCAACTCTGATGACTTACATTGACTTAGAAAATTGGTCATGCTTTCATACTTAATTTTTTTGCAGATCTTAAGCAGATGCATGGGGAATGAAGGGGAAGAACTCGTACATAAATTTGGATTAGGGGGAATGCTACAAATAGGAAATGGGCATTCTAGAATACAACATAAATTATGGAGAAAGGGGACATGTCACAAAAAGGCAGATAATGATATACAAATTTTGATCAATGCCAAAATAGTAGATAATGATACATAAATTCCAATCAATGCCAAATTGGCAAATAACAAGCGGAATTACGTCAATGCCAAAATGGAAAACTATATCATCTGATTCTGAATCGACACCAAAATGGCAGATAATGATATGCAAATAAAAGGGATTCAGTAGTGAGTTGTCTAAGATCTTACACTAATAACTTGGATTTGGCAGTGAACTGTTCAAGTCTTTTTGCAATATCAATGCTATTTCAAAATGGCAGTAAACCGTTCAATTTATTACAAATTTGAATGATAAGCAATTAATACCAAAAACGGAAATTATGTCAAATAGATGACGAACAATTTAAAAGTAGTCACTTTGTCAAACAATTGGAGTGTAAACTGAAAAACACAAAATAAATACCCAGAATTTGAAGTAGGCCAATGAAACTGTAACATCTGATATAACTTCAAAGCTGAACACAAGTATCCAACAATCCTACAAAACTCTTCTAAATGGAACTATAGAAATATCTCTTTAATGTAATTAGGATAAATACATTAAATTCACACAACAGTCCAACATTCCTTTTCTATTTCCGAAAGGAATGGCATGCCCTCTAAAAAATGTGATTTGATTTATGATTGTAATGTCCACTAGGCTGCTTGCCCCAATGATGTACAACTCCAAAAGGTGATAATAGTTTTAAAATACTGCTACTAAAAAATAACAAGAAATTCCTTAACTACACTCTATGGCAATCTTCTTCTTTGGCAAGGCCCATAATTCAATCTCCATATTTTGAAATCCATACAAGAAAAGGAAAAATATTATCATCATTGTAGGCAAGGGAACAATCCCAGGTTAATGCCAAATTATGACCCCCAAGGTTGTGTCCTTTGTCAGTAGTTGCATAAAATACTCTTTCTCCTTATAGGTTTTGGTTGGGCCACAAGTCTTAACCTTTAATTACATGACATCCAAAACATTAAGTTTGACTATAGTGTTGAAATAGAAGACAAGTATGACAACCAAAGAATAATTTAAATAATATTTACTCTAAGTCCCAACAATACCACACACAATATAGATATTACACTTGTGAATGAAGTAGAGAGATCTACTAGGTACAAAAGCACGGCTTAAACAAATTCATACCAATATAATGATTTATATGGCCTATATACATTACAACTGTATAAACAACAATAATCCTCAAGCATATAATATTTGCAAATCAGAAATGGTTCAAAATTAATAACTCATAAACTGAATATATTTATCTCTAAAAAACTCTATAAAATCAATGAAACAATCATTCCCAAATTGAAACTGAAAGTACCAAGCAAATATAAACTCATAGGTGATTCTTGGATAGAATCGCTCAAATTGTTAGGAGGATTTTCGTCCTTGAAACCATCTTGCAAAAGGGTTTTCGCCTCAGTAAAGAAAATAACTCACTTTCATTCTCTAGAAGAAGAAATTCATAAAATGAACTAGAAGGCCCCTTTTTTGAAACCAATCCTTCTTATATAACTTTTTTCAAGGAAAATAATATATTTTATTCTCCCCTCAAATTTATAAAATATAAAATTGTCCTTTAAACCCTCACTTTTAGGACCTTGGGTTTAGTGACATTTTTAAACTCACTTATAACAACCTTTTTAATTAATTAAAAGTCACCTTTTTAAAATATAACATAAAGTTACTTTTTGACAATTTAAATTTAATTATTTAATTATTTTTCTCATTACCACCCCCATTAGCCTATGGAAAAAATGAAGGAAATAGGCCAAGGGCCTTCATTGATTTTATGCTAGAGAAGGGGACATGACTACCATATTAGTTCTGCTTAGTTTGGCTAAACATTAAAGGTTGAGATGTCCATATCTTTGATGTCACAAAATACTACTATTTTCCTCCACAACTAAGGAATGAAAATTAACCGTGAAATGATAACTAGCCTATACAAACCACCTTTCCCAATGCCTAGGGATATCATTATGTCCTATTGTGACCTTTTCACACATCACCCCATTTATGATGGGGACCCCCTAATTTTTTGCTCCATTATGGTCTTTTGGCTTGGGTTCTCTTGCTCTCTGGTCTTTTGTCCTTCTAGGGGTGTCCCATCGTTTGATCTATGTTGAAACTTTGGCTAAGTCTGTGAAATTAGGGTTTTCATCCTTCAGGCTTGTTTGAGGTCAAGTAGAGTTATCAAAGTGAAAACTGAGCTCAACACTACGATTAGAAGGCTCAAGGCAAGATCCCATTGAATTGTTACTGAAATCTGTCTACTTACTATTTTTAGTAAGTGCCTGATTTGGAGGTCTTTTCTTCAGGATTTTGGGATTCTGATTGCTTTAGTACATCCAAGTAGCTTCAAGGTGCCTGCACGTAAAATTTGAACAGATTCTGACAACTTGCTATTTTTAGCAGTTCCGACTTCAAGAGCCATTTTCAGGGTTTACACATGCTTTTCAAATGCATGTTTGGGGAATATTTATGGGTTTTTCAAAACCTCTGCGATGATATAACATGCAAATCACGATGATGACTTTAAGCAGTTCAACCTTCAAAGGCTATTTTTAGGGTTTGCATGCAGAGCTTTTCAGTGCATGTCAGGGTATTCCTCATGGGTTTTGCGAGGGCTTCGTAGTGATATGACATGCAAACGAGCTAGATCACTTTTCAGGGACTTACTATTTTTTGCCAGTGTCCACATGCAGACTAGTTTTCTGGGTTTTTTGAGATCCCACGGGCAGTTTAACATGCAAACTCATCCGACAGTCGGTTGGTCTCTTTTCAAGCACTTACTATTTTTAGCAGGTACACTTTGAGTAGCTCCCCGCACTCCAGTTTCACAAGCAGAACAACATGCAACGGGAACCGAGCAAGACAGTCGTTCGGAGCACATGCAAGTCAAAATTAGGGTTTCCACTTATAGGGGGATGAAACACAAAAGGTGTCAAAATGAGGTACACCATCATGGTCAACATCTTTCAAACTGCCTATTGGCAAAATTTGAACAAGATCAGAATACTTACTATTTTTAGTAAGTCACTTCATGGCTATAAATAGTATGTCTATGCCAGAGGAAGATGTGAACGGGACACTTAAAACATTAAGGACAAGAGGAGCAAATTTCAGGTCAAACGAAGCTGCAGAGGTCAATCATTTTTAGGGTTTGCTAAAAATAGCAGGATGGCTAAAAATAGCATACCAGTGTGGACAATAGGTATAAACAAAGTAGCAAGGTCACAAAAGGCATAACCACGCCTGCTCCAACTCAGAACAAATGAAAAATGCATGGAAATCCACACTTCTCCAGATTTGCTAAAAATAGAAGGGCAAGGCGTAGCTGAAGGGCGTTGGAAATTTATAGATGAAAACTGGCATGAAGATATAAGAAATATGCCCTTATGGAGAGGAAAGCTAATGAATTTCCTAAGTCATGAGAAATTCCTTGAGACCCCTCTAAATGCGCCTAAGGTATGAGAGGATGTTGATGAAATACGCTAAGGCAAGTAAATTCCCTCACACACCCTCATATGCACCCTCATTTGGAAGTGGCATGGATGAAATGCGCCCTCAAAATCCTTCACACTATCCTAAATGCGCCCAAGGCTACAAGGTGTTTACCTCGCGGAGTGTTTATATCAACGTACTACGTACACATGAAGTAAACGGAACTATATGTAACATACAAAACATAACAGTACAACATGCTAGAACCATAAGATGTTTGTATTCATATCCAGTAAATATCACCATGTACAATCACAAGTATATCCGTGCTATCAATCATGGAATCATAATAATAATGACAATGGTAGTGTCCTCTCCCGACTACAAAACTGAGTACATATAACATTCGGCGGTTGGTTGAGCAACCAACCGTTGCGACGTTCCATAACACCCCGCTACAACTAGTCGAGACTTAATTACTCGAATGTACATGCCAATAATTATTCTTACTAAGACTATAGTTTATTGAAATATAATAACTTGGCCGACTACGATCGACTACATCATCCCCCCCACAAAGTAGTCGTCTTCCAGACGATTGAAAACCAAGAATGCCAACTGATCCTTCTTTGCCAACTGATTGTCACTTTCACCCAATACTCCATCTCTCTTCACCAATTTCTTCTTGAGAGCTGCAACTCTCATCTGTTCGGCAGCCAATTGCTCCTGTACTATGATGGTTGGTGGCACTGCAATTTGGCAATTCCCATAAATCTGATGGGGGTTTGGGGGCAATGCCCCCAGCGGGGTCGAGGGGCAACGCCCTCGCTGCCAAGACCAATTTAACACTTCTGAAACCACACAAAACTGCATTTGGTGCCTCATTTTCATGAATTTCCAAGAGACACCAGCCAATGCTGATACAACCAAAAGTTAGAGATTTTGCATTGTTTAATTGACGGGTGATGTTCTCTGTCGTACTCTCTATGAGATTCTCTCGTACGCCCTTCATCTTCACTAGTACAAATTTCTTTTGTTTCAACCGTACGACCTTCTTTACCTTCACTCATACGGACTTCTTTTGTTTTAGACGTACGGACTTCCTGTTTGCCCAACGTACGGACTTCCTTGTTGCACAACGTGCAAACTCCTTGTTCTGTCGTACGGTCTCCTTTTCACGGCGTATGAGTTCCTTCAACTTCCAACGTACGGTGTATGAATTAGACCGTACAGAATTTCGTTCAAAGTTCTCTCTTGGATGTCGTGCGTGCTTTGTCTCCTGGCGTACGGCTCCCTCTTTCCATCTTCGTACGAATTTTTGCTCATAGCGTGTAGGCTGCTTGTTTTGTCGTACGACCTCCTTCCCACAATGTCGTACGAACTGTCTCCTGCCATGTCGTACGTACTGCCTCTTGCCATGTCGTACGAAGTGCCTCTTGCCATGTCGTATGGACTTAGGAATGGATGGAAGCCGTGCAATTTGCTTTGGTGAAGATTTTCTAAGTTTTTGTCTTGGTCGTACAACGCTTCTTCTTGGCCGTGCTACAAGTCTCTTGCTAGTCCGTACGGTGTGACTTTCTATGCTTTTGGTTGGCCGTACGATGCAATATTTCGTGTTACTACCAAGTCGTACGATGTGGCTTCTTATGCTTTTGCCTGACCGTACAATGGAGCCTCTGTAAAGTCGTACGATGTTGTTTCCTGCACTGCCAGGTCGTACGATTATGTTTTTTGCCTTATTGTCAGGTCGTACGTTTTCCTTCTTTGTGCCAGGTCTTACGATTCATTTCCTTGTGCCAAGTCATACGGTTTCCTCCCTTGTGCCAGGCCGTACGAACTCCTTGATGTTGCTTGATCGTACGACGTGATCCCTTCTCTCAATCTATACCTTGTTCAGCCGTATGAGCCTTCCTACTCCTTCCTCAAGTTGTACGCCTTGCTCTATCTTCCTGCCAGGTCATACAGCGTATCCCCTTGTCTTGTTGTTAATCCGTACGGTGTAACTTTCATTCCCTTCGCCAGGTTGTACGCTGTGGTCTCTTCCTCGTACATGCTTCTCCGTCTCTCTTTTTCTTTCTGTCTCTTTTCTCTCTCCTCCGTCTCTTTTTTCTCTCTCTTCATTTTTTACATTTTCTAATTCCTCTACTTTATTTTTTCCATTTTTTGGCTATAACACAATTTTTCTCTCTCGTACCTGTTCGGATTTGTGGGCTGGCGTATCATCCGGTTTTGATATTCTTCCTTTGTACTCTTCGTACTTGACCAAAAGTGTCTGGCTGGACATGCCTTGTTTCTTTTCTTCCTTGATTTCCCCGATCTGTAGCATGTTACACTCTCGGTGGAACACTTCATAGTCTTCCATCTGCTAATGAAATAAGCCATTCAGTGAACTTGTCTCATCCTCCGAATAACTCTCAAGTTCCAGTACGCCCTCGACGTTCGGTTCCATCGTCTTCCTTCCTTCGTCAACATTCGATTCCCCTTCGTCCGATTCTGATCCGAAGGAAGCCAATTCTTCGCTCACGGCTTGGTTCTTCAAGTCGATGACATACTTTTGCCCGTTGTTCTCGATTGAGAGTGTGTTTCTCTTCCAATTACGATTTTCCTTGGCGGCTATCAACCATCCTCTCCCAAGCAGTGCATCATACACTTTCCTCTGTAATGGGATGACGACAAAATTTAGCACAAACTGTTGTGTCCCGATCATCACCTTCTGCGCCATCAGCGTCCCCAACGGCTTGATACCATGCTGATCGGCACCGACGAGTTGGAATGTCGGTGGCTAGAGTGTAGGCTTCCCCAGGCTCTTCCATGTGTCTTCGGGCAGTACATTGACTCCTGATCCTTCGTCAACGATAGTATTTGTCAAGATATTCCCTCTGATCTCCATCTGCACAATCGTCGGCATCTTCCCGATGTTCGTCGTGAGTAGTACAGGATCAATGGTTTGTTCACCATACGGTGGTGAATCTGGTACTAATTCTTGCCTTCGGTCCTCCACTCGCGATTGCTTGACCTCCCCAAGGACGTTTGTCATTATCAATCCCAATTGCGGCAACGTCTGGAGAAGGTCAGTTACTTTTATCGGTATGGTGGTTTGCAGTACCTGCCGTATGATGTTCATTTCCGCCTCCGACCACCAAGAGGTCTCTGGCTTCTCCAGAGATATTTTGTTCTCCTTCACCATAGCCAGTTCCACTTCAGCTTTTGCTTCCTTCATCTTTTGTTTTTCCGTACGTGGATTTGGGTAGGTTGCCTTCTTTGCTTGCGCTCTGGTGATCGCCAGTACCTCTTGTTCTTCTACTTCCAGCATATGGATACCCTTCTGCTTGGGGCATTCACTATCTTCATGGTCGCCTGGTCCACACCACTTGCACAATCTTCCGCTCGAACTTTGGCCATTCTGGCAATCCTTGGCGAAGTGACCCCATTCGTTGCACTTTCCACATTGGATCATGGGTCGTCCTTTACTGTCGTACTGTAATCTGTTCATCGGACTCCTGTTGCTCTGGTAACCTCCAGGGGATGCATTGCTATTGTACTAGGGCTTCGGTGGTGTGTTCGGCGGTGTCGACAGTTCTCCTTAAGCGAAGAGTATTTGTGCACTTTTGGCTTTTTAATTGTATGGGCATTCCTTGACGGAATGTCCCATCACTTGGCATATATCGCAGAATAACTTCTTCAGACAGTTCGCCTTCGTGTGACCTTCCCCATTGCAGTCTATACACCATAGTTCTCGTGCTTCCCTCGTACTCTCTTTGTTGGCCTTCAATTCTTTCATCATTCGCATCATATCTTTCCTGAGTGCTTGTACGGTCTTGGATTCACCGTCGCTGTCGTCCGCACTCTCCTCGTCGTCCGTCTTCTTTTTCCCTCGGGAGGATGTTTTGTTTTCACTTTCTATATCCATCGCCCGATTGTATACTTCAACGTACGACGACGGAGGCACGACTTTCATCTTCTTCCTCAGCAACAGAAGCAAGCGTTCAATGAACCATCGCTTCTTTAGCCCATCGGCCGGTTGAACCTCCAATTTTCCCAACAAGTCTTTCAGTTGCTGATTGTATGTGCGCACATTCTCGTGTTTTCCCTGCTTCGTACTGTAGCTTTCTGCTACAATCTCACTATCATCCCTCAGGAGTTTGAATTCGTCCTGAAAGGCCTTCTTGAGTAATCTCCATGTAGCTTTCTGTGCTTGGTCCAACTCTGAGTACCAATCAATGGCACTATCTTTGAGTGTCGTCGGAAAGGCTTTCAACCAATGATCCAAGTCATCTTCTCCACTTGCTATCCAGATTGTCTCGCATGTTTTGCAATGTCGAACTAGATCCTCTGACCCATTCCCCGTAAACTTCGGCAACTTTTGCCGTTCTGGAGTCACCATCCTTCCCCGCTGTCCTCTTTGTATATTGGACCCGAGTGGACCGGTTTCCCTGTTATGTTCTGGTGCGTCACTTGCACTCTCGGCCACGTACGAGTTAGTTTCCCGTCCTCCATCAGTGTGCTCTACACCTTGAGTTTCCTGGGTCCCACTCCGGTGCTCCCTCTGCCAAGGGGTCTTGGGCTCAGATCTCCATGTCCTCAACCCTTCGTCGTCATCTGATATGGACAACTCTCAAATGCGTTGGATGCTATTCTCAAGTTCTCCGTTCAATTCATCTTCATTTTCTCGGTTTTTATATTTTTCTACGTACGGGGTGATGAAGGGTTCCTCGTCCCTCCCTTCCACAAAACTCTGATGTGCTCTACTTAATCTTTGCTGCCGATTTTCTTGCTCTTGTACTCTTAATGATTGCCGAATTATTTCCTCCTCCGCTTCGTGCCCGAATGGTACTCGGTTCTTGTCCTTGTTCGGTCGTACAGGCATTACAGGTCTTTCACGCGATCATTGTTGGTTGTCAAAGGTACGTCTCCAGCTAGTGTCTCTTTCCTCCTCTTCCCGTTTGGTTCGTTCCTCGTACCGTTGCAAGATTTGCTGCCTTCGGCGTTCCTGTTCCTCTTCCGCCCAAAGGTCTTGCCGGATGATAGAGTGGCAGGCCAACAATCTTGGCATGCAGTGGAGAAGGTGATCAACCTTGTTGTTCACTTCAAGTCAATCCCAGACTACTGCCTCAGGGGTTTCTCGCCTGAGGGCTTGCCTGCGTACGTGATCTCGTAGGGATATGTTCCAAAGATTTGTCAAATCCTGTGTTAAGTTGTCCTCTCTTTCTTCATTCGTTACTATGGGTTCCTCCTCTGGTCGACCCATTATGCTGCCATCGTACTGAGTGCTTCCCTGGTCCACTTAAGCAACAACGCCAAATGTTTACCTCGCGGAGTGTTTATATCAACGTACTACGTAGACAGGAAGTAAATGGAACTATATGTAACATACAGAACATAACAGTACAATATGCTAGAACCATAAGATGTTTGTATTCATATCCAGTAAATATCACCATGTACAATCACAAGTATATCCGTGCTATCAATCATGGAATCATAATAATAATGACAATGGTAGTGTCCTCTCCCGACTACAAAACTGAGTACATATAACGTTCGGCGATTGGTTGAGCAACCAACCGTCGCGACGTTCCATAACACCCCGCTACAACTAATCGGGACTTAATTACCCGAATGTACATGCCAATAATTATTCTTACTAAGACTATAGTTTATTGAAATATAATAACTTGGCCAACTACGGCCGACTACACAAGGTTGACAGAAAAGTTTCTAAGGCGTGGGAATTCCTTCCCACCCCCCTAAATGCGCCCTCACTTGGAAGTTTACATAGTGAAATGCGCCCAAAAGTTCCTTCATCATGTGTGAAATGCGCCCACAAGTTCCTTCACCACCCCTCAAATGCGCCTAAGAGTGGAAGTCCACATGCTCAAATGCGCCCAAGGCACAAGAAATTCCGTCTCATAGGGGGGAAAGCGCCCTCAAGTTCCTACATGACACATGAAACGCACCCAAGCAAGATGTTAAAATATTCTAAGTGTTGGCGGATTTCCTTCACACCACCTTATATGCGCCCTTAGGTGGAAGTCAACACATGGAAATGTGCCCTTGTCTTTGTGGAGAATTTGATAAAAGAAGTCTAGGCGTGGAAGTGCCTAAGGGATTAAAAGGTGAAGGCATGATTGGTGAAGTACGCCCTTCATGGGTGAGTTAAAATTAAATTTTTTCTAAGGCATTTTCAAAGGTGAGAAATACGCCTAAGGAGGATGATGAAGTTAGAAATTTCCAAGAGAACAGATGAAATGCACCCATGAATAGGAGTAAATTTCTTCAGAAAAATCAACGAAAAATGCCAAGGCAGGAAAAATGAAGAATGCAGGAGTGGAATGCGTCCGGAATGAAAATGAACAGACCTTAGCAAATATTATTTTTTTTCTCAAAATAATAAAAATTAAACGTTCCCCTTCGTCCGGATACACATGAAAACGATGAGTTCTGAAGGGAAATTTCTTTTGGGTATTGGACATTTCCCACTGGGAGATTATTTAAACTTGTTCCACGCCTCGCTTGTATCGTTTTGACAAATGTTTTTGCTTGGCGCCAGTTTAATGAATTTCCTAGGCGAAATTAAAATTTCTCTAATGCAAATGAGATGAATGTTTTTACAAAACTTGCTTCGGCTTGTGAATTGAGCTGGATGACTGGAATAATTTTGCAGAGTGAAATCAAATTCCTTAGCCAGATGAAATGAAATTGCTTATGAAGAAGTGATTGATTTAATATTTGCAAATACGATGAAGCAGGGATGATGAATTTTTCAAAAGTTCTAGAAGTCAAATATTTCGATGCTTCGAGTGACAAGTGTTGCGACTGGTGGAGGAGGGAAAACGAAATTCAAAAGTTTACTAAGATTAGCCTCTTCCAAAATTCGACCTAGCTATAAGACTTCTAAGTCTTTTCATTTTCCTCACCAATTGTTGAATGCTGAGAAGTTCTAAGTTGAGTTGTTGCATACAAAATATTCCCAAGGGCTGAAAGTGCGAATTTCAGAGGCAAAAGCTTGAGTTTCTAAAAAAAGAATACGAATTTGAGAAGTTATTTCTCAGTTGCTGAAAGCACGAATTTAAGGTGGAAAGATTTGAGCTGCTAAGTGCAAAGTATCCTCAAAGTACGAATTTGAGAGTGAAGTGCGAACTTGTGAAGAGGATTTGAGTTGATTGCTGTAAACAAATATTCCCAAGTGTTGGGCATTGTGTTGCTGCAAGTAGGAAACTTTAGAGTGCTGAAGTGAGCAAGGGCATTGAGAATGGCTGAAACAAGCAGAAGAGCTGCAAGACGAGGAAATCATGCTGAATCCAATAGACCGAGCACATCAAGACAGGCTGTGATAAAAAAGTTGAGCAAATCCTTCCTGCCAGAGTCAAAGTTTTCTTCGAAATTGGGCAAGTTAAGTGACACAAACCTTGGCTCATTCAACTTGGAGACATTCAGAGGGCGAATAATGGGAACTGGAGGTCATCATCCGTCGGTCACTTCACACAACATTGTCAGAAGCGGACTTTATGCAGCTGCTGGTTTTCCACCAGCAATCTGGTGCCCAAAGCTGATTATGGAGTGTGCAAATTGTTACAACACGGAGCAAAGGACTATCATTTCACTGGATGGCAAGCTGTTGGCCAACCTTACACTTGAAGCAATCGGAGAGGCATTTGGAATCCCAACTCATGAGAAGATGATTTACGAAACGAGGGAGAGGGCTGAAAGAATGTACTCATCCACATTTGATCGATGTGCTGACTTGATAAATTCTAGGTGGATGAATAAACCTAAGCCAACTCGCACAAAGCTGCTGAACCAGATAATTTCAGAAGACTTGAGGCAGGAATTTTGTGACTTAATTATGATGCTGAGCAGGGTTGGAGGGTGCCCCCCAAGTGTTCATCTTTGAACCTTGGATGTTTTACTATATCAACCTCGTACTGGAAGGCAAAGAGCATGTAGATTGGGCGTTGATGATCAGTGATAATCTACATGAGCAGCTCAGAAGTCTATGGAGAACGAAAACATTTTACATGAGCTCCTATATTGTCTACCTGCTGGCCCGAATGACAAAATATAGAGGGATATCATACAAGGAGCCGATTGGGTGTGGCTCTCAGCAATTTAAAATTCATGAAGCTTGTCCGCAGTTACACTTGACAAGCACTTCCAATTACAAGAGGGTCAATGACGCCTTCACAATGCATATAACAAGGACCTTGCAGCAGAGGACGCATCACAGAATATCCAAAGAGGCACAGGAGCTGAATGAAAAGTTCGGATGTTGGTTTATCCAGTTTCCAAAGTTCACTTACATTAGGCTGCAAGTGTTTTCCTCTTATCCATACAGACTACCCCGGTATCCCACAAACAGGATAGTGATGCTGGAAATATCTAGGCAACTAATTGCCTATGATAAGATTCAAAAGAAGAAGAAGGGTGGACTTGGATTCCCTATCACCATGGGGAATTTAGATGAAATTTGTCCATCACTACAGGCAGCTAGGGAAGTGGAGAGTGAGCTTCAGTTCTTCCACTTTTCCTACCATACCAGCAGACAACATTATGACCCTCATAAGAATATCAGATGGATATTGTCCGAGGAGTTCAGGCACTTAAGGACAAATTGCTCCATATCGAGGGCAAATACAAAAGGTTGAAGGTAGAACACAAAACATTGATTGGCTATGTGCAACACTTGTCTCGTCCTTGTGGGCAAGAAAATCCGACGATTGAGCTCCCAGCCGAATTTCCTAGAGAGTCAATCAGTGGCTTAGAAGATTTGAAAAGAATGGCACAAGAGGCAGATAAATGGGTTGCCAATGTTTGTGTTGAGACAGAAAAGTTTATGGAGGATCTTGCACATGCCTATCGGCAAGCCTCCGACATTACAACAAGGATAGAAGCAGTTAACCATGCTTGGGGTGAGGCTCGTATCTATCAGACGAGAGTTGTTCTTCACCTAGGAGCTTTGATGCACACACCTCTACAAACTTTGGTTGAGGGTGGCGTGATTCAAGAAGGTGATAGGTATGACTTCGTTGGCTGGTACTCTTCAGTGGTCACAGGCCGAGGATTCTATGATGCATCATAGACAGATTCAATCAGGGTTAGAAAGGCCATGACAAACATTTGTGATGGAGTCCTCAATACGCTAGAAGCTATCTTTGCCAGGAGGTTGACTCCTGAGGAGGTAACTGCAGATGGTTTGAAGAATAGATTGGCACCATTCTTTTCCGAGGTGAAGGCCTTTGTCCAGGATGACTTCGAGAACACCTCCACCTTCTCTAGTATTATTCAGAATACCCAGGATGTTCTTGTTGCCTGGAAGAAATCTTGTGCCCAACATGGGCAAACAGTTACAGTATTGGAGTTTCAGTTGGATCATATTCCTCCCATTTCAGATTAGGAAGTTGAGGCTATGTTGACCAGGTTCATTGATTTTGCAGCCAAGGAAAAGGAGAAAGGAAACGCTCTTCTGCAGGAAGATGATGTGCATTGATTGCTGATAGTGGTTCCTATAGAGGAGTGGAGAATCTCCGGTGCATTCATTGCCCCACTCCTCTCAGTGGCGGTTTTTAGGGAAAATACCCTAATCAAGGCATATGTGGCTCAATCTGAGCCCTCCATTGTATTTGAATCTAAGCCGTCCACTGGACTGGGCTTGATATAAAAAGGGCACCCCCCTCATTTGTGATATATCAGATAGTTAGACAAGAAATCAGAGAGTAGAGAGCATATAGTGAATAGTTAGAAGTTAACTTAGATTGAGGAGGAAAAAAACTTTCCCTTTGAAAGTTTTGTAAACGGTTGCTGTGAACACTTTTCATAATATAAAGAGTTTCATTGCTTGGTGATTTCTTCTTTTGTTATGAGCAGCTAGCGAGGCCCTTTCATCTTTCCAATTCAAAGTAGATAGAATAAAGTAGGTTTTATTTTATGCAAATAGTTGGTAATTGTGGAATGCGACATTTGATTTGAGCAAGTCTTCTTTCATCCATACCACTAGCGGGCTTGCTGACGGTGAGTTCGCCTTGCGTGGTCAACTGGAGTATTGACACTTAACTTCGATTGTGATTCATGTGTCCATATGCATCGTTGTGATGGTATGTACATGTTGTGTCATAATTTGAACACCTTTCTCATTCTTTGAAGATTGTACCAACTTTGTCAAAGTTGTCTGAAGGGAGGCGAAGCAAAGTTTGGTTCGAAGCTTGTTAAAATTAATCTTAGTATTCCGCCTTTAGGAGTAGACTATAGAATCCCTACCCTTATCCCTTTTAAATTCAACATTTCTCTGTTAGTTTAGGAATCAGAGCATCATAGTCAAATCTTTCATCTGCTTCAAGAAGTTGAACAATTACGTAAGTCCCCTTGGAATGCCTAGCATATTCACGTCAAACCAACTGAGCCTATTCGCTACATAAGGAACCTTGGAGTTGAACGCATGATCTTTCACACAATCTTAGCATGCATAATACTTTGATCAAGAGAGGATAGGGTGACCGTTGGACACTTTATTCTGTGTTGGTGTGGTCATAAAACACCCGTTAACATGTCCTACTTGATATTAGTCACAATATACTTTTTTCTACAATTTCACAACAATGTTAGGATTTTGTGTTAGTTAACTGATAAATAATATATTTTTTTCATATTTGGAACAAACTTAACATCCTTCACTATGAATTTCATTGCATTACTAAGAACAATCCAAACATTGGAATTGGGAAATGGGTATTGTGATTCTAAGATATTATGTCGATGGGATTTGTTTTGTTAGATCTAATTGAAGGTAGTGGCCCCACAAATTTTGGCATTGTGGTTTTGGTTGAAAAATCTTGTGTATTAATTTTGAGGTTTGGGATGGGGTTGTTTATATTATGTTATGTTATTGTCTATGAGCTTAGCCCTATCCATGAATTGGTTGTAAATGTTAGGTACTATTTTTTCCATGTTTGACTTATAGTGTTGCATAAATGAGTGAATGAAACACTCTTGATATTTTGAGACTTAAAGAGATGTTTTACAAAGAGATTAAGCAAATTGAAGTAGGTTTATCAGCATAATCACTTTAGTTTGCCAAATTCATCGCACAATATTCATCAAATTTTGTTCAAGAGTCACTTTTGTCATCTTGATCATCGAGATGTCTACTTATTTGACATACATTTTTTGTTTGTAGAATCCCAAATTTAGGAACTTTATGACACTATTGAGAACACATGTTTTCTTTTTGATGACAATTCTTGTTGAGTTGTATCTCATTTTCTAGATGTTATTAGGGTGCATTTTGATTCTCTTGTTCTTTCCCCGATTTATGGTGCTTCCATTTTGATGCATTCTGATTCATATTAGTTTAAATATCATACATCTGTTGAGAGCCATTCAAACATGGTATTGTATCCAAATCTTGCATGGTACTTGATCCAATCAATCAATTGTAGTCATAGTTTAGCATTGGCTTTGTGACACATGAGTAGCTTCCAAAACCATTCATCCTAATTCCTTCATTCAATCCACCATTTGAGTGGGGATTCAGTAGTTTGATAGCTCAGGGTTTCTTTCTTCTGAAAGGAAGATGCATTGTTCATTGCAGAGGAACCTCCTATAGCACTTGCCATGCAAAATTCTGCATTGACATTCTCTTTCTTCTATGTGGAGGCACACATAGGCCTTATCTTGTAGGGGTTTTAGGATACTATTCCATCTTTCCTCTCCTTGGGAGGATTTTTTTTTTTCTATGGGTTTTCTCTTCCTATTCTTTTGGAGGGAACACATTATATATGGGTACCAAAGTTGGCTGCACATTTTCTAGGACCCATATTTCATTTTCCATTTCTCTTAAGTTGCACTTATGGGAGGTGTTGGCGTAATATTATACGTCAGATAGGATACTGTTTATCCTAAGTGTGTTATTGCATTGAGTTAATAAGTTAGGATATTAGGAATATTTAAATATCTTCACCTAGGTAGCTAATAATGACATGCATTCACCTTGACTTGGACTTGAGGTACATGTGCCACCATTGCGTCATCAATCCTTGATTGTTGGTGGTTAGATGCCACCTCTGTTTAGTCAAGGCCACCTTTGCTTTAGTTGGATTGATTTAATTGATACACCAATTCACAGTTAAACTCATGACCTTTGGACATGTCATCTCCTTGAGCCATGCAGCTAGGAGGCCTATTTATATGTACTTCATCCATCTATTTGGTGGTTGATTCTAATTATTGATTTCGTCTATTTTGGAATAGCATTCTTATTTGCATATTACAACCCTTATTGTCATTGTGTTATTTTGCTATTATGACTTTCTCCATTCACCAAAATCTAGGCTTGTTTGATTGTATTCCCACTGAATCTTACATTCAAATAAGAAAATCAAGACCTAATCTAACATTCATGTAAAATAAAATCAAAAGATAGGGAAAGGTGGGGGAAGAAAGGAATAAGCTTGGTTATGAATATTTTAGACTGGACTTCTGAATCCTTTGCAAAATAAAACTATCTACAAGTCAACCAGCCTAGCACATCCCTCTATGTAAATGATGCAAGTTTCAGAATTTGATAGATTTAAAGATGATGTAACTGGACGGACTACCATGAATTTATTTGCAAATCACAGTCAAATTTCTATTTTAACTCAAATAAGGCATGAAAAGATTCACTATATCAAACATGCCACACTTTACGGTTTATTGGATTCATACAAATCTAAACAGTAATTAAACAGGTTCAGATTGAAGAACTATTAAAGGAAAATTCTATTCTATTCTATTCTCTTGAAAATTCTCCAGCACCTTAGAAAGCATCATTCAAAAGTATTTAAAGCATCCACGGGAAGTCCATTATTCTTTGATATCCTTTTTGGACTATTAGCTGTACCTGCCTCCTGAAACTTGACATGAAACTGGTCAGAATATCATTTAAGATATTGGTGCCACAAACGCATCCGTAATCTTTTTCCCAGATTTATACATGGATCCTGCATCTTTGTCAATCTCTCCAGATAAGCTTTGGCTTTAACCTGATTCTGATGGAGTACGCCCTTACAGAAATCAATTTCCAACTCAGACAACACCACCTGATGCCGCAATCTACCTGACTCCAGACTATTGAATGTTACCTCGAGTGTACCTTTCAGCTCTATGAGTTCTGTATTCTATGAGAAGACGCCTTGTGTTTCTCCGATCAACACCAACTGGTTCTGCAAATTTTAAGAGATTCAGTCATTTTGGTATCTGCTTAATTAGAGCATAAACACACCAGTAATATTGAATATGAGGCTCAAGAGATGATTATTTTATGTACTTAGTGTTTAGATTAAAGTTTTTGGAAATCCAATAGTGTTTTGACATGTGTTGTGTATTTAACTAGGAACCTTATTCAAAGCTACGATCTTGTAAACCTCACAGGGTTGAACTAGTCTGTAAATTTTTTAAACAATTATCCTTCTGAATTTTTTCCTTTTGCAAAAGGTAACTAGGATTAGGGGACTCCATATCCACCAAAAAATGTTGGCTGAAATGCGATTCCCAGTTAGTGTTTACTAGGGAGTCTGGGAAAGTAAATATATGACATCATATCAAAAATAAAATTTAAGCATTTACTTTTATGCCTATACAAAATATCCTTCTTCAACTCCAAGTCTATTCCAAATGGGAGAATGTCAGAAAAAATAAAAGCTAGTTGCTTTCATTATTTATTGAGCATACTCTTTCTTCTTAATCATTCTCCTCTGTTTGAATCAAAATTGAAAATGCACCGCTATTTCAATAGAAAGACAAATTTCTATCGGAAGAAGTCTTTCCTCTTTTATCCCAATCTTTACAATATCCTTTTGGATTCATTGAGTAGATATAGCAGGGGTTAATTTTTAGGCTTCATATGATATTGTTTCTCTTCTCCTACTTATACATTGTTGTAGGAATTTGCATGGTGTTAAAGTCATGTTTTTGTTTGATTTTTCAAGGTCTGTTACCGTTTTTACTCAATCCTGGTACAACCTAACTCTATAGTGACTTCTTTCAAGCTTTGACATTACACTGCTGTATAGAACATTCTCTAATATTTGGTAAAGGATTTCTTGCAGGGTATTATTGGCTTTGTTGATGGATCAGGACCTTTTGATAGTTCAGGCATCAGCTCTTCAGCTGCTGTAAGTATTAATTGAAATATATTTGGATGATTGAAAGTGAAGGCAAAGTTTATAGTATTAAAAATCAGAAAAACCATAACATGCCTTTCAGCATTTGATTAGTAGATGGCCCCTGAAAGAGAGACTGGAGAAAGAGCTATTAAACACATCCCATACTCCTGAAAACTGAAGGTTGACCTCTTTCTTTTACATCCACACACCCTAATTTTACAAAGAATGCTCTCACTTGGATATCCACTGATGATAGAGAATCTCTTTTAGCAGAAAAGTCAATTTTCATAACCATCTTACAAAAGAACTTGAAGGCATTGAAGTCTTAAAAAATCAATATTATGCGAACAATGTTTATGCCATATGGTGAAATTCTATGTTAATCTCTAAGAATGCTGCAAGAACAACAAAATTGTCTTTTGGAGTTGATAATGAAAGTCAGAAGAGTTGCAGTTATTCCATATTTGACCCCTATTGTTTTAAGAATGCTATTGGTGAGTTTGTATATTATAACTCATAAACAGAACTAGAAATGAAAAGCTACGTTCCATGGATTTTATAGGGTAGTAACATTAAGGGACAACAATTAAAACAAATGGGAAGTCTAAATTATCAATATATAAGGAATTCATCATATACATTATAGACTGTCATTGGGTTCGGCTATTTAACCCCAAATATTCGTTGGGTTCAGTTAAGGTCTCAATATGTGGTTGGGATGGCCTTGGGTTCGCCTAGGTATCACAGGTCCCTTGTGGGTTCATCTTTGACAAAAAACATGTGAACACTGCCTTTCTGCTGAGCTGCACCTTGCATTTACAGTTGTCTATTTTGTGGCGAGCATTAAGGAGCTGCACACACATGTGAACTTTCAGCATCTGCATGACTAAGTGAAAAGATGTCTTCTCCGTTTTCTTTTCGTTGTCTGCTCTCTGCTATTACATCTCTATATATTCTTCATTTCCCTGCATGAGTTTTTATATACTCATTTTTTCAATTGTTGTAAGATAACCATTGACTCTAGGAAGGGTAGATTTGAAACCCATAGGTGAACCTTGGCCCATAGAGCTAGATCTTCCCACCATTCTAGATATTTTTGTATTTGCTTGTTTTAAAATAAACACAATATCAGGAAGAAAACAATAACCTAACCCTAGGTCACCATTACTTGTTGAATAAAAGAACAACATATTAAAAGGTAATAACAAACAATTTTAAAAAAGAAAGCTCTAGTAGAGATTGGAAACAAATTAGAAAAAAAGCCAAAAAAACTTTTGGAATGGAGGTTCGCCTTGTTGCAAGATCCTTGCTCTTCCTAGCAGTCATATAACACTTTGAAATTCTTAGGAATAGCAAGAACAAGATGTTTAGACACAAATCAAACAGGCAGCCCAGAGCAACATGTAGCAATGAAGTATTGGGTGAGGGAGGAATGAAAGTTAGGAAGTGTTGTTTACTTTTGTTTTTTTGTGTTTTTAGTGCAGCTAGGTAGTTAATTTTAAGGTTAGTTTAGGTTTTTCTAAAAATAAACTGGGCATGGTGTTGGATCGTAGACCCTAGGCAATACCTGACTTGGGATCCATACTAATCTACCCAAAAAAAAATGAGCTCATAACCATAAAATAATAACTAATCTACCAACGGTCATGCCACTTCACCACACTATTCAACGCATAGTTTACATACTCTCCGATTACCCTTCGAGTAGCCGAGTAATCTCCAAAAAAATTGCATGCCGATTAGTTTCTGCTTTTACTCGTGAGCAGTATGTAGATGGATTTTCTCCTGTCAAATTATCAAGTAATCGCTAGTAGCTCGCAAAAAACCCACAAACTTGGCATGTTTGTGTGTGTATAAATATGTCTGTGTGTGTATATGCATGCAAACTTGGCATCCTGTGTATGTTTATAGATATGTATGTGTGCACAGTGCAGTCTTGAGTATACACATACATAAATATCCACACACATTTGCCGAGTATTTGTCGAGTATTTTCCGAGCATTTGCCGAGTTTTTCCCGAGTCAAAATTTTTGGGCTTCTCGAGTGCTCTCCGATTCCGAGTATGTAAACTATGATTCAACGCATAAAAATATACAATAAACTAACTGTTGGTGTTTCAATTCGCACCTCTGGTATGCGGAGTAGAAACAGACAGCTATGCACAGATAAATTGCACTTCGAATTTGGAGGGGAAGCTCCCTCTTTGTTGATGTTGCTTAAAACAAGTAAACTAAACTAATTTGCCAATCTTTTTGTTCAGTTAAGAACACAAGGCTATAAAACTCTAGCACCATAGCTGAGATTTTCTCTTTTTGAATTTCAACTACAACTAAGCCTACTCTAATGACACTTTTAACAACTCAAGTAAACTCAGAACTTGAGAGTTAAAAGTAAACGAGGAATAATCTTTGACACAGATACTTAAACAAACTTTCTCTCAATGCACACCTAAAGACTCATTGTACTTTTCGATGCAAGCTGAAATAAAGATTATCTAAGTAGAACATATAAAACAAAACTTAAGAGAATAGATCAGAGCAGCAAAGCAGGCATAAGATTTCCTTTCTTAAATTTCAAAGAACGATTACACTTCTAGAACAGCAGGATTGTAGCAATAACAAGCTTACAATTTTGTGATCAAGTAGAATACATTGACACAAATAACACATGAGCTGAACAATATCTTGCAGCAAAAGTAGGCATACAAGCTTGTTCTTAAACTAAGTGAACTGACACTGAATAACAACTTGCAGGCAAAAGTAGGCTCAACAATTTGCTATCACAAAAACCGTTAAAGAAAAATGGGCAAGGATGCCCTTATTTATACACAAGCAAAGGAGTAGGGAACCCTAAAATCTCCTTGCTTTTACAAACAAGACTTGCTAACATGCAAGCTTTATTTCTAAAACTAAAACAAAATAAGCATCTAACAACCGATGAAAGCAAAAAAATAGGGAAAGTGCCAACTATTACATCTTGATTCTTTTTCTTTCACAAAGAATGGATAAGGATGAGACAAGAATAAAAAGAAAGCTCGGAGAAAGCTTCAAATTAACTTCTGCTTTTGAGTTCTATTCTTCGAAAATATCACTGCCCCAAATAGGTGACTTATTTAGGAAACTCAATCCGCCCAAAAGCTGATTTTTTCTTGATTTCAAGTGGAGAGTGCTGCATGCTAAAAGTCTTGATTTTTGACTGTAAACTCAACTAGGTTCGGAAACTTTTTGCATAGACTACTAAAAATAGAATGCTGATTTACCTTGAAAAAAATATCTCCAAAAAAAGCTCGAACCTGGGTTTTGTAGAGAATCTCGTTTCAGAGAAACTCAGTTGATCAAATTTCGAAAACACTGAGGATTTCCCGAAAAGCATGGAAAAAGCAGATTCTTGAAAACTTAATTTTTTTTGAAGTTGAAGAGAATCAAGAACTAAGTGGACCCAGATGAATGAATTTTGAAAAAGATGACCCCCTTCCTCTATAAAATGAAGCCCTGGAAAAATAAAGCATGAAAAAGTGAGCATTTGTGCATACTGATCATGAAAATATGAATAACTTCGGAAAAGCACCACGTTTTTGCCTTCAAATCTTGATGAGAAGAAAAAGATATTTTTTTTCCTTTGGATGCCAACCTGCAAAAAGTGAATAATGAATGCCAAAGACATCTTAAATAGGTTTTGAGGATAAATAAATGCTTTATTCTCCAACTTTAAATCTTTGAAGCCAATCTTGAGCAGGTTCGTTGAATGTGGACGATGCTTCAAATGTTCAAGGATGAAAATTCAAAAAAATGAGTAAGGCATGGATTCTTGGGCTGCTCTCTTGGTCTAGGGCGCTTTTACTTGGCAGACTTAGCCAAATTTTCACCATTTTCAACTTTTTGCTTGATTTTGACCTCAATTTGATCTTCGATTTCGGACGCCCAATGAATCTTGTGAATTGGTTGATTGCTCCGTTGCGTAGCTTGACTGAATTTGGGATGATTGTTCTAGAGGCAATATTTGATAAAAATTGAATATGAGGCCTTAAAATTTTGGGTGCCTCTGGCTACTTGGGGCACCCATGATCACCAGAGATAACCATTTTTTTGACATTCTTCAATTTGTTAATGATTTGTGATCTTCTGATGAATTCTCAATTCTGACAGTTTGAATGGCCTGATGAACTAGATATTAGATGCGTTGGATAGCTTGAAATATTCTGTGAAAGATTTTCTAGTGGTGACATCTCTTGAAAACTGAATCTGAGGGGTCAAAAGCTTGCGTGCCCCTTTCTAGTTGTGTAATGTCCCCATTTTAGCTCTACACTATTTGTTTAGATTTAGCCTCTTTCCGGAAATCTGTAGGCTAATCAGAAATGGACATTAGGGTTTCCTATTTTGTAGGAAGTTTCAACCTGGATTTTGGAGGCTTGCATGCAGTCTTTTTGGCAGTCTCTTCTTTGGAGCTTTCTGGGTTTTTGGAGAGCTTCAAGGTATAGTAACATGCATGTTGAAAAAATGACATGCATTTCCCTTTGGTACCTTGCATGCAGGAAAAGTTTTTGGGTTTTCAAAGATCTCCAGGGTAGTATGACATGCATCTGAATCAATCAACATTTTCAGACACTTACTATTTTTAGTAAGTCATGATTGTTGCCCGGTTTGTGTTGAAATGAAATTTAGGAACACTTACTATTTATAATAAGTGATGATTACTACTCAGTTGATGTTCAGATGAAGTCTTGCAAACTTACTATTTATAGCAGTTTGCTATTTTTGCTAAGTCTATTTATGGTAGTATCATTCCAACAACTGCTCGGGCATTCTCCAGTTCATCTTTATATTTCGAGCAGTGAGGTAATTCAGTTATGGCATTGGCTTCTCTCTCTCTCTTTGGAGCTAAGTTTCAATACTTAGTCAATTTTCAATTGTGGCTTTTGGACCCCGTGCATAGTCGTTGACTTTAAGTTGTTTTTAAAAGGGGGCCTTCAAGTGGACGTCCAAGTGAGGAAATTAATACCTTCATTAATGTTTTAAAATGCTCTTTAAGTTGGAGTCCAAGGAGGGAGATATTAAATTGTTTTTAATATTTTAAAATTGGATTGTGGAGATGGGCGTCCCTTTGAGGAAGTTGAAGAGTTTTCTTTTTGGAAGTTACAAGTTGATTCATTTGCCTATTGAAGCTCATTTAATGTTGCCTTGCTCCTTCATTCTTATCTTTGGAAATTTATCATAATGTTATGCTGCTGAATTGATTTCAGAGCTGCTTCGAGGAGAGCCCTCCTAGCACCTTTATTTCGCCATTCTTCGGGCTTGAAACGATAGCTTCCTAGATGGCATACTAAAGACCATGCTTCATTCAAGAGTGTGGATAGAGTTCAATTTCTGAATAATTACAAGTAGATTGCTGATGTATAATCTGTTTGTACTGTTGAAGATGTTCATGGCTGAAGCGAATTTCTACTCGTAGCTTCACCATCAAATTTTATTTGGTTCTAGGTATTGGCTCAAGCTGTTCTACTATGTAGGGCGCCTAGTTGTGCAAGTTTTCATAATTTAATTCTAAGGAACTAATTTTTAAGAGAAGGTCAACCCTTCTTGTAGGTTGTACTATCTCTTGTTGGTTGCATTGGGATTCGTGCCAAGCCTTTGTTGCTGTTTTGGCACAGTTTTTTGGTTGGAGTTTGGATACATAGGCTATTGGCTTCATTTGCTTGCTATTTGGAGTCAATCAGAGCTGAATTGAAGAAGTTGTGTCCAATTCAATGAATCTCTATCTTGCTGGTTTGATTTTTTGTGTTTATTGTTTTTAATCAGATCTGATATAATTCTGATTTATGCTATATTTTTTGTTCTATAGCATATTGTATTCGTTAGGGAATTATTCTCTAACATACTGAAGTTTCGGGATGATATATCTTACATTATTGTGCAGTGAAGTTATCATTGTAAAGCTAGTTTAGTAGTACTAACAACTATTTTATATTTCTGCACTTTAAAATTTTGTAATTACTCCCACTAAAGAAGTGGTTGAGTCAAATAATTTACTTTCAACACTTTGTTAAAATTCCCCCCACTGAATAAGTGGCAGAGCGGATTCATGGTCAGTTTGCCGCCTTATTATTTGTAATTAGTTTTGCTCCCGCTAAATAAGTGGTTGAGCTTATGGTCAGTTATCCGCCTACTCTTTTATTTCCAGCATTTACTTTCATTCATGGTCGGCTAGCCACGTAGCAGCTTTGTATTTCATTTCCAGTTGCTTATGATCCCCGACACTGTATGCTTTGACCTCGCCCACATTGGGATCTTGGTGATCAGAAGGTGAAGAATTACTTTCCAAGCTGGTTTATAGTAGAAGCTAACGGTAACAGTGTTGATAAAATCCAGAAAAAATCAAGGGGGAATATTATAGTGGTATTAGAGCCTGTTTTCCTGCCATCCTGTTAGTTCAGTGCTTCATTTGTTAGATGAGTGGATAGCGAAATCCGATACTACACCAAAGGACAAAATAGCGTTCAATTTCAACTTCCAGAGACTCCTAAAGTTGACACATTTTCAAAGGTTTTAAGAAACTGAGAAACACCAGTTGAGTCTATGGCTGATAGGGAGAAGGGACCAGCCTATGAGAAAATGACAATGACTCTAGCGCTGAGAGAAAATTTGACATTATGCTGAACATGATGTCAAGGTTACTTGCAAAAATGGATCAGCAGGTTACCCCAACACAGCTAAGGCAAGAGTCAGATTCTAGTGGTTCCAATTCGGAGCCAAGAGGAAGAACAGTTGGGCAACATGATGCCAATTCAAGGGGATCAGCCCCTAGAACACTCTTTCCAACCTTTACTCCAAGGGACGAAGCATCTATCAAGCCTGAAGTCCCTATGGCAGATAAAGTTAGACAAAATTACATGGAGTATTCTTCTCTTCCAGTTGAAATCTATGAGATTTTAACATTCAATCAGTTTATGAACCAGAGGAAGGGAAGAGGAGGTGGAAGAAATGAATATTGTCCTCCTATTGGCCCTAGAATGGTTTATCAACTAACTCTTGGTAAAGCCACTTTGGCTCACCTCAAGGGAAGTGATAAGTGTACTGCTAGATCATGGTTACAGTACATTAGAAGAACAATGGATGAAGAATTTGAGAAAAAAGAATCAAAACTTGCCGTTAATAAAGGGTCTGAGAAAGAAGAAGAATTGCTTGTGTGTAATTCGCAGCCCACAATTAAGCATGAGAAAGACAAATATCAATCAATAAGCATAGATGATGGAACTCAAAGTCTTAAAGGAAATGATGTCACAAGCAAGGTGCACATGCCTCATCAAAATGATCATGAGTTCGAAGGAGAATCTTTGACACATGTGATGTCTATGGGAGAGCCCCAAAACAGTCCCTTAGATTTGCATGTGACTGGTAGTGATGAAGATCAGTATGGCAATAAGAACAAAACAGCAGTTTTGAATTCTAATTCGGATTCATTTGATGAAGGTTTGAAGACTAATGTCTTCACAAAAGATTTTAGAGGAGTTGTGTGTGATGAGTCCACTAATGAAGAGCATACTGAGGGAGATTTCAGTGGTGTCAATGAATCAGCTTATGACCACTATCATAGGGCTGATGTTTATGTTGATTTGGATGTGTTCGTGTCTAATCATGTTGAGAATTTGGTGAAGGATAGATCTCCTCTTGTTGCCGATCCAGTTTCTTAAGAATTATCTCATGAAGAAATTTTGACAAGTAATCAAGAAGACCTCTATGGTATGCTTGTGACTATTTATGAAGATATCAATTTATGTGAGTTGGGAGATGACTCATTCAAAAAATCAACACTTCAAGAGGAGTAGGAAGAGTACTTCACAATTGATCAAAGTATTAGTAAGGTGGAAGTAGATTTAGAAGACCAAAAGGCCCTTGTTGACGAAAAGTTTAAAGAGGATCAGAAACACAAATTCGATTTTCCAATTCATGAAGTTGATTGTAAACAAAGGCTCAAAGAATTGGTAGAATTTGATCCTCTTCATGATCTTGAACATTTTCAGTTGGTGGGTGGTGAAAGACAAGAGTCTTGGAGTAGCTATGGGGGCAGCAAAGACAAGAAACAAAGTTATGATTTTGATATGCAGCCTACCAATAGTTCACCATCCTTGCATACTTATGAGTGGGAAAGTCAATTCATGATATCCATTGAGGATGAGGTGCAAGTCCTATTCAGATTTGACCGCTCACATAGTTTGATTGAAGAGAGACAAGAAGGAGTTAGGGATGAAGCCGCTCTCTTTAATCCGCAATTCATTAAAGACTCTTTAGAGATTATGAAATCCGAGTATCTATGTTAGATTAAAGATCGGGATTATGCCTACGAATTTGCAAAGAAGACCATTGGTGCATTCCAAGGAAGTGAGAGAAAGGTTGATAAGCTTACTCTTGAGCTTGAATCAATGAAGTACATGTTAGAGAATGCTCAATTGGATGTAATGGAGGTTAAAGACCAGCTATCTGATTTCAAACATCTCAGAGAGTATAAGGACGAGTTACACGCTATGACTGATAATCCTCCAAGCTTGCTTGTAAGTGAATGCATAAGAGGTTTAGAGGATTCAGTCTCCATATGGGAAGTGTTGATTCATGATGACTTCCCCATCTTTGACACCAAGGTGTTGTCAAAACATGTTTTGGAAGTTGCTGAAGGTTTATTTACAGAAGCAAGGAGTGAAGATTTCAGACTTGTTACTCATGAAGTTTAGGAGAAAGAAAGACCAAAACATGTTGTTTACATGCTTGACAATCCATCCCTTGAGTTGAGTGATGCGTTAGTTGTTATTAGTCCATTTTGGGAGATGGATTTGAAGACAACATTTGTTTCAGGCTCCCTTGTTTTTGAAACTTTCATGGATAGACTTAAGTGGTTCACCAAAGAAGTCAATAATTTTTGGGGTGTGGTGGATCATTCTTGGTCAGGTATCCTTGTTTGGCATCCATGATGTGGTATGAAAATTCATTTTGGGTATGGTAGGAAGGTTCCTTGGAGGGATAAGGATCAAAATTTCAGAATTAATGGTGTTGTTCCCTTCCTTACCAGCCACTTAATGGTCCCATTTGTTCATCAACAAATGGATTGGAGAGAAAATTTGAGCAAAGAATGGTTCTTTGCTATGATGAAGTCTTCAGAGAGATTGTTTTCAATTGTGGATATGAGCAGATGTGATATTTTGGATGTTGATTTTCAGTTTTGCAGCAGTTGTATGTTTTTTGGATGCTGATTTTCCTTAAATTATATCTCAAGTTGACCATTTCAGTCTTGTTCGGCAGCTAGTGCATTCATTTTCAGACTTTCCAATCTCTTATCAGCGATGATTTTTGGCCTCAAATGGGAGAAAAGAGGATTTGGAGTGATCTGAAACTTTATTTAGATAGTGTTCAAGTTCGTTTTAGTGACTATCTTTGTACATTTTCTTGTACATATGCTTAGGGCATCAAACCAATGCTTGATTTGGTTCGACTTTTTGAAACTCTTGGAGAGAGATTGGTGAAAGTTTTCAGAAGTCTTCTTGGATATATCAAAATTACTTAGAGGAGGCATTGTACATCCTTGAGATGTTTTGAGGATGAGACTGATGAGCTTTTGCAAAGAGTTGCTTTCTTCTTTGCAAGAAGCCTTGAAAGAGTCACAAGGGCAGTCATGACTTTGCTTAACGCTTTGAGGAGTTATGCTGATGAAAATGTTTTTGAGTTGACCAGATTATTCTTCTCTGTGCCTAGAATGGTAATAGTCATTGGCAGTGCAGATATTGACTCCTTAGAGTCTTTTGGGTGTGAGATGCTACAAGGTCTTGATTCCAATCCTTCCATGTTTCTCAGTTTGAATTTCATGCATGTTAACTCTTTGAGGTTGCAGGGAAGGTTAGTGCTGTTCTGGTACAATGGTTTTATTTATGTGATCAAAGTGGTGCAACATCAACTTGGTGGGTCTTTCTAGAGATGGATATGGGACCCTGGGATCCAACTTGGTTTGGTGTGGATCAGTTTAAATGTTGGAGTGTAATGGTGTTGCTTGAGGATAAGCAATTTTGGGAAGGGCGGACTGTAATGTCCCCATTTTAGCTCTACACTCTTTGTTTGGAATTAGCCTATTTTCGGAAATCCGTAGGCTAATCAAAAGTGGAAATTAGGGTTTCCTATTTTGTAGGAGGTTTCAGCTTGGATTTTGGAGGCTTGCATGCAGTCTTTTTGGCAGTCTCTTCTTTGGAGCTTTTTGGGTTTTTCGAGAGCTTCAGGGTAATGTAACATGCATGTTGAAAAAATGACATGCATTTCTCTCTGGTACCTTGCATGCAGGAAAGGTTCTAGGTTTTTTTGGGTTTTTGGAGATCTCTAGGGTGGTATGACATGCATCTAAATCAGTCAACCTTTCCAGACACTTACTATTTTTAGTAAGTCATGACTGTTGCCCGGTTTGTGTTGAAATGAAGTTCGGGAACACTTACTATTTATAGTAAGTAATGATTACTGCTTAGTTGATGTTCAGATGAAGTCTTGCAAACTTACTATTTATAGCAGTTTGCTATTTTTGGTAAGTCTATTTATAGAAGTATCATTCTAGCAGCAACTCAATCATCTCCAGTTCATCTTTCTATTTCGGGCAATGAGGTAATTCAGTTATGGCGTTGGCTTCTCTCTCTCTCTTTGGAGCTAACTTTCTATACTTAATTTTTAGTTGTGGCTTTTGGACCCCGTGCCTAGTCGTTGACTTTAAGTTGTTTTTAAAAGGGGGCCTTCAAGTGGACGTCCAAGTGAGGAAATTAATATCTTCATTAATGTTTTAAAATGCTCTTTAAGTTGGATGCTAAGGAGGGACATATTAAAGTATTTTTAATATTTTAAAATTGCATTGTGGAGATGGGAGTCCCTTTGAGGAAGCTAAAGAGTTTTCTTTTTGGAAGTTACAAGTTGATTCATTTGCCCATTGAAGCTTATTTATTGTTGCCTTGCTCCTTCATTCTTATCTTTGGAAATTTATCATAATGTTATGTTGCTGAATTGATTTCAGAGCCGCTTTGAGGAGAGCCCTCCTAGCACCTTTACTTTGCCATTCTTTGGGCTTGAAATGATAGCTTCCTAGATGGCATACTAAAGACCATGCTTCATTCGAGAGTGTGGATAAAGCTCGATTTCTGAATTATTACAAGCAAATTGCTGATGTCTAATCTGTTTGTACTATTGAAGATGTTCATGGCTGAAGCGAACTTCTACTCATAGCTTCACCATCGAATTTTATCTGGTTCTTGGTACCGGCTCAAGCTATTCTACTATGTAGGGCGCCCAGTTGTGCAAGTTTTCAGAATTTAATTTTGAGAATCTGATTTTTAAGAGAAGGTCGACCGTTCTTGGAGGCTATACCATCTCTTGTTGGTTGCATTGGGATTCGTGCCAAGTCTCTGTTGCTGTTTTGGCACAGTTTGCTGGTTGGAGTTTGGACGCCTAGGCTATTGGCTTCATTTGCTTGTTGTTTGGAGTCGATCGAAGCTAAATTGAAGAAGTTGTGTCCAATTCGGTGAATCTCTATCTTTTTGGTCTGATTTTCTGTGTTTACTGTTTCTTATCAGATCTGATATAATTTTGATTTATGCTATATTTTTTGTTCTATAGCATATTATATTCGTTAGAGAATTATTCTCTAACATACTGAGGTTTTGGGATGATATATTTTATATTATTGTCCAGCTGAAGTTGTCATTGTAAAGCTGGTTTACTAGTAGTACTAACATCTATTTATATTTCTGCACTTTAATATTTTGTAATTACTCCCACTGAAGAAGTGGTTTAGTCAAATAATTTACTTTCATCACTTTGTTAAAATTCTCTCCACTGAATACGTGGCAGAGTTGATTCATGGTTGGCTTGCTGCCTTATTATTTGTAATTAGTTTTGCTCCCGCTGAATAAGTGGTCAAGCTTATGGTCGGTTATCCGCCTACTCTTGTATTTCCAACATTTACTTCCATTCATGGTCGGCTAGCCGCCTAGCAAATTTGTATTTCATTTCCAGTTGCTAACGATCCCCAACACTGTATGCTCTCACCTCACCCACATTAGGATCTTGGTGATCAGAAGGTGAAGGGTTACTTTCCAAGCTAGTTTACATTAGAAGCTAACACTAACAATGGTGATTTGTGCTGACAAAATCTTGGAAAAAATAAGGGCGAATATTACAAGTTGGGGTGCCCAACTCCAAAGTTAGAATTTTTTTTGAGATTTTTATCTTTCTTTTGACTTTTCTCTGTCTGTTTGATTTGTAGAATTTGATGACTAGCGAATCTGATGAGTACACCAAGAGATCATCGCAGGCCTCAAACTGAAACAACATCCAGAGGTGCTCTTCCGATCAGCAACACACCCTGCCCAATCGGAATCAGTATAACCATCCAGCTTCAAGTCCACACCAGAAGAATATCTCAAGCCATACCCAACTGTGCCACGCAAGTATCTCAGGATATGCTTCGCTACAACTAGATGCATTTGCCTTGGTTCACACATGAACTGACTAGGTGCACTCATAGCAAATATTTGGTCTAGTATTGACTAGATACATCAATGATCCAATCAATTGCCTGTACTTAGTAGGATCCGCCAGATTTGAACTAGTTGCAGCCTCTTTTAACTTCTGAAAAATTGGTTTCCATAGGTGTAGACATGGATTTGCAATCCATCTTACAAAATCTCTTCAAGATGTCTATTGTATACTTCCCTTGACTCAGAATGATCTCATCAGGCCTCTGCCAAACTTCTAGACCGAGGAAGTAATGCATGTATCCAAGATCCTTCATTTCAAATTTAGAAGCTAATTCCTTCTTGCTTTTGATAATGAGGTGATCTTCTCCAGTAAGAAATAAATTACCAACATAAAGAACCAAGATTAACTAGATCGCCATCTTCTTTAGGTTCAGTAGGCTCCCTCTGAATCTTCAAGTACTTGCATCAACCTTCTGACCTCTTTGTCCAAGATTGCCTGCAATGCTTGCCTTAGAGAAATGGTTTCTAGCGCACACCTCTATAGAGATTCAGGGCTGTCCTCTTCGACCTCATCCCAGATCACTCTATTCTGAATAGGTTTGCGGAGCTACCAATGTTAAATCTAGGTTGACTGTCTTGAGCAATTATGATCTCAACTGCTAAAGAGGATCTTCAAGGATTTAGCATTAGGCCTTGCAACATTGCAACCTTCACTTCTCTATGAGTCCCATAACTCCCTCTGAAGGTTAATTTCTCCTCTTCGAGAAGACTTATCACAATGACAACCTGAATAGGTTCTTCCTTTTCGAGAGATGTCTCCAGCCACCAACTCAGTCCCATGGATGCAAGTTGTGTCTCCATGCTTCAGCCTACAAGATGCATCAAGCTCTTCTTCTCTTGAAAGAATCTCTTACGCTTCTTGGTCCGTCTTGAAGACATTAAGGAGAGATTACTAATAGTTCATAGAACTCAGCTATTCTGAAGAGAAATACCAATGCTGGAAGCATACATGATTTACTATCTCAATGTTATAGCATGAATTAATAACTGCATAAGAAATTCATGAACATTATTCAACCATGAAATACTTATCTCATCAGAATCTCCTTAAATAATCCCAGATAATTAATTCATCATTCATTTGCTTCTCGATCCAACATGCATTTTAAAGGATTAATAATAATAATAATAGTTTATATATAAGAATCAAACTATAAGTGAAATATGTAGAAAATATCAAAAGATCAAAAAATAAAGAAGTAATAAAATTTATCTTTATTGATTATGATATATCTTTCTTCCATCTTTTACTCCTCTCGAAAGAGTTAATCTCAGCACAACAAGAGACAATATGCTCAACTCAGATTTCTCAGACACATTATGCAGCCAACATATTTAACATAGAACCAGGTCCCTCAAGGCACCATCATAGTCCATGGACATAGAGAATGGTATCGATGTGACCATCCAATCACAACGAAATTGCAGTTCTCTTATCATCTCTGAGTCACACTCAGAAATTTTTCACAACTAGCATGAACATCTCACAATGAATGAAGGGTGACTCCAAAGGATCTCATCCTAGAGATCACTATTCGAGAGGAGGCACGATCTTTACTATACACACAAAATTTAAATAAGTGACATCAGATCTACACAACTCAGCAAACTGAATTTTACCCCCAGATTTAAAAAAATATAAACAATAATAAAATACTTATCTTTTGTTGTCAGTACACCATTGAGCTAGATCTGTAGCTAAGTCTCATCTCCGCCACCTTCACTCAATGTTGACATCAATTTTACCCTCATCCTGATTCCATATCAGCTGATAATGAAGACTCGGCCCCAAGTTTGGATAACATCTTGATGACTAGTATTAGGCACGCTTGGTGAATGTATACACATGAAGCTTTTACTCTGAGACACCGCTTCTACTGAAGGTTTGGACCAATATAATTCCAATCACGATGTCTCATGACTCTCCATATCTAAGCTTGGACAGAAGTCGATATGATTTTATAGAGCTTCTGAATCTACGATTCCTCAAACTCCACCTTATATGACGATTTGACCTTTCCTGCCTCCCATCTAACTTTGATTTGAAGGGGCAACCTTATGCGACCTCCAACATTTAATCCAAGCGATTACCAATATTAGGAGCGATTACTATATTATCCTTCAGCCCTCGGTAGTCTTTAAATTAGCCGCTCTCAAAGCATTCATAATAGTCCGCCAAAGGAAGGATACACCATCATAAAAACTCAGGCCATGACACTTGTAGCCTTCTAACATGTCAAGGATTGACAACCTCAGAAGCTTTCTAAATACTGCTCGCATCCAATATGATGAAGTTCGTCTCAAGGTCTACATTTGAATCTGCTAGAATTGCTGGACAAATCTAATCAGATCTAAACCCGCTCTGATACCATGTTAGTTTTAGGATCAGAAATGAAAGCAATCAGAAAATGCAACACATAAGACAATGAACACAACAAGATACTCTGGGAAAACCCAGCAAATATATCGCTTATATACTCTAGAATAAGAGGATAAATTTGCTTACAACTCATGCCCAACACAAGGCCGAATTTGATACAATGAATAATAGCACCTCTCCTAGATGCAAAGATATAGAAAGAATATATTTCTCCTTGAAATATATTCGCTGCCACAATATGATGATCTACTGCTCAAGATAATGATTTGCTGCCCAAGTGCGAACTTCTTCAAGGAGTGCGAATATGATGAATGAACTTGATGATCAAATGGGAGATCATCACCTTGTATTTATACAAAATAAGGCGACTCTTCAAGAAGGTTGGCCTCATATCAATATTAAAGAAATATTATTTCTTTAATGAAGTCGGCCCATTTAATTATACACAATAATTAATTATTATAAGTCGGCCCATTTACTTATTCTCAATAATTAAATATTATAAGTGAAGCGCCTCTTCACTGCAATAAATGAATAGCCGTTAGGCTATATGAATTTATTGTCTAACATTCAAGGCGGAAGTATGTAGCCCAAAGCTACAACATCAACAAGCACCAAACCCCCGAACTTCCTGCAGCCGAAGGAAGTAGACCTAGTGTCCCTCCTGTCTAATCAAGGTATGTATTCTATCATAATAAAGACTTCCACTTTTGTGGGAATCAACTTCTTCATTAATTCATCCGCCCATCCATCTCCACCTTTCTCTCTCTTCCATAATTCCACCATCACTTCACTTCACCACCACTTCATTCCATCACCACTTCAATTAATTGCTCAACTGTAATTTTAAAAAGGTAATCGGTACTTCCTCCACATTCTTTGCAACGGATACTCCAAGTTTTTAGGTACATGCGAACCAATCTGTTGTATCTTAATTATCTTTAGTACATTTATTTAATTACTGTAAATTAATGTGATATTTTGCATAGCATATAATTATACCCTGCCCTGTTAAATCATTATTACAACCTAGCCTATGCGGACACATGCTCAAATTTAGGTTGGGGGGAAGTGTGAATAACATGTCCACGTGTCAATCCATGTCAGCAAAATTTGAATTGAGCCAATTTGAATGATAGAGTGAAATGAAGGCTTGCATGTGTGAAATGACACCAAACCGCCACCATTTTTCTCGATAGTACCCTTCATTTATGATTCCTTATTGCCTTTATTACCTTAGTCATAATCTTAAGTCACCAAAAAGATAAAATTCATATGACATTGGCGTTAGGACTTCAGAAGAGTTGCAGGAAGAAGAAATTGGGTCTCAAAAGAAAGATTGCAGGAAAGGAAACCTCGCAGAAGTGCTTGGTTGTACCCAAAATGAAATTTTTGGCATTCTACTTAAATTGAGCTAAACAATGTAAGAATGCCATCGAAAGTATGTTTTAGGTCAAAACAAACATGAAGTCTTTGTGGGTTTCTGTCAAGGAACCTATGGTTAAAATTCTGAAAAAATGAAAATTAGGGTTTTACGCCCCTATTTTTAAGGAAACCCTTAAAAATAGGACCTTCCTAGAAATGATTGAAATTAATTCTAATAGGGTTAATTACCTTCACGATCACACTGATCAAGTCAGAATTATCAAAATGCATGTTTTACTCTGGTGGGTCTATTTCTATTTTTCAGGAACAAAGTTAGGAGCTCCGCAGCCATTAATGGCAGATTGGCCAGTACCAAGTGCTGAAAGCTAAACCTCAAAAGCTTCAACGAAGAAGCCATGGCGGAAAAGGTCAAAGAGATGCTGTTTCAACGAAGGAGATTCTCAAAACGGAAAAGGCCAAAATTTGGCTAACTCTGGAAGATTTACGTTTTGTCTGCCAAGGCAAAACACAGTCTACAGTTGAAAAAGGCACCCCTCTTGAAGAAAGGCGCCCTTGGATCTCAGAGGGCAAATGTAATCATTTGACATCTTCAAATCAGTCATCCTCTTCACTTTCATGCTGGCTTAACAACGAAACAATCAACAAAATCATCTGATTCAGGGATCATTGACCAATCGTCAACAAAGTATGCAGGATCCATCAACAACGAAAATGCCAAATCAAAGAGCTTTAAGCTAAAAGTGCCCCTGCTAGCCAGGGGTGCCCCTCAGTTGCAGGCACTAGATGAATCCATAAGCAACAACTCTATACATGTTATCTTTCCAGCTTCCTCCCAACTACGTGATCAATCTGACAGCAGGTTCACAAGACACGCCAAACGATCAAGAGTTGAGATCAAGCCGAAAAAACTAGAATTGAAGAACTGGAAAGACAAGCCAGAAAATGGCTAAGGCATGGCTAAAAGCGCCCCTCTTGAGGAAAGGTGCCCTTTCTTTGAGGCATGCAGATGCAGCCTGAATGCTTACTGCTCTCCAGAACAACCTTCTCAGCTATGATCAATCTCGACAACGAGACTGTCAACAAAAGGATCCGACAATTGAATCATCTAAATGGCAGAGATCAAGGCAAGCAGTTCACAGCATAAGTAAAACCAATCAAAAGCTAAAACCAGGGGCGCCCTTAAGCTTGAAGGACCTGAACTTGTCTTTTCCAACTGAGAAGTTAGTCATCTTGAGCAAGACCGAGTTGGCTACCCGATGCATCGTCAAGCAGAGTCATCCGACTCATCCATCAACGGGAATGTCAGATCGAAGCACAGAGGGTTTGAAAAGGCCAAAACGAAGAACAACCAATGAAAATTGACTAAGGCACAACAAAAAGCGCCCCTCTCAAAGAAAGGCACCCTTCATTCTGGAGGTCCAAACTCAGTTTTTTGAGTTAATCTCTCCTAGGCATATCTCATCAGGCTGATCCCATCTTAGCAACGAATCCGTCAGCAACTACTGAAGATCAACTGAGCAGCCATGATCGAAGATCAAACAAAGGCACTTCAGCCTGCAAAAATGATCAAAAATCCAAAAAGGAAGCCTAAGAAAGTCAAAAGCAAATGTTGACTTGAGTTAACAAATTTTGGAGGCAAAAAGAGGCCAAACACTGCACAATCAGTGAAAATCACCTTTTGAACTCCAAATCAGGCTCAATCATGAGTTGGATGCCCAATTGATGCTTGCAACTCCAAATTGACATATCAAAGCATCTAGGCATCCATTATTCATTATTTCTTTGCAGGTTGAGGAGCTCAAGAACAAATATTTTTCTTCTCCAACATTTTTGAAGATCTGACAAAGGGGTTTTCACCGTTCTTCATATTTTTGAAGATCTGTTGCACAGAGAGACTATTTATTAGAGTTTGCATCAAAAGGCATAATTCTTCCAAAGTAGCAGTTTATAACTTCCAATCCATCTTCTGTCTACTTCCTCTATTTCTGTCTATATTTCTTTGCATGTCACAGGAAACGACAGATAATCACAAATCTGGCCAATTGGGTATGATCAACACAACTTTTTCAACAAAACCCACATGTTGGATTTTTCCAGAAAAAGTAGCCTCGCTGCCCCTATTTTTTAGGGTTTCTGGAAAAAGTCATAATATTGAAAAACGAACAAACTGGGTTTGTTTAGCTTTGAAGCATGAAGAAAACCCATGTGTTGGATTTTTTAGATAAAAATCACTTTTTGGTGCCTCGCTACCTCTGCCACCGAAGGGCTCTTGCATGTCATAGAAAAACTCATTTTTCCGAATTTTTGACGATCTGGGTTTGTTTAGAGAATTATTCTCAACAATACCCATGTCTCAGAATATTTCGTAAAAATTACCCCCGGCAAGGCTATTTTTAGCAGTTCCAGAAAAAGTTGTCCGAACAACATCATGTGCACAGTCAATCTTCAAGGTTTTCAGAACACAATTCTCCCAAGACGAATACAAGACCAAAATGGTCTTACTCCATGATTTTCTGAAAACGACTAGCACCGATCTGCGTCGGGCACACCCAGAGGTCAATCTAGCCAGATTGACAAGCATAGAAACAAGTCCACAGGTTCCATAATGGTTTCACCTCGTATATATGATTGCCTTCTAAGGCCAGTTTAGAGGATTGTAACCGTTGGAATTTTACACATGTAGCAAGTTCATGTGCATTTCTCACGGTTGGAATGATCGTGGTCAAACTTCGCGGTTTCATCATCAAGCTTCGCGGTTTCATCATACGACACTCTTCCATTGAGAAAGATCAAGGAAAATGTCAAAGCTGCAAAAGAACGCGGAAGGTAGTCATTCCCAACACAGAGCCGCCATCGGTTAATACTACACTACCTTCCACGTCAAAGTGGAAACACAAACAAAAAGAAAAGGAGTAACCCTCCTAAGGGAAGTAGAATGAAGGAGATGCATACATCAAGTTGCTGACAAGCGGCAAGCTGACGATTGACAGGCAAGTAATGGTCTTCGTATGAAGAAGTCAACGAATGAACAAAAGCACCGTTGACCAATGGTGATGAGGTGTCAAACACCTCAAGAAGGACGTCCTACCCTCCAAAGTAGCAATAAATATGACTGAAGTCAACTTGATGCCCCTTTCCAAGTTGACTACAGATCTCCACAGATCTTGCATGTCAGATCCCACTGATCTAGGATGTCTAATTGACTCCCACGATTTGTGGATCTCAGATCTCCTTTAAAGGTGGATGTCTATTTTGAAGACACATTTGTAATTGTAAGTTCACTTTTAGTTAGGTGTCAGTCAACTGAGGTAGACTTCTAGTTTGACTTTTGTTTAGTTTCAGTTAACTGAAGTAGATTTCCAGTTAACTGCTTGCTCACCTACTTTTAGACATAGGAATAAATCTTGCTGATTGGCAAGAACTGATTGTTAACTCAAGGAGATTTTAGGGTTGCCTACTCCTTTGAGTTTCTATAAATAAGAGCCTTAGGTTCTTTATTTGTTTTAACCTTTATTTGCTAGCAAAATTGCTACGCCACTGTTGCCAGAGTTAGCTCGTTTATATCTGTTCACTCTTGGATGAGAGTTCGTTGGTTGATTGCAATTGTGCATTATTTCGTGCCTTTGCTGTCCCAACCTTTGTAATTCTTTGGAGAAGCTTGAAGAAATAAATCAAAAGGCGCATGCTTGCTTGATCTAAATACCTGAGTTATTCAAAGTCTTGTTTTCAAATATTGCATTGTTTGAATCTCCTCCTTGGACAGGTGTCGTCACCTCCTTGGATATTTGTCATCAATCATTATCGTATGATGTTGTTTAATGATTTGTCTTGCAGCCTACACTTTGGAGAGGTGTTGTCACCTCCTCGAGAATCCTATTAGACAGGCCATCGTTCCATGTTGTTTCCAGTAAGCTGTTTCCAAGCCTACACCTCGGATAGGGGTTCCTCCTCCTTGGCAAGTCTCAGATCCAGTTTACCGTAAGAGAGTGTTTGCTTGTATCGAGCCCTATCTTGGTATATATCCGAAGGTTCAGAGCCTCGACCATATTCCATTGAGACGGAGGATTCAAGTGATCCAACCAATACCATTTCGCTCCTACGCCCTCATGCTCTGTTTATCTTGGGGAAGTAGGATAGTTTAGAAGCTTAGTTAGTCGTAGTTAAGATCTGCGGAAACCAGAGAAAAGCTTAGCTACGGCGCATTGTGTTTATGCACCCTTGTGTTCTGCCGCTGAGTAAAAAAGATAGGAAACCTTAGTACACCCTTGTTTTACAGTATAAAATCAGCAAAGAGAGATCTTCCTCTCTATAATCCAAAGAGCATGTACTAACATACTTGCAATAGCTGTCCGTTTCCAATAAGCACTCCAGAGGTGCTAATTGAAATGCCAACAAAACAATGGGAGGTCGGTTAATTAGAAATGAACCCACGGTTCATGATGTGATCCTATGCGATGCACCTTCTCAACTGAGTTCAGGGGTTGTGGGTGGCTGGATTATTTCCTGAAGCTTGACAGCTACAATGAGGATATTGTGCTAAAATTTGCTTAGACGTTCTCTGAAGGGAAAGCAATAGTAAAAGGGTTGGAGGTGATAGCTACTGAAGAGAGGATTGTAGAGGTGACGAGTTTGTCGGTTGATGGTGAGCTATACCCTTCTACAAAGATGCAAGGACAACTAGGGCCGAATTTATTGAACACAGTGACCCTCCATTGGATGGGAATAAACAAGGTACAAAGAGAACCTCTCTACCAAAGCCATGGAAACAAGTAGCTGTCCACATTGTGAAGTACATTACTTGTAAGGGCCGCCAGTCGAACCTCCATTCTGTACACTTCAAGCTCTTGAATCATATGAGGCACGCGAGAAGTATGAATGTACCTAATGTGTTGTATCATCTCCTTGCAATCATGGCGGCTGAGACTCAAAAAGGTAGGGATAACTCCGTCTCTCACCATTGTTTGATAAAATTACTAGTTGAGAAATCTTTGCAAGAGGTGCCTAATATGACATGGGAGGAATTTGTAAACATTGACCAGTTTAGACCAGAAAATATGCGACCTAGAGCTCTGCCTCAACCCCGTAGGGTTAGGAGGAGGAGTGTTGTTGAAACCACTTCTGGTGCCTCAACTTTTGGTGCAAACCCTAACATAAATCTTCCTACAACCAAACAAGCTATAGAAATTAGTTCTTTTGAGTCAGAACATTCAAACAAAGATAGTTCCTCTTCAGACTCTGATGATGATGTTCATCCCGAAATCCCAATTCGAACTAGCGCAATTAGGAAGCAGGAGGCACAAAAGAGAGGCATAAATGAGGAAAGGGAAAGCCAAAAGGCAAACGACAGAAGAAGTAATGCCAAACCATAAGAAACGGAAGGCTAACTCTATCCTTCCTGCAGCCGAAGAAAAGCATGAAAGCCCTCCTAAGAAATCAAAGCCAACCGGGTCAGCCATTGGTATGCCTCCAAAGAAAATCCCTAGGCTTCGAGGAACATCTAAGAAGGACACAGACGCCCCTATGGGGTAGGAGAATGTTGAAGAAAAAGAAATTTTTGAAGAACAAGCAAATATAAGGCTAACTGAACTTGCCGCTATTGCAAAACAAGTTGTGAGTCAAGAGCTCTTGCAGGAAGAGCAAGAACCCCTACAGCCACAACTAGGTGAACAATTAGAGTCACTGCAGCGGGAGCTATATGAGCAGCAAGAATCGGTGCCAGGGAAGATTTTGGTAGGAATCAAATAGCCATGATCCTATGGAGTCAAATGCAAAGGAGGGAAGAGGAATGGAAAGAGGAAAAATGTAAGCTAAAGGAAGAAATTATAAAGAAAGATGCTAAAATTGAAGAAAAGAACATAGAGATTGTTGCCGTGAAGGAAAAGGTGGATAAGGTGATAGCATTAGTGCCTCAGATGCTCACATGCAAGACTCCTCCTAGAGTCTATGCCCTGTATTTGAAGGAGGGGAATCTTTTTTTTAAACTATCAAGGATCATTTCAAGTTTGAATCCTTCTATTGAGACTCGTGAATTTTTCCAGGTTTATCAATTTTCCCCTTTTGAAGTTAAAAATTTGTTGTGTGAACTATACCTGCATAATTATGCTGTGTCCTGTTGACGTGCTTTTTAGGACAGCGCCAGCACAGAATAAAGTGTCGAACGGTTACTCTATTCCCTCTTGATCAAAGTATTCTGCATGCTAAGATTGCGTGAAAGTTCATGCGTTCAACTCCAAGGTTCCTTTTAGTGCGAATAGACTCAGTTGGTTGATGTGAATATGCTGGTTATTTCAAAGGGGACTTACGTGAGTTGCTCATTCAGAAGAAAGGATTCTCAAATTTCAGGAGATTTGTCGATGACGCTCGGGTTCTTAAACTGACCGGATAATGCTGAATGTAAAAGGATAGGGATAGGGATGCTACCATCTACTCCTAAAGGGTGGAGGACGAGGATCGGCTTAAACAGTCTTCAAACCAGACTTTGCTTCGTCTCCCTTCGGACAACTATGACAAAGTTGGTGCAATCTTCAAAGGATGAATAAGATTTTCAAATTGTGATTCAACATGTGCACTCCGTCACAACGATGCAAATGAACACACGAATCACAACCGAAGTTAGGTACTGATATTCCAGTTGACCACACAAGGCGAACTTACCATCAGCAAGCCCGCTAGTGGTATGGATGAAAGAAGATATGCTCAAACCACGACGCCACACTCCACAATTAACAACTACTTGCATAAAATAAAGTCTATTCTACTCTATCAATCTGAATTGGAAAGACGAAAAGGCCTTGCTAGCTATTCACAACAAAAGATAGAACCACCATGCAATGATAAACCTTTGTATTATGAGAGTTTTCCACAACAACCTCTTACAAAACTTTCAAAGGGAAAGTTTTCCTTCCTTTTCAAACTAAGCTATCTTCTAAGCTAACTCTATCTATTCTAACTTCTATTCTCTCTACTCTCAATCTAATATCTACTTCTAATCATTTACAAATGAGGGGGGATGCCCCTTTTATAGTTGGCCCAGTCCAACGGACGGCTTAGATTGAATTACAATAAAGGGCTCAGATCGAGCCACATATGCCCTAATTAGGGTTCTTGCCCTAAAAACCGCCACAAAGAGGAGTGGGGCAATGAATGCACAGAATATTCTCCACTCCTCTGCAGGAACCATTATCTGCAATTAATGCCCACTTTCTTCCTCTAGAAGATTCTCGTCCAGAAACGCGTTCCCACTGTTTGTCTGCCAATTTTGTTGCATTAGGAGGAGAGGCGAGTACGTGGTTGATATGAAAGTGATGAGCAAAGAATTCCTCCTGTTCGGCCCTCCTGTTGCTTTGACTCCAGGACGCGCTTCTTCCTTGCAACTTTCATATTTCTTTAGCCCATTGCCTTGGGCGCATTTGCCTCTTTTGCATCACGTTCTTAGTGCCTTAGACAAATCTTCACTTTCGTTTCCAGAGTTGCAACGTTGTCTAGCTTCATCAAGTCCTCATGCCTTGGCTTCAACGTTCATCCTGCAAAACAAAAGAAGAGTATCAGAACACTTTATAATCTAAATTCACTTTACTTACCTTATTTCCATGTTCTAACCGCTTGATCTCCGAATCTTGATAGAATTCATCACTTTTCTAGCAAACTTTCATCATGGGCGTATCCACCACCTTGCCTGGAGTTTGTGCCTTAGAATATATTTCACCTTGAGGATGCATTTGAACGCTTGATGTTCGAGCTTTAGTTCATTTTCAAATTCCTCCGTGCCTTAGACAAATTTCTTCCCTATGAGTGTATTTGACCCCCTGTTGCTCCATTTTCCCTTAGACAATTTTACCTGCTTTACAAGCCAAAGCATTTTTTTGTAGAAACTTTTCTCGTATTTGCCTTAGAGATTTTATTTTTATTTCACCTAGGAAATCCATTAAACGGGTGCCAGGCAAAAATATCTGTCGAAAAAGCTTGAGCGAGGTGAGGAACAATTTTAAATCATCTCCTAGTGGAAAATGTTCAATACCCAGAAGAAATTTCCCCTCAAAAATCATCGTTTCCATGTGTATCCAGACGAAGGGGGTAAGTTTAATTTTTTTATTATTTTTGAAAATAATAAATTCTAAGGTTTATTCCCTTTTTAATTCTGGATGTTCTTCCAGGCCTGCAACCCTCATTTTTTCTATGCCTTGGCGCTTTCCTTATTTCCAGAAGAAATTCTCCCTTCATGCTCTGGGCGCATTTCGCCTTGTCTTCAGAAAATTTGATCATCACCTCTAGGCGTATTGTTTGTATTTTCCTTGCAATGCCTTAGAGAAAAATTTAAAATTAATTTCTTACCCATGAGGGGCGCCTTTGAGGGTGTGAACTTCCATTTTATGCATCACGCCTCAGCAATTTTATCTCACATCCAGTAATTTTCCCTTTTCAAGTCTTAACTCTTTAGGGTGCATATCACACATGATGGGGGCATTTTCGCACTTAATCTACTTCAAAATCACACCATCCTCACCTTTACCTTAGGCGCAAATAACATATGAGGGGGGAAAAAAAAAGTCTTGGGCGCATTTGACATTTGCTAGAGGGACTTCATGGCGCATTTAGCATAGTCAACTTCCACTCTACCTTTACTGGGCGCAAATTACATGTGATACTTTCATCTTATGTCTAAGAAAATTGCCACGCCTTAGACAAATTTTATGCCTTCTTACTTCTCCTAGGGCGCAATTACTACCTCAAACTTTCATTTTCATTATGGGCGCATTCCCATGTGTAAGCTTTTATTTTGAAGGTGGGCGCATTCAGGCATGTCCACTTTTATCTTCAACACTTGGAAATTTTTTCAAGACCCCCATGTTACCTTGGGCGCATTTGGAGGGCCAAGCTTCCATTTTTGCCATTTTTTTGCCAACCCCTCAACTCACCTTGGGCGCATTTAGCATGTGTGGCTTTTATTTTAGACAAATTTTGTAGACCCTCAAACCCCTTTGCTTTTCCTTGGGCGCATTTTGACCCCCATGCTTCCATTTACCTTAGAATATTTTCAGGTCATCAGTCTTGAGGTGGGCGCATTTTAGCTAGGAAGCTTTTGTTTTATGCCTTAGAATTTTCAAGGCTCTCATCATCTTGACTTGCCTTGGGCGCATTTTGGAGGGGTAACTTCTATTTCTCTTCACTTAGAAAATTTTCAAGCCTTCAGCATTTCCTTGAGGGCGCATTTGAGGAGGCAAACTTTCATTTTTGACTTAGAATATTTTTGAACTGTCTTCAACAACTTGAGGGCGCATTTTCACTAGCATGCTTCCATTTTGTTGCCTTAGGAAATTTTCAAGGCTTTCATTAATCTCTTAAGGTGAGGGCGCATTTGAGAGGGTATGCTCTCATTTTCTCACACTTAGTAAATTTTTCATGCCTTTGTCTGCCCTCGATCTCACTTTCTATTTTTAGCAAGTCTTTGATTTCCTTGACCTCCTCAATTCCGTTTTGCCTGAAAATTTCACCATTTGATCTTCTTCGCCTTGTGAACCTGTTTCGCCAGTCCTCTGCCCTGACCTGCTATTTATAGCCACCTGCTATTTATAGTAAGTTCTTGACTTTCTGACTTCAGCAGCTCCGTTTGACCTGAAACTTGCAACACCTGATCTTGAGAACTTGAGTGTCGCTCTGATGCCAACCTCGGGTGCAGACCTGCTATTTATAGCCGTGCCCTGACTTACTAAAAATAGTAAGTTCTCCGATCCTGCTCAAATCTTGCCAGCAGGTGCCTTGAAGTATGCTGACATTGGTGGGGTACTTCGTTTTGACTGTTTCTGGATTTCACCCCCTATAAAAGTGGAAACCCTAATTTGACTTGCATGTACCCCGAACGGTGTCTATTTGACTTTGTTTCTGTTGCATGTCGTTTTGTATGCTGAACTGAAATGGTGGGTAGCTGCTGGGATGACACTGCTATTTATAGTAAGTGTCCGGAAAGTGGTCAACCGGATGTCGGACGAGTTTGCATGTCACAGTGCCCGTGGGATCTCAAAAAACCCAGAAAAACCCAGAAAACTGGTCGACATGCGGGCACTGGCTAAAAATAGTAAGTCCCTGAAAACTGATCCGTTCTGCTTGCATGTCACATCATTGCGAACGTCTCGCAAAACCCACATGGAATATCCGGACATGCACTGAAAATCTCTGCATGCAAATCCTAAAAATAGCCTCCGAAGGCTGAACTCTAAAAGTCACCATCTCGGTTTGCATGTTACACCATCGTGAAGGTCTAGAAAAACCCAGATCAATTCTCCTGTCATTTATCGGAGAATTGTATGTTGAAGCCCTGAAAATAGCTCATGAAGCCAGAATTGCTAAAAATAGCCAGTTGTCTGAATCAGCTCAAATTTCATGCGTAGGCCCTTGGAAGCTGCCTAAATGTGTTGAAGTAGTTAGAATCCCGAAATCCTGATGAAAAGCTCATAGATTGAACACTTGCTAAAAATAGTAAGTCGTCAGAACATGATAAAAATTCAGTGGGAGCCTCCTGGAAGAAATGTTAAGCTTAGCTGTCAATTTATCAACTTGATTTAATCTTAATCCAGCCTGAAAACCCTAACTTCACAGATTCCCTTCAGACTCGGCCAAAATTTCTAATTAGGTCAAATACAGATACATCCCCAGAAGAACAGAGAAATCAGAGAGAGAGAGAGAGACAAAAAACAAAAGCCAAAAGACCAAAATGGAGCAAAAATAGGGGGGTCCCCATCTGGCATGGGGTGATGTGTGAAAAGGTCACAACATGTCCCATGATCATGATTGGAACCCATTATTGTATATTGGGGATCTCCATTTAAGGGCATTTATGTCCTGGATTCAGAATGAAATTAGTTGGGGACAACAGTTCAGGACTTACAGAGAAAGAGAATTCAATACTCCCCTACCCATTAGAGCTGAATCTAGTAAGCCTGCAGATATTTTCCAAGAATGGCACATATTTCTTTACTGACCAAGCTATAACAGGAGGATCAAGCTTGTTAAAGAAGCAACCTACAAGGAATATGAAAAGGTGGCAGAAACTAAAGGAAAATTGGTAACAAGGTATTTATCACAAAGGTGGAACAGTTTGTCTGATGAGTTGAAACAAGCTGAACCTCACTCTTTACAAAACTATGTTGCAACATGCAAAAGAGTTGACAGATACATATAGCTTGGAAGGTTGAAACAATAGTTTTGGCTTCCACTAACCTTTTAGCCACCTACACTACTATGGCATGTGCCAAATTTCAGGTACTACCGGTATGATATAACTACAGAAAGGCAATGATGGAGCAAGTTGGAGAGGCAGTAAGGGTTCTACTGGGACCCCAATTCAAACACTGCAAAAACCGATGTAGGGCAACTGGCAGTTGCAGACTTCAGGGTATTAACTAGGCAAAGGAGCAGTACTTCCTCTGTTGGAGGACCAACAAAACCTTAGGTTGGGGGGAGTGATGAGTCCAATTAATGACTCAATTTTGATAAGGTTTTATTATCTATTTGTTGTTGTTACCATAGACTTTGACACTTGGTTGTTGGTATTCTCTATGTTATTTCCTCAAAACCATAGACATTGGGCATAAGTTTATCTTTATGACTTTTAATGACATTAACATGCTATGCGAATTATCTATGTTAATTTTACTTGTGGATTAATGAATGTTACTTTAAGGTAGTTATAGATATGCAATTGTTTGTGCATGCTAATGTTGTTATGCAGATGTAATTAGAGCCTACAAAGTTGAGGAAGTTTTTGCCACCTGGTCGGTTGCCAAGAAATCAATGAGATGATCATTAAAAGGTCAATGGAGGGAAAACTCTCGATGGAGGGAAAACCCTAGTTCGAATTAAAGAATGTAATTGCCTTGTAAATGATCATATTAGTTGGTTGAGCGAATATAGGAGTTGGTGTTATGCTAGATCTATTTTAAGGCAAGATTGGCTTGACCAAATTCCATGCATGCATAACCTCCTTTCCTTTTCTAATGCTTTCCATAAATGGTGTCCTAATTTGTTGGAGTTGAGTGCCTTGCTAGGTAGTTAGTAGTTTTTCCTTCTATAAATAAGATTCGGATACTTCTTCTCAGAAGGTTGGTTGATCTGATATTGTACTCGCATTTCTAGTTTTCAAGTAATACAGCTATGTTGTTGTTCCATTGTAATCGTTTTTTCAATGAATAAAATGAAGTTATAAGTTTGCTGCATCTGAGTTAGTTTCAAGGGAAACTCACCCAAGTGGGCCCACTTGGTGAGGATTCCATCCTTTTAGCTCAGTCGTTATTTTTATGTTCAGTAATAGTTTCAATTCTGGCAACTATCTGTTCTTGCAGCCACTAGAATTCCATTTTGTGACTGTTCTTGCAGCCAAAGCAAACATAGTAGTTTCCTGTTCGTTTGTTAAGATTTCTATTTTTGTCATGCATTTCAGTTCAGTATTATTGCTGGTTGATGTTCAATGCTTATTTTACTTCCTTTCAAGCAATTTACTTTCAGCATCATGTCTTTTCTAGTTGTAGAATGAATATGGCAACAGTAGAAACCTAGTGCACATCTAGTGCTGACCCATTTCAAGTTCACGTCCTTGGGTTTACAATTAAATGAACCTTCATGATGAGAAAGATAGGTATTCGGTACAGATGTCCAATCTCTAAGTTATAGCTTTAAGGGCTTAGTTGTTGAATCATTAGAGGAGGCCAACATCTAGGACAAGGTTTTTGTAGAGAATCTCGTTCCGGAGAGACCTAGTTCAAATTTCAAAAACGTTGAGGATTTCCTAAAAAAGTGTGGAAAAAGCAGATTCTTGAAAACTTAAAATTTCCCGAAGTTGAAGAGAATCAGGAACTAAGCGGACCCAGATGAATGAATTTTGAAAAAGATGACCCTCTTCCTTTGAAAAATAATGCCCTAGAAAAATAAAGCATGAAACAGTGAGTCTTTGTGCATACTGATCATGAAAATATGAAGAACTTCGAAAAAGCACCACATTTTGGCCTTCAAATCTTGATGAGAAGAAAAAGATACTTTTCTTCCTCTAGATGCCAACTTGCAAAAAGTGAATAATGAATGCCAAAGACATCTTAAATAGGTTTTGAGGATAAATAAAATGCTTTATTCCCTCTAGATGCCAACTTGCAAAAAGTGAATAATTAATGCCAAAGACATCTTAAATAGGTCTTGAGGATAAATAAAATGCTTTATTCTCCAGCTTTAAATCTTTGAAGCCAATCCTAAGTAGGTTCATCGAATGTGGACGTTGCTTCGAATGTTGAAGGATGAAAATTCAAAAATTTGACTAAGGCATGGATTTTTGGGCGCCTCTCTTGGTCTAGGGTGCTTTTACTTGGCAGACTTAGCCAAATTTTCACCATTTTCAACTTTTTTGCTTGATTTTGACCTCAGTTTGATCTTCAATTTCGAACGCCTAGTGAATTCTGTGAAGTAGCTGACTGGTCCGTTGTGTAGCTTGACTGAATCTGGGATGATTGTTCTGGAGGCAAATATTTGATAAAAACTAAATCTGAGGCCTTAAAATTCTGGGCGCCTCTAGCTACCTGGGGCGCCCCTGATCACCAAAGATAATCATTTTATTGACATTCTTCAATTTGTTAATGATTTGTGATCTTTTGATGAATTCCAAAGGTGACATCTCCTGAAAATTGAATCTGAGGTGTCAAAAGCTTGGGCACCCCTAGCTAGCTAGGGCGCCCAACTCCTCCAGAGTTAGAAATTTTTCTAAGATTTTTATCTTTCTTTCAACTTTTCTCTGTCTGTTTGATCTGCAATAACTGATGACTAGCAAATTTGATGAGTTCATTGTTGATTTTGTTGAAGAGCCTGTCGGATTCTAAAGAAGAGTTGCTAGAGGTCTCAAACCCTAATCTCCACTTTTAGGTCCTCAAAATCTTGAGCGCCTCTGGCTATGTGGGGCGCCCATGATCACCAAACTTAATCATTTTTCACTTTCTCAACTTTGACCTTCCAAGCTCTGTCCTCTATTTGATCTACAATTGCGGGTGACTGAAGAATCTAATTTATTGGCTGAGACATCCGCCGGATAGCTCGAAGAATCCTAAAGACAATGACTGGTTTGGAAAAGCCTAACAATTGGATTAGGCCTCTCAAAACCCTAGTCGCCCCTGGCTACCTACGACACCTAGAGTTCCTAGACTTCGATTTTTTTTTATGATTTTCACAATTTCCAATTTGCCCCTTTTGATGAAACTTCTCTATTCAATCCACAATTTCGTTTGATTGATTGATCCGGTAGACCTGTTGTTGGATTCTCTATGGAGCTGGACAAATTCTGAGAACAAACTGTTGGAGGCACAATCCTTAGAAACATCATCTAATAGCTCTAAAAGATGGGCACCCCTTGCTAGCAGGGGGCGCCTTTACTGAGTAGTGTTAGTTTTTATTTTGCATTTTTCAACTTTCTCCTTGCTCTTCGTTCACCACTCCATGCTTTGACTATTGGGATGAAAAAAATTCTAAGGCATGACTAGCTAGGCGCCTTGGCTGGGTAGGGGCGCCTAGCATCTCCAGACTTTGTCAAAATTTACAATTTTTCAAGATTCCTTCAACTTCCCTCCGTTCTTTGTTCTTCGAGCATATGTCGTTGCTTCTTGATTCGTGCAGTGTGCAGTACTTGAGACCTTGAATTTGACACCTGGCAGTTGAGCAACCTCCATTGATGACCTCAGAGCTCCCATTTTAGCTTCTGAAAAAGCAGAATAGACCCACTAGAGCGAAACTAATCTTTTGAAGATTCTGACTGGACCAACCTGATGAGGTAGTATTTTAAGCCAATCAAAATCAATTTGAACCCCTAGAGTCAGACTTTCTATTTTTAGAAAATTTTGCTAGCATCCATTTGAGAAGAAACCCAAAAAGACCTAGAAAAAAGGCTATTTTTAGGAAATTTCTATTTTTCGAAAAAATTTTAAATTTTAGGGCCGAAAAAATGAGATCTGGGTTTTGTAGATAAGGTCGCTCTGAGGAAACCCAGATCTTCAAATTTTGAAAATTTTGAATTTTTGACCTTCATTCATGACATGCAAAATTCATTTTTCGACCTTTTGACCATTTCTTCAAAATGCCTAAGTGTAGCAAATTTTTTAATTTGGGGTACAACACTAACATACAAAGCTTCACTTTGCAATAGGCATTTACAATCAACAACACTCATCCTAAGAACATACAAGACAACCAAACAAGGAAACATAACTCCATGCATCACAAGACTAACATATACATCAGAAGACTTCTAATGGCCATCTCAAGCAACACCAAGATTCCAATGAAGTAGTCAACCACTCACTTGTACAAAGAATGATGACAAACTATAACTATCCACATTGCACTTGACCTCTTAGGTAGAATCATAATGGTTCGTTGCAAACATGGCATAGGTCTTCACACAAAAAATCTCCAAGTACATACTAGTAGATGGACATTGCAATGCATAAACAGCCTATGGACCCTTTATCCTCCTTTTCACTATGGCATAATGTGATGTGGCATATATATAGCGAGAAAAGTTTCTCTCGCCACACATATCTTAGGGGAATATGACCTCCTAGGTTCTCAAGACACAAGGCATAGTATATAATACCATGATTCATCATTCACTTATAGGATTCTCACTTTGTAAGATTTGTCTATGGAGATAGCAACCCAAGATCAAGAGAGCTAAAAGCAAGTGCAACAAATAAAATGATCAATATGAAAAATAATTCTATTCTATTCAAGGATGCATGTGCAAAAGAGATGCTCAACAATGAGCTACAAGTGGGTAGATATAGGATACACCACCGAGATATGTGAATGTACAACCAATGTGGTATGATGGAGATAGAGTCACATGTATGCACAACATCTTGACCAACTTAGGAAGTACAAGTCACATGTTAAATCTACCTAATTAGATACCTAACTAAGCAATCTTATCCTATCCTAGGTGCAAATATGCAATAAAGTATTTAAATTAAATGCAAGAAAAAAATATGCATCAATACCCCCTATAAGCGTATGAAATATACTCTCTCAATTTTTTTTGATTTTCAATAACAAATACAATGTAACCAAGCACCCGTTAAGGTTAGCTTAACCCAAAACATTGCATGAAAGAACTCTAACCAAGAATGCGCCCTAAAACCACTTAAGGAGGAGGGGCGGGCATATGGTCAGAGGATCCCTAGGATCTATTGAATCAAAGTTACAAAGATTACAGCTAAATGAGAGAGTCTAAACTCAACACCAAGAATGTGCACTCAAGATCCTTTAACAGGCGAGGTGCTAGCATATGGTGGAGTGTTAATTGCTGAATTGAAAGAACATAGGCGGATAACCAGCCATGAAAGAATTTCCACACTACCACCAAACAGTGGGGGGAAAATATTACAATTAAAACACTTCGTCTACTGCGGCAGACATCCACTCATGAGTGGGAATTCACCACTTTTCCAGTGGGTACAATGAGAGAATTAGCAAGTTCTTTTTTCCACACTGGCGGTAAACCATCCAGGGGTTACAATGTGATAATTAAACACAAATAAACAACAATTAAATAGACTGAAATAGTACTACTGTTATCAGCTTTACAAAATGAGGAAGAGCTGCAAATTACATGAGAATTACAATAGCTTTGAAGCACCAAGAAATAGAAGTTCTCCCACTCTAGATTTCTCTCAATTGTTGAAGGAATAAATTGAAATCAAAGACTGAAATAATTCTGATATGAAATCAGCAAACTGAAAGTTTAAATCAGCAAACATCAACTCACCAAAATTGTCAAATCTCTTACCACACTCCACGGAATTGAACCAAACTGAAAGTGTCTCTCTTCTATAGCTAGGCGACCAAGAAACCACCACTTTCCAACCTTCAAACTCAGCAAAGACAACCAACACACATTCCAAAGTAATAAATGAATGGTACGGCCCTAGGAGAGGGTTGACCTCACTTATAAAATCAGCCACTTCATATTAAATTCTGTCCTTGCACCAAAAGGGGCGCCTCTAGCATATAGATGGATAGAAACAATACCCATAAGCAAACAAAAATCATACCAAAAGCTGTATATGAAAATCTCGTTCAGCCAAACAATAACCAGCAACATGAAAATTGGAAATATCTCACCAAAACTCCACAATAATGCTCAATATGTACTTCTGGATGAAGTACACTCTTAGATCACCATCTAGGGAACCATAGTTTCAGGCCCGAAGAATGGAGTAAACTTGCTAAGCTTTCCCTTAGCCGGATTCTGGATTTCAAACCAACAGCATAACTTTACAATATTTTCCAAAGATAACATATGAGAAAGCAAAGGCTTTCTTTTATAGAATTGAAGGTGACTATTGGCTCTTCAGCTTCCATTTCTTTTTCCCTCCAAAAGAGATGTCCATTTCACTTTTGAAATATTCTAATTTTTAAAACATTATATTCACCTTTCTAGGCATCCAAAACTTGAGGAGAAATATTTAAATAATATCCCAGTGAGGCGTCCACCCTCAAGGCCACCTTTTAAAACAACTTTAAGTCATTTATACTAGGCCAAGGCGGTCAATAAGAAATTATAACATTAATGACTTAGAATAAATCATTTTACCCAAAATGAGCCTCAAAATGTTGAAGGCCAAATATGCTCCAAACTGCTTTGCCCGAAATGGAAACTGAGCTGACTACTGATGCTACTGCCCAAGATGGCACTGCCAAAAATAAAATTTACTAAAAATAGTAAATTTAAAAAAGTTGTCTGATGACTTTATAAGTCATATCACTGCGAAGCTCTCTGAAAACCCAGAAAGAATCCGCAATCCTTATTCATGCAAACCTTCTTTAGAACCCCTATAAAATAGGAAATCTTAATTTGCACATCTGAGTAGCCTACGGATTTCCGAAAATAGGCTAAATCCAAATGAAGAGAGTAGGGCGAAATTGGGGACATTACAGCATAGTTTAGGTGGGTAGGAAAGGAAGACTAGATGAGCGGGTCTTGGAAATGTGTAGCCATGTTAGGTATCCATGTACAAAATGATCCCCTTGAAAAGAAGAGAAGGAGAAAATCCATAGGACAAAACTCCCCCCAATAGATAATGAAGAGAGAAGCTCTAGGTGATGCCCCCAAAAGAAGTGAGAAGGATAAAACTCCATGTGAGGAAAAACTCCCTCCCAAAATAGAGAGAAGAAGAGAGACCATGCAACTCCTCCTCAATATGAAGTTTCCTATGCCAATGGTAGATGCTCAATAATGAATGTTGAAGAAGTGAGAAGAGACAAATTCAAATGTGTATGTGAGACATCTTACCATTCTAAAAAAGAATATGAAGGAAGAAAACATTGAATGTAAGATGTCCCTGGAAGCTGGTGTCGCAATGCCAGTGCTACAATCAATCAGGAGTACTAGGACTGATTGAAGAAAGTAACAATCTAGAACCTTGAGGAAACAAATGCAGAACAAGATCTAAAGACAAAGATTAATCCTCTAAATGTTGCTCAAGGATCTCCAAGCCAATGCCAAATTGTGACAAATGTTGATAAGATGAGGTATCATGAAAGATTTAGATATAGTAAGCATGGATGTATGATGCTCACCATAGGTAAGACAATTGGACTGATGAGAATCTAGTACCTTTGTAGAAGATGTTAACATGAATGATGATAGAGTCAGATCTGCGGACTCATGGATAGTTGCAAAATTTGTCACTATAGAAGATGTAGATGGAGAAAGAACACGGTCTAAATGTGCCTTCATGACATTCAGAGAAGATGATACAACTCGATAGGAGTTTTCATCAAAGAGGAGATGAATATTCTCAATGGTGTCCTCCAAGTTAGCAAGATGGGACTCAAAAAACAAACTTGATAGATATGTCAAGTATTTATCCCAAGAATTGGTATGTAGAAGATGATGTGTGTCTTGTTGCACTAAATCACTAGAAACCCCATCAAAGACAATAGTAAACTTAGTGAAGGCAGGAGATGATTGTGAAGTAATGTCAACACATGTCTCTAGAACCTCAGTGAAAGGACTTGAAGGTTCAAATGACTATATTGCTCATCCTGGAAATTGTCTATACTAGATGGTTGAGTTCAAACTTTAGCCAAAAATTCATTAGGAGCAAAATGTGAGAAAGAGTATAGCCTAGATTGATCACCTGCCTTCCCAACTGCAACAATGTCATTTATATACAAATCCCAAAAACCATAAAATCAGGTGTAAATTCAGCACTTTTACTTGTCCCACCATGTGTAATTTGATACATGGATAGGAGATTAGTTGACAATGAAGGTATGCAAAGAGGATCATTGAATAATCCTTTGCCCGTGTCAATAGACCCTCACCCACATACACTTATAGAAGTGTTACTACCCATCAAAATACAAGGCACATAACAAGTCTCAAATGAAGAAAACATATCTTGTGATGGAACCATATGATGAGAAGCTCTAGAATCAAGGACCCATATCCTGAAATAGATTTTTGCAGCAACAAGAAGTGCCTTACTGTTATGATTCTTTGATTTAGAAGAGGAAGAAGATGATGAATTGTTGGATGAAGTTGAAGCTAATTTGATATTGTTATTCTGTAGAAGATGCTTCAATTCTTCAATTTGTTTTGCATAATACTTCTGTTCATCATGTCCAAGTCTTTTGCAATATGCACATGTGGGCTTCTCCTTCCTAGATGAATCTCTTTTGGAGGAAAAGAGGATTCAAAATTTGATGTGTGCTATCTTTTTTTGTGGCTTTTTCTTTTTCTTTTTTCTTTTTTGTTTCTATTTAGGATTTTCTGATTCTTTCTGTCTCTTAGGTTGACTAGCCACTAATGCATGTGGCTTAGAAGATTTCATGATACCCATTTGAATCATTTTTTCTTGTTCACAAATTAGACATTCAAAAATGCATCAAAAGTAGTTATGATATATGCGACTTCCATAGAAAACCAATGAGTATGAAAGAAACAAAACCTGAATATTCCGAACCAAGCTTATGTAGCACATTCATAATCAATTATAAATTTTCTTTATCAATCTTGTAGTCCATTAGTTGTGATCAAAAAACACTAATGGGCATATGGAACCAAGAGCTTTCTCATGAATTCTTTCCCACTCCTTTTGTTTAGCATTAGTAGTTTTAGAAATTGTTTCATCTATGTAGTTAGTGCAACCTTTTCCCCCTTAGATAATTTCACTCCTAATTTTTGTAGGATAAGTAATTATTGGAAGTTAGAAGATCAATATTGGTTTCACCCATTGCAAGAACACACAATACACAAAAACTGAAATAAAGAAGTTACATGAATAATATGCCCCAAAATGTACTAAATCAAATGACCCTCCAACACAAAAGAAGATGGCACTTTATGTTAATGTGTTTTACAAGAATGAGTAAAGGAAAGTTTGTAATGCAAATTACAATCAATATGACCAATTTGAGATAAAATAAATTGCATCGGATTGTAGGGCTTAAAAAGAGTTTTTTGATGCCTATAAGAAGTAAAAAATTTGACAACTATTTACTGTTCTATCTGATAAAATAAATACATGAATTAATAATAGAGATGACAATGCATACCAGATGCAAGAGTAAAATATATCTTTATTTGCACATGAAATCATTACAAAAGAAGACCAAAGATGGTCAACCAAGGATCAAAGTCAATCTGACTAAATCACACCACTTTCCTTGACGATACACAATCTATTTAAAGGACTCGACAGTTACCAAGAAGAAACATCCGTCAAGCAACCGACACTTATAACTACCCGAATTTGACAACCAATTAATACGTAGTTGGATAACCAATTTTATTGGAACATAATAATAGACATTGTACATTGACTACCTCATCGCCCCCAAAAGAAAAAGTCGTCTTCCAAACAAGTAAACATCAAGTAACATCAGGGAAAACTTTCCAAACTGATGACGATATTGTAGACAAAGACCTGTAAACAAACTTAGAACTGTACTTTGCAAACTCAGACATGGAGTGTACTTAGCAAATCAAATGAGTGTGATAGGGGTCTTGGGACAATGCCCCCAACTAGGTCAAGGGGCAACGCCCCTTATGGGGGTTTGGGGGTAGCACCCCTTGCAGAGGTCTAGGGGCAGCGCCCCTCGTGGGGTCCAAGTGGAGCCCTTGCCACCAAGCCTAATTTAAGACTTTCAAAACCATATAGAACTTCATGGTGTACATTGTTTTCATGAATTTTTAAGAGGTAAAAAAATAGAGATTTTGGAGTGTTTTACCAACGTATGATGGCGACTATATTAAAATAATATTGTTATATTTAGCTTATGATAGTCATCTTCGTTAAGTTTAGTTTACTTTCAGTTAACTTAGGTTGCTTTCAGTTTGTTTTAGCAACTTCTTTTATTTCTTTAGTTGTCGATTACATGTAAGAAGTATTCCTCTTCTTTGTTTAATATGATAATCAATTACCATTTCATGGTATGAGAGAGAGGTTATATTTTGGGCAATTTTTTGTGCAATAAAATTCATGGCTTTTTACCTAAGAAAATTTGAAAAAAATTTAGAAGGTTTTTGAAAATTTGAAAAAAATCGATGGCATTTTTTCTAATTTTTGCTAGTTTGGGCGATTTCATGGGTGTTATTTCTGAAAATCACGCTGTTTTTTCGTGTGCAAAAATCGCGACCCACTTCTAGCAAATCGAGTGATGGTTTTCTATTCAAATGGCGCCTGTTTTTGGACGATTTCTTGGAAAAATTGCAGCATCTGAGGGTAAAAATCATGCGCGCATCTGAATTTTTTTCTCCTTTCTGCCCACTACCACAGGTCTGCAGCATCTGGGTGTTTTTATCATGTGATTTCTGGTGTTTTTTGCCCTTTTGTAATGTCCCATTTTCGAAAATGACGAATAATGTGGAGGTTTGACCAAATGTTTGATTCACCGTATGAATGAAATGTCCTCCAGGGCACCTAGTGAAAAAGACCAGATTAAAGAGTCATTATTGTGCCAAGTAAGCAATAGAAGACAAAGTATGCACATAAGACGGGCATCTATATATATTTTAAGGTACTATCAAGAGTTTGGAAATCACGATTATTGTAGAGCTCGTTTACAAGAGATGATTTCCTTCATCGTTGACTATTTGAATACCATCGCTTATGAAAGGAGGCAATAACATATGTTCCAAAAGTTACCCGGCAGTATTGCTCCATCTTATTCAATTGCTATTATTCGAGACGAATGGACTTCTTTCCTGAAGACTACTGCCGCCACATTAAGAGACACCTCTATCTCAAATTTCGGCTTGGGATTGAAGACATATCGGAAAGCATTATTATCCATTGTAAATTGCCGCCTCATTGCTTCTATGAGTACCACGATTATTTGAAAGGGGTCGACTCACTAATTGAAATGAAATGAAATGAAAGGATTTAATGACGTCCACGAGACTAAACAGTCTATGGGACCAAGACAAACAACTTAATTTGTCTTCGAGCTCTTTTCCAAGTCGAACCTTCCTGCTATTGATTTTGACTAGAAGGTTGGTCGTCTGATTGATCGTATCCTCCTCAAATAACTGCTGCATATTGTCCACCCCCAAACTATTTGTGTACTGATTGCGGATATCTTCATAAGCTGTGCATTCCATGACGAAGTGCCATTCCGTCTCCACCGCTCCCTTATAACAGAATACGCATGTTATTTCTTCCCAAGTCTCTTTAGGTATCTTCCACCTACCAATCTCGCATCTAAGATGGTGCGATCCCGTTCTCAATTGCGCAACTAACAACCTCGCCTTCCCTTTGATAGCTGCACCTAAATAGGTTTTTTCCCCATGATCCTTTGTTGGGTTGAACTCTTTGGTGCAAGGACACTCATGCAGTTTGATGTCCCACTTGTTCAACCACTTGTTCTGCTTCATCCAAGTTTTCTTTCTCCGGTCTAACGTTTCCTCCATAACCGTTTTGGGCCATCGGTGATTATCCATGTTTTCGACCTTCTTTAGATAACCTATCAACCGGGTTATCGTTGATGCCTCCAAAGGAAAAGCCCCCGCTTCAGCTAAAAGAATCTCATAAGGGATTGTGGCTTTAACTTTGAGATTGCTTGTTATTAGGTGTTTCTGGATTCTTTCTATTTGTCTCCAACTGCTCTTTGACGTATTACTTCCCCACACTTCACACCCATAGAGTACAACCGGTGTGACAAGTAAACCAAAATGGGTTTTTTTGGTTTTCCAATCCCAAAGTTCAGCTTTTCTGCATCCATTTTGAAGCAAGTAAGAGGCTTTCCAACCTCCTTGTATCCTTTTTGTTCTGCAAGCTTCCCAGTTGAGCTTATTGTGAAAATCAATCCCAAGATATTTATATTCCTTCACTATATCAAGCGGGCTGCCTTCAAAAAGAAAGGTATGCTGTTTATCTTTTCTGTT
>CM021103.1:228229307-228321496 GCA_007115665.2 Sequoiadendron giganteum
CAGAGAGAAAATCATGATTTTGGTCTTTGAGATGTTCACTTGCATCCCAACTTCCTGACAAAAGTGTTCTAGAGCTTTCAAATGTTCTCTTAATCCATGAGCCGTTTTTGAGATTAAAACAAGATCGTCAGCATAAAGAAGTAATTTCACTACATACTCAGCCAACTGAATACCATCCCCACCTTCCATGTTTAACCAAGCTTCCAACTTATCAATGTATAACCCAAAAAACATGGGAGATAAAGGGCAGCCCTGTTTTACCCCAATATCGCTACCAAAACATTATGACATACCATCACTTGTTTTGATTTTAGCACTAACCTTCTCATATAACCTGTGAACCGCAGCTCTATACACATTTGGAATGCCTAGTTCTTCCATCCTATTCCATAGTTTGTCCCTAGGCACCGTGTCAAAAGCTTTTTTAAAGTCAACAAAGCAGCAAAAAGCTTCCTCGCCCTAAGTATCCCAAATTTTTTCAATCAAGTGTCTAAGGGTGATGCAGTGATCAATGGTAGAGTGCCTGGACCTAAAGCCTGCCTGCCCCTTTGCCCTCATTTTCTGCCCAATTGCTGATCCTACGCTCAATCATGCTCCCAAAGAGTTTTCCAAAGATAGGATTGACCATAATTGTGCGGTAGTTAGATGGGTTATTGATATCACCACTTTTAAATAGAGGGATGACAACACTGGTAGTCCACTCCATAGGAAAACCTTCCCGATTAACATTGTTGAAAATTCTTTTTATGTGAGGAGCCAGAGTTTCAATCCCCCACTTTAAAAATTCAGCTTGTTGCCCATCCATATCCTGTGCTTTACCACTTGCTAAGTTTTTTATTCCTTGTTTAATATCATCCACATCGAATAGCTCCATTGAAGTGTTAACAATAGGAGGGTAGTCTTTCTCGTGGACCTACTCATATAGAAGTCTGGCATACTCTAACCATTGGACATCTGTAATATTGTTTTCCAACTTCTTTTTCTTTTGCTGCAGTTCCCTCCAAAAGACTTTAGGATTATGTTTCCCAAGAGAGATTAGCTCCTTCCTTCTTTCATTTACATACTTTGCTTTTTTGGACTGCACTAATTTTTCATATTTTTTCTTATATTCTTTGTCCATTCCACTCTCCTTTAGCGATCTCTTGGCTGCCTTACATACTTCATCATACCATGGATTTGCCAAAAAGGTGTTTGTTGTCCCTACCTTGGGATGGGACCTTTTGCATGTATTTAAAGCCTTGTGGATTATTGGGATCAACAAATTGTTGTGAATGTGGACATCTACCTCAATTGCTGCTTTAAACTCTCTGTTATTTTCCAAATCCTGGACATGATGCTTAAGAGCAGCACTAAATATTTCCCTATTTTCTTGATTTATGAGGATTTTACCCTTGGGAAGGGCATTTTTTTTCATGTGCTAAACCTGTTTATTGTGTTGGCTGATTGGAGAAATGTGTAGCTTAACCCAAAGAGGTAAGTGGTCAGATTTCATTTCAATAGGGCAGTCCTCAATATCAAACTCCACCAGCCTAGAGCTAAAACTCTGAGAACAAACCACATAGTCCACCACACTTTGACCATTATAAGTTTTGCAAGTGATACCCCCTGACTTCGGCCACTCTCTCATACCATTGTAGATAACCATGCCGAATAGGCTACAAAGACCGAGTAATTCTGTCCCAAACGAGTTCACAGTGCCATTACCATCTTGAGGTGTACGTTTTGTAATGTCCCCTTTTTCACGAGCATCAGAGTTGGGGGATTAGCCTATTTTCTTGACCCTCGTAGGCTAATAGTTCTGGATAAAGGGTTTCTCGAACGGGCACTTGGTCGTCAATTTGCAATGTGGATCTCCGGAGTATGGTGGCAGGGTGAATTGTGGCGTTTGGCACGATACTTGTGCTTAAATTAATGATACTCACCTTTTATTTCACCATCCTCGGCCTAGGAACCATGTGTCTTTAAAAGGAAGGGGTCACTTTATATTTTTCAGTTACTATTCATTCATAAAGTGAAAAAAGAAATAACTTAAGTGAATAGTGCTCACTTTTATGAATAGTGTTTTTTAATGCAAAAACTTATAAATAGAAGGAGAATTTCGACCCTCTTCATGGAATGAATGATTTAGCTTGTTGAAAACTTGGGAGTGAAGCTTGGAGGAAGAAGGAAGCTAGGGTTTCTTGATTTCTTGCAGTGGGTGAGCCTGGTGGGGCTTGGTTCTTCGAATTTGAGCTACTTGATGGTGTGAAACACCACCTTAAAGTTGCTGGTCAGATTTTGGATTGCTTCAGTTGGAGACCTGTGTTGCTGTTTGCAGGTTATTTCGAGCATATTTTGGAGTGGTTTCAACTACCATAGTCTTCAATCACGTTAGTTCGAGGGCTGTTCGCTTTTGATAAGTTTTGGAGCTGTTTTTTTGTAAGCTACAGTCAGCTGCGTTTTATTGAGGGTTTCAACCAGCAAAAAAGAAAAAGACGCCTCTCTTATGTGGCTGCAATCACACCCAAAAGGGGCGCCCTAGGTAGAAGAAGCCTCCCAATCCGGATTTTGGGAGAAGTTCGTTATTGAAAAGTTGTGTGCATTTCTTTGGGCGCGGGTACTGTAGCAAGTCACTATTCACAGTGATGTTTGGCTGTAAGCTAAAATGCAATATAAGATATTGTTAGCTTGAAATTTGATGTAAGTTATATGCTGAATGCATCCTATTATGTGATGAAGAAGACATATTTGGCCACTAAATTGAGCAATGTATTCAAAGTTGTTTCAGTAGTTAGTTTATTTGAAGTTTCCATTGTATGCATATGTTGTTTTTTAGTACCATTTAGCATTATTGGCAAACAACTCAAAGCACAAAGAAAGAAATTAAACTGAAACCAAAATCAGAACTACGAAACTTAGTGAAAAACAGATCAGCAGAGTGTTGGTACACCACAGTGGTATCAGAGCAGTTTCCTGCCAACCTGTTGGGTGAGTTTTAGCTACAAAAGCTTCAGTTGAACAGCATGACTATTTCCCAGAAGCAGTGGGATAAGAATATGGGGAAGCTTAAACAAAGTTTGAAAGAGTTGGACGAAAATCAGAAAAGGTTGAATGAATTGATTTCTGACCTTGCAAAACTAGACAGAGCAGTTCGGTGTATGGCTTCCATTTTTAAGAGGTCTACATCACAAAACGAAGAGAAGAAAAAACAAGAGGACACTTCAGTATCCAGAAGCCTCTACGATGAATTCTCAGCAGTTAATGACCAGCATACAGCTGATCCTATGGAGAGAAAAAATCAGACCTTAGAAGATCTACTTGTTGATGATGAAGTTGAAATTTCTAAGGCAGCTGTAGGGGAAACGTACTTGAGACCTTTTGAAGATGAAGAAGAGTTAGAACACGAGGATCATGGGTCCAAACAAAATGCTGAAAGTAACTTTCACATTTCTAATAATCCACTTTCTGAGATAGAAGCTGATATGTCTTATGTTAACCCATTTAATGAGGTAGAATTGTAGGATGATCATGTTGAGGGACATGCACATGAGAAAAGGGCCCCATATGAAACCAATGAGGGTTTTGAGCTCCCTAAATTTTCTATATCAGCAATTGCCGATGAGACTTTTGATCATTTTGAAGATGCAAACTCAATTTATGTGCAAGGATTGTCAATTCATGAATCACACAGGTCTGAGTTGCAGGATCAAAGGCACGAGCTATCATTTGACTACAATGTTGTTAGTGATGAGTCATTGACAGAGGTTGGAGCTTTTTACCACGACTGCATAGTGAGGAGTAACCATCACTTCTCCTTTAGTCCACACATGGAGGATTGGTTGATGCATCGGTGTGGATTGGCTCAAAGTGTACGCCATCCATTTTGGGATGGAGAGTTACCATCTTCAGTAGATGGAACTAGTAGCTGCAAGTACCTGACTCAATTGTTGGCGGGTGAGTGCTTGCAAGATCGGTATTTAGTTTTCCATCATGCTAATGTGTATCCAACCAGGTTGGCTGCTTCCTTGTCTCAAAGACTACTTGTGGGTACATGGTTATAGAGGGATTATAATGTCAACATGCATGATGGCACAAGTGGATATCACATCCATGAGAGTTTAGCAGAGGTTATGGAGAGATGTCGTGTAGCAGATGCTTCCAAATATTCTTCCCTCCTCATGATGGATGGATGTGAGCTCTGTTTATTTTGGGATCCAAGTGGAGATAGAGTTAGCACTGCCATTTGGATGGGTCCCAGTGCATTGCTTCACTACTTCTGGTATGGTGGAGTTAGGATCAGCATTGAGAGCATCTTGAATAACACCTAGCGGAAACTCACGCCTTCACAACGAAGATTAGCTCGTAGCTTGCAGCAGTATGAAGGTAACATCTCAAGACGAACCTTATCACAAAGCAAAAATGAGGGACTTGGTGTTGTATCCAAAGGTCTCTATGATGTGTTTGGGTTAAAAGATGATAAGTCAACAGAGAATTACCTACAATCTACAAATGGACATGGGATTGAAACTGAAGTTGTTGTTGATAAGGAAATCTTACAACATGAAAATAGTATGGTGAAGTCCCAGAATGATATTCACAGCATGCAAGAAGTTGTTATCAGCACTGATAACAGCTTTGATTTGCATGATCACACGGATGAAACTTTGCATCAGCATGAGAGGATAGTGATTTCACCGAGGGATGATGTTCCTACAGAGTTGTCACATGTTGGTACGCGAGATTTGGGCATTAATTATGCAACGTATGGTGACGATTCATGCCACAGTGAGTCTGATTTTTCATATCAGACCGTAGGAAATCAATCAAGAAATTTATTTAAGGGCGATGAACCCCAAGATCGTGAGATGGGTGGATGTGCAGATGCCTTGGAAGGAGAAGTGTACGAAGATACTGTCATATCAGTAGCTTCTACCATATCAGTTGAGCCGTCCTTTGAGGTACATAGCAGCAGTACCTTAGTTGCTGATGTGTGCACTAATGATAGCACACATGATGTTGCTGATCAGAAGGTGAGCGATGAGGATTCAGCCTCTTACTATAGTGTGGAATTGGGTGGAAATGATGACTCACAGGGGTATCATCATCTGGCGGGACAGTTGAAGGTTAGTGATGATATGATTGTTACAACTTTGGAGCATTTTGATGTTACTCGACAGATGCTGGCAACCTATGGTTGGAGTACTCCTATGTCAGATGAGTAAAGTGTTAGTAATCTTTCCCTCGCAGAGTTCCATACACAACGAGAGGCAGTTGGAATTATGAAACAAAATTACCTACAGCTACTTGCGGATAGAGATTTCCTTCTCGAGTGGGGTTGCATTTGTCATACGGCATTGAAGGGAAAAGAAGAGGAGGTTTATGAGCTCACTTATGAGCTAGAGACGACTATGGATTCTTTGAAGAGCACTCAATTGGCCCTTCAAGAGTCACAGTCATTGGACGCGAAGCTTACCATGGTATCGAGTTTGGCACAGTCTTCACTCTCTTCAGATATAGTTCAGGTTTCCATGGCAGCAGTTGGTGAAGCACATATATCCACGGATTGTGGTTGTGAGCAAATTGGGGATGTGGTTACTACATCCATCACGGTTTCAGGTGCAATTGATACAAATGGGATGAGTGCATTGGTTGAGAGTTGCAGAGAACCATGTGTTTTACTAGGTTCCCCTGAGTTTAATCCCATGACAGGTGATGTAGAACAAATTATCGATAGCTCTTGTGACATGGTAGTTGACTCACCAAAAGTTATGTGTCAACTCACGACACTACTCCATCCACTTCACAGGAGATATGCAGAGCAACATCTAGTTGGGAGATTGATTCTTATGTCGATTTGTTTCCCTCTCCTGGAAGCAAATCAGTCATTTCATTCCATACAGTTGATCATGATTGGCAGCTTGATGAGCCAATTCTGGAGTACAATTCAATGTATTGTTCCAGGGACTCAGAGTTGGATGATTTAGACCTGCACAGAGTGATTGCGCAGTTTGTGGATAATCCCTTATCTGAGTTAGATGGTTGTTCGATCTATGATAATCCACTCTTCGAGCTGGAAGTCAATCATACTCCTGATACTAGTTCGGGGTTGAGCGGTAATCGCAGTGTTTGGAATAGTCCTAGTGCATCTAGATTCCAAACAAGGCTCACAAAGGAGTTTAATAGTGTGTACAAGGTGAGGAATGCTTACAGTTTGGCCTTTAATCCACCTGTACATGAGTCGTATTCGATGCACAATCCTGGTGTGCAGGGTGTTTTTCTTGGTGCAATCAAGGGGAGTAACTCCTTACTGTGTCTAGAGTTACCATCTTCAGAAGATGGGACTAGAGGCTGCAAGTATTTGACTCAGTTGTTGGCAGGGGATTACTTGCAGGGACAACAGTCAGTTATCCATCATGCTGATATGTATCTGACAGGGGTTGCTACTTTAATGCCACATGGATTTCCTATGGATACATGGTTACAAGGTGATTACGATGTCAGCGGACATGATGGTTGGATTGGTTATCACTTCCATGGGTGTTTTGGAGAGACTGTAGAGAGATGTTGTATTGCGGATGTCTCCAGATATGTTTATCTCTTCATGACAGATGGATGTGAGTTTTGGTCGTATAGAGATCCAGGTGGTGACAGGTCTGGCACTGCTATTGGATGGGTTCCGACAGGTTGCTTCACCATTTGCCAGCATGGTGAAGTTGTGATTAGATTTGCGTAGAGGAAGTCAAAGGTTATCAGACATGGCAGACTTCGATTCTGGTGTTGGGATCCAGGGATATTTGGCGCAGTTGCATTTATGTTGGTGCTTCCAGAGTTAGTCAGTGATGCATGGGACATTTTACAGTTCTTCTTTTCGGCCTTCCGAGGAGTGAGGTTTCTTTGCAGTAGAGATTGCTTGGGGACAAGCAATTTTAGGGAGGGCAGACTGTAATGTCCCCTTTTTCACGAGCATCAAAGTTGGGGGATTAGCCTATTTTCTTGACCCTCGTAGGCTAATAGTTCTGGATAAAGGGTTTCTCAGACGGGCACTTGGTCGCCAATTTGCAATGTGGATCTCCGGAGTATGGTGGCATGGTGAATTGTGGCGTTTGGCACGATACTTGTGCTTAAATTAATGATACTCACCTTTTATTTCACCATCCTCAGCCTAGGGACCATGTGTCTTTAAAAGGAAGGGGTCACTTTATATTTTTCAGTTACTATTCATTCATAAAGTGAAAAAAGAAATAACTTAAGTGAATAGTGCTCACTTTTATGAATAGTGTTTTTTAATGCAAAAACTTATAAATAGAAGGAGAATTTCGACCCTCTTCATGGAATGAATGATTTAGCTTGTTGAAAACTTGGGAGTGAAGCTTGGAGGAAGAAGGAAGCTAGGGTTTCCTGATTTCTTGCAGTGGGTGAGCCTGGTGGGGCTTGGTTCTTCGAATTTGAGTTGCTTGATGGTGTGAAACACCACCTTAAAGTTGCTGGTCAGATTTTGGGTTGCTTCAGTTGGAGACCTGTGTTGCTGTTTGCAGGTTATTTCGAGCATAGTTTGGAGTGGTTTCGACTGCCATAGTCTTCAATCACGTTAGTTCGAGAGCTGTTCGCTTTTGATAAGTTTTGGAGCTGTTTTTTTGTAAGCTATAGCCAGCTGCGTTTTATTGAGGGTTTCAACCAGCAAAAAGGAAAAAGATGCCTCTCTTATGTGGCTGCAATCACACCCAAAAGGGGCGCCCTAGGTAGAAGAAGCCTCCCAATCCAGATTTTGGTGGGAGAAGTTTGTTATTGGAAATTTGTGTGCATTTCTTTGGGCGCGAGTACTGTAGCAAGTCACTATTCATAGTGATGTTTGGCTGTAAGTTAAAATGCAATATAAGATATTGTTAGCTTGAAATCTGATGTAAGTTATATGTTGAATGCATCTTATTATGTGATGAAGTTATTTGGCCACTAAATTGAGCAATGTATTCAAAGTTGTTTCAGTAATTAGTTTATTTGAAGTTTCATTGTATGCATATGTTGTTTTTTAGTACCATTTAGCATTATTGGCAAACAACTCAAAGCACAAAGAAAGAAATTAAACTAAAACCAAAATCAGAACTACGAAACTTAGTGAAAAACAGATCAGCAAAGTGTTGGTACACCACACGTTCCCAATGAATACTACCCCCTTCCTCTAACCACAAAGGATTGTTCTCCCCTTTAGCTTCATTGCTCAACTGAAGAGACTGATTATTAGCTGTCCTTGCGTTAAAGTCACCCATTAAAACTACATTTCCAATCATGTTGAAAATAGAGATATCTTTTTTTAGTGATGCATACGGGTCTTCATTGTCTAAATTCCACTTCTTATAGAACTTAGAATTTTTTGGAGCAAAGTAGCAAGCAGCTAAACTAAGTTACCCCATTCTCAGTTATTTGCAGCCAAATGTACTGTTTATTTGCATCTTCTTTTACAAATTCAATAATTCCCTGCCACTTTTCATCTTAGCACTGTAACCCCTTCATGACCTTTGCCTGTTTCATTCCCTTCATTCCAAACTGAGACTTTCTTATACCCCTCGAAATCTGAAACTTTGCAGCCATCGTGTTCATGTGTTTCAGTAAGAATAATAATATCCTTCCCATTTGCTATGGGCCCCAAACGAAGTCCTCTTCTCCATGGATAACCTCTACAATTACAACCTACAATATGTAGATATTCCTGTGGGGCCCCTATTTCCTATTTCTTGTTTGAAAAACGATCACTGATTTGAGCTTTCTCATTCTTCAACCAAGCCCACTTACCTCATTTCTTGCTGTCTTCACCTTCTCCCATTCTTTCCTTTGTTCTTCTTGCTGCTCAAAGGTTAAATCCTCATCTAGATAAATATGTTTGCCTCTAAGTAACCCCTTGTTTTTCAGAATCCTATTCTTATCTTCTAGGTTTCTCAAGATGACTCTTACGTGCCTATCTCTTCCTCCATCTAACTTTCCAATTCCATTAGCTTGTTGAATATGCCCTGTCCACTTCAACTTATCTTTAAGGAAGTCCCTTGCCAGAATGTCGGTTCTCTCTTTCTCTCCAAAGTCTCTCAAACCTTTAATAATAATGTTTGCAACCTTGCTTTGTTTATCTTTTTCTTCCCTTAGTTGCCTTTTAACCTATTTTTCAATGATTCCTTTCTGCTTGTTTGAGGGGCCACTCACCACTTGTGACCATGATTTGGCCTCTTCTATCTGATCTCTTAATTGGTTCTCTTTTATCTCCAAATCTGCTAATGCTGATTGTATCGCCTTTAGCTCCATTATATTTTCTCCTCCCTCCACTTCTGATTTCTCATTTTTTGCTATTTTTATTTGGTCTAGCTCTTGTTTTAGAGTGACCAATTCATGTTGTCCCCTCTCCAAATTAACTTGCAGCTTTAAAATTTGTTCTTGTAGCTTTTTATTGTCGTTTTCCAGCCTGTAGTTTGCCTCGGTTACTATTTTAAACCTATTGTCTTCATTCAGCCCCTTCGTTTCTAAAACATCGAGCCTACTTTTCATTCTCATGAGCTCTTCAACATATAACTTTGATGACCATAATATTGGTGAGGACTTAGGGCTGTAGAGTTCCTGAGATGTCTTTTCATTAACATTTTTGTTTGCAATGAACTCATCTGTTTTGCCCATGATCTCATCCAACTTATCCATGCTTGGCTTTGGGTTCACTATGCCTTCTATTTTCTTACCAATACCTTTATGCTCATTTTGGTTTATTTGCTCTTCTTTTTGAGGTACCACCCTAGACATATTTGCCTTGCTGTTACACACCTTTGGCAAAATCAAAGTGAATTTTTTCTTTTGGTTTTGTTTTAGCTTCCGTTTTTTGGCCAACCTTCGCCTTAAAATCCCATTGTACTGCTTTGCGTTTACAAAGATCAGCCTTTCTTCTGCGTTTACAAGGTTCAGAATACTTGACAAAGGCGATCTTGCTAGCAAAGGTGCCAAAAGGTTTGCTAAAGCCCCATTTTGGAAATTGGTCCACCCATTTGACCATTGAAGCGTGTGAGGTCTTGGAAATCTTAGACCTTCATGATCTAGAAGATTCAGGAGGTCATTCAGTTGTACAGGAGGTTTGTGTGTCATTTTGTTGTTACCCAAAATGCACTCTAAAGCCCCCATTTGCATTGAGACTGAGTTTGCATTCGAAGTTTGTGGTCCCCTTGCCATGACACTCTGACATACCAGACTTGATTTTTCCTCCATTACTTCTTGTTTAACTCTCATGTGTTGACTAAAATATTTGTTTGTTGTGACCTTCCAAGGTTATGCAGGTATGCCAGTTTAACCCCGTTATAGAGAAAGGAGACAAAACAATCATATAAAATGTAAAGAAAAACAGGAAAAGGGACCAGGAGACCTGTTTAAAATGCAACCCCACTCAACTGCTTTGACTTTTCTGTCCCTGTCTCTGCTTTGTCTTGCCAGGTCCACCTTTCCCGACAAAACCACACCTCCCCGTGACTGGAGAACACTGCCTCCTTGGAAACTGCCTTCTTCCTTGCCTGTGTTGGTTCCTTCCCTGCCTGCTTTGGTTCCTTCCTTGCCTTGGGAAACTACCTCCTTCCCTGCGTCGGTTCCTTGACTCTTTCTCTGTCTGCGTTCGTTCCTTGCGTTGGTTCCCTGCCTCCTCACTGGCCCTGCTCCGGTTCCCTGCGTGGGCCCTTGATGATTGTGTGGAAGTCAAAGCTGACGAATAGTTTTGTCGGGCATCGATCCATTTCTTCAACATGCCGTGAGTTATAAGGGGAGTGTCGATATCTTTAAAGGTGCGAAGAAGATTTTTATTTCATGATCCGCTAATTTTATTTTAGCCACCTTTATCTTCCACTATGGTATATAGTAGCCACATCGGTGGTCAACATAGAATAAGGCATTCGTTGATAAAAAGAGTGAAGCAGCAATAAAACCGTGGCAATACTATCAGGTACAAGGTATTCACGGGGTTACTCATCAAATGATGTTCGGACGACTGGCCAGTTTGATGCTCCTCAAGATTATTCTAAATGACAATAACAAATATTAATATCAATGTTTGAATTATGCTATGATATAAATACAGAAGAATTGGTTTGAGTGAAGGGGGCAGAAATATTTTGAAGCCGTCATTGGTTTTCTTACATGCATGATGATTTTCATCAACTAGTGAACACCTCGTCACTCATTTAAGGAAGACCTTGTTTGACAAGAGATAGCATGCATACAAAAGCAGCAAACCATTAAGGGAGACCAGTGATTAAAATAACATCTTATATTAACTATAAGGCAGCGATTATCTTAAACAGAAGATAACAATAACTAATACCATTTATAGAGAATTGATTAGGGTGGCAAAAAGACATCGATCCATGAAGGGAGATGAGCGATTGTATTCCAGCAATCATAATTGATCTTAACTAAAAGTCATGACCAATTGAATGGTCATCCCAAGTCCAAGAGGTGCGTCCCCTATGGTAAAGACACAGGAGCATAAAAAGACAATAAAGATGTGAAGAAAAGGATATCTCGAATCATGGAATTCTAAAATTGGTATGTATATATTTCTGAGGATCTGAAATGCTCCTTGAGAGCCAAGGATCAACTCATAAATGATGCATGAACAATTGGAAAAATATCAGAAACGGAATCTCCTAATTATTGCATGTATATATAGATTATATTCAGAAATAGCAATCTCAAGAGGTCTAACCTCTCATTTATTTCAAAGCATGGTTTAAAGTATAAATGAGAGACAACTATTTATCAACTATCGAATTAATATTTAATTCAGACTTTATTATTCAAGTTCATTTTAGTTATAATTTGGTAACTCAGTTCAATCTGTTAATTATTGGTTGACAATTCATGTCACTCCAATAAAGGATAAATCGGAAAAATCGTATGATCTGAACCTCGGGCCATTACACCTTTGCGGGTCTCAAAAATTGGGTTTGAAAAAAAACAAATCGTGGCAATTTTTTTCTCTGTTCTCTGGGGAATTGCATAGATTGGGTTAAAACTTGGTCTACACTTTCAGGCCATCTTTTTGTTAATCATCCTCAGACTCCTAGAAAACTAAAAGTATATGGAATAGTTAACAAAGCGGAAAAATCAAAAGAGGAAATGGCAAAATGTAGGTGGAATTTGTGCATGTGGTTTTTAATGGTGGTTAACCAAGATTCAATTTCTTGAAATGCTGCTTGATATGGTAGTCGAGTTTATGCAGTTGCCCCACTTAAATGCATAAAATTTTGCTCAAATGAGAACTTCATGTACCAAGATTTTCAACCATAGAGTATTGATAGCCAAAATCTTGGCATAGACTTTTAACGTTTTATCTCAGATTGGGGGTCATTTAAGTGATTGTTCTCACAATTACAGTTTAGAATCCACTCAAGTGTTCTCTCTCAACTCATGGCTCTAAGGAGAAGCCTAAGCTCATAGACCTTGTCTACAAATAAAAAGGAATATAAAAATACCCTATTATAACAACCTCTAGGGTAGGGCCCTTGTGAGTAATTCAAAGAGTCAACTGGGACAATAGCCTAGTCGTGGTGAAGATGATAAATGTAATCTGCAGCAAGGAAGTTATAGTTATAGTTATTGGGGTTCTATAAACATGGTCCCTTCCCAACTACTTAAGACAGACAACATACATAAAAGGCTAATCTGCATTAACAACCCTTGTAGGACATATAGTGCCAATGGGCCAACCATATGCAAGTAAAAACTACCTATGACATAAGACAAAGTTGCAGTAGGGAAGAATTGCCAGAACAAACATAACTGTTAAACACCATCCTTGTGGCTCCTTAGCCCAGAACCGCTCACCAAAACTCCAAGCTGCCACCATTTGAAGGCACAGTTATATACCCCTAGACCAGACATTGGAACAAGTTCAACTTTCATGCAGCAGGGAAGTTAAAAACATACACCATCATCATGTATTCTTGGCCACAACACCTTAGGTATGTCTCATTTTATCCCAACTTGCTTTAAAAATAATCAAGTCACAGGACCCCCATTGGAATGCAACTTTCCAATTCAAGATGCACTTCCATCATCTAAGCTCCTTTTCATCCCTTACAAGAATTATGATAGTTCCTCAGCTCCAATTTATGGACCATAAAGGTTACCTTCCAAGGCTATGTGTGGATCTCAGGTTTGCAAGACATCCATCAACATGCAAGGAAAACTTGTAGATCCTAGAGATGTTCTAAATTTCTAATACTTTCAAAACATCCTAAACTCTCCTAGGGTGATGTGTTTTTGGTTCAATTATTTCTATCCATTGGCGCCTATCTCAAGAATTGCACAAGGCTCAATCATCTATAAAAAACACATTCTTCACTTGACATATAACTATTATCAGCATCAAAAGAGGGTTGACATCTTGGTGAAGTGTGTGATTTCAGAAAATAGGGTTGAGTTTGTTGAACAAAGGGTTGAAACTTGAGGGTATAGAAAACCTTATACTCCCTGAAATTATACACTAGGGAAATTCAGAGGCCTTTTTTTAGTGTTGGATGTCAACCAACTCGCATCCAGGTGACATACTACTAGGGTAGAGTGTCAATAAATCTTAGGCTAGTATTGAAGAATATTCTTGCAAAATTGCTGTTTAATTTGTTTTCTTGTGATACAACGTAAAATGGAATAGTATGAGGTAAACCTTACTTAAATTGGAAGGGGAAGCTCCCTTCTAACTTAAACTAACTGTACACCCTAAACTATAGACAAAATCTACAAGTACTCACAGTATGCACAATAAATCTTTGGGAGTTTTGATGCAAAGTGAAATAAACTAAACTCAACCTGACCTATCTTTTTGGCCTTGGGTATGAGAACAAAGCTGAAATCAGCTCGTTTCTCATAGACATTATGTTGTTTTTTATGACTATAAAATTATAAATTAAATAAATCAATGGCTAATCTAAACATGGCAGTTACATATTCTGCTAGTTAAAAACAGAAACCAACAAGTCAGTCTATATGGCAATTTGAGAAGTAAACTACTCTATAATGTAGATAATATAAGATTTCATAAATTAAATAACCTAAGATGCATGCAAAGCTACAACCTAGATGGACAATAATACCAATACAAAGCTTGACACCATTCCTTGCTTTCACTTCAATTGATGAAGTTTAAAACACAGTGATTACAAAGCAGATTCGACATAAATTTGAACAATAATTGCAGCAGCATAAGCGTAGCATCAACTATCATTAAGAAAAAGTTGTGCACAAAGTACTTATTTATAAGATTACAAAACCCCATGTGTACCTAGTAACATAGATTAGGGGCTTTGGATGCATCATTGGGTGGATAGATGAATCTCACGGTGGGTTCACAACCTTTTATTTGGTGGTTTTATCATCTTCGATGTATTTCAAGGAGTTCTAGGGCTAAATAACATGTTCTTTCATGATTTTTAATGTTTTTATATGTTTTATTACTGAAGGGGTACTATAATCCTATGCCTCCAATCTCATGAGTATTGTATATGAGTTGAATACATTTTATATAGAATGAATTAGATGTAAATGCTTCTATCAGTTGCAATAATATCATATTAGGATCTCTAATATTACAATTTATGACATTACGTAGTAATCATCACATGTATCAGTTTAGGTAATTTGTAGCTTCTGTTTTGTAAGTAATGTTCTATTTGTAAGCCTTTTATTAATGAATAAGGTTTTCTCTGTAGGTAAACATGAACTTCTATGTTGGAAGTAAAGGTCTATGTAAAAGCCTAATATCAGCTAATAAGATTTCTTTATAAGCAAAGAAATGAATTTGTTAGAGACCAGTTGGCCCGCCAATTCGACATCCTTTGTCAATTTAAGGATTCTTTCATCCTGTTCCTTTTTTTGAGGTTCTTATGAGTCAAATCTGTCTCTCTCCATAAAGAATATACAAAAGAAAGAATATTAGGAAATATTTAATATATATTAGTCATATTACTTTTCCAAGAAGGAAGCAATATTTCTCCTAAATTATTCTAATTTATATTATCGTACTTGGCAGGTGGGGGTTGCTTATCTTTTGGCATTTGAGAGTGCAAATGATTTGAATATTTCTCCATCAGAAAATATTCAACTGGATAGGTAAATAATTCAACCTACATATTACTTTAAATGTATTCAGAGGGGGTGGGATATAAGACTGAGAAACATGTAATTATTTTGGCAAGATAGGTCCGTACAATGCTTAAGGTTATTTCATCTAAAAGATCTAGTATAATGTGTTCTTAAAGAGAAAGTGGTTCTAATGCGTACTGGTAAAGTAAATTTGGAATTGCTTGAGTGCTACCAAATGTGAACACAAAAAAACATTGTAATTTCTAGGCTGTCACAGAGAGTTTTGGGGCTATTCAAGGCCAGTTTTCTTGGTCCTTTATATTGATGCCAACAAGTGTCAAGAATTCACAAGGCGCAAAATTAATGTGACAAATTTAGAATCACTCATATATAGCCATTTGAAGCATGTTTGCATGCAATTCAAGGCCATACACACTGTTTTGACCCTTTGGGTTGTATGAATTAACTGTGGCATTACCAAGCCATCATAATGCATTTATTTGGTGGTTGTGCAGGCATGTGGTGCCACTTAGGCATCAGAACTCTAGAGAGAATGTCACAGACATGTACTAAATGGTTTGACCCTGGGAATTACATGAACACCATCTAAGAGGAAACCATTTGACCTGTAGTTTTTGAAATGTCAGCCATTGTTGCCATATTTCTCCAGATTCGGACCAAATCCTGAGGACCAAATGAGAAAGCACAAAGTCAAAATTTTAAAAGGATCAGAATCAACTTTTGGTACATTTTTAAAAATGCGTCAAAAGATTGTGAAAGCTTCTCTTTGTGATGGTGGTTAACATGGCCGGGGCATTCCCAATGAGGCCAATGCTTTGTTAAGACATTGGCAAAAAATAATAAAGATCATATTTTGAAGGAATTGCATACAGGGAAATAGATGGGAAAATATATATTTTCATTATTATATGTTGATAAGTGTAGAGGGGATGATACAATGGAGGTTATATATTAAGAGCGGCAACCTTTCAATCAGTAGTTAACATTATAATAGATGCTGTCTGTACAACCCAAGCTAGTCATGTTTTCCGATGCTTGTATTTGATAAGGCATGCAAATAGCTTTAATTTGCTCTACTAGTTTAATAATTACAATCATCTCTGACGCATGCATTTGTTAAGCATGCAAGTCAAATATTATTTTCCTTGGTTGCTTAAGATTTACAATCCTAAAATACATTAAGTCCACTTCTATATTTGATGGTAGAACAGTCATAGTTATATCATGTTGGGGGTCTTTGAAGCTTTTTCATAAAGCAAAGCAGGCTAATTCCGATTTTGAGGAAATAACAAGGTACATTGAAAAATTGTATTACTGATACAAGTCGAGATCAAAATAATATCCTGTTTAGGAGCTGTGATGAAGGGTCATAAGCTGAAGTGTAGAAGACCCCTGAATTAAAGTGCCTTTAGAATTCTTCTTAGAACATAAGTTAAAGAGTAGCAATCAAGATACCAGCCATCTGATTCATCACTTATTTAAAGGGCTTGTCAGGAATTGTGTGAGATTGTGCTGAATACCTTGCTTGTAATATGTTTGTGGCACTTAACTGATGTGACAAAAGGTTTTACTGTTACACATACTTCTTTTGCTTACCTCTTTCATTTGATGTTTTGGACAATCTCAAAGCTTACTTACCAGGAGATATGGCTGCTGCATTACCTTTATTGGGGGATACGTCAGATACCAAAGCATCTGTAGTTTGGGAGGTATCCTCTCAAGAAGAGGCTGACCTTTCTCCTAATGAGTAGCCAACCAGCTAAAAATGCTTAGGAGGTAGCTATAATTTGATGAAGATGAAGAGGAAGAAACAATATAGATCACTGATGAAGCTATTCCATCTACAGCAAGGAGCAGGATAAGAGTGGTTCTAATGGTTGTCAGTAGGAGACTCTGCAGAAAACCTGTGTCTTTTTTAGATATTCCTTCCTGGTTCATCAAGGATAATCCCCTTCTCTTGTGTTGTATATTTGAATGATTCTGATGATAACAGTGCAAATGCACAAGAGGTTGGAAATTCAAGAGTCCTGCTGTTGTGACCAATTTCGCCCACTTGGTCATTCCTTGATCCCTTTTGTTGTTTTCAGAGTGTCTGCTAAGACTATTACAATAGGAAAAGCTCAGATCATTCACCTTCTCTTCTAGAAATGGTAAGTGACCTAGACTGCATACAAAACTGATAAGTGTGACTCCTGCCAAAAAGAATCAAGTGGGTAATCTCTCATTATCCATTATCTCCATCTCAGTTGTTCATTTGAAATGGAAAATGATGAGAACCTATCTAGATCAAACTTCACATGAACATCCTAACTCTGAATTGATTGAGCAGCCTGAACATGGATAGTGTGAGTGGTAATAGGAGCGCATTGAGAAATAACAGTTTGAACCTCTAGGGTGACCTGATGTGACTGTGCCCTATGCCTACAGCATTGTCTTTACAATTAAATATTTTGCAAACTATTATGTGGTCAGCGGCCTATAGAAGTCGATGATTCGTAAAAACATGAGCATATTTTTGCCTTGATTTCAATGGGGGAGAGAAGAGTGCAATTCTTCTTGTGAATTAGATTGAGTTATTCATTATTGATATCCGTCAATTCAATTCACTCAAATGTAATACAACGTGAGCTGGCAAATTTTGAACTGTAGCAATCACTTAACACTGAATTAATAGAAGAGATCAACCAGTTCTCTATGTTCGCAATGTGTAAAGACAAACACAAGCAATACTTTTCCAAATGGTACATGTCTAACATGTGGCATTCAAAGACATTCTTCTTCAAGATGTGAGGTTGGTATGTTTCCAACAGATTATGCTCAAAATGGAATGATTTACATTGGCTATAAGCCAGTATAACTATATGGCAGACAAATTGAACAGAAAATCAGTGGATGAGTGTAGACAGGATGCATCAGAATTGGAAAATAGAATACAGGCACAGAAGGTACTTGTGGGCAGTTGTTACACCCCAATTGTATAGTTACTATTTACTATTACTGCATAGGGTAAAAATGGATGTAATGTGAATTTTGGAGATGAATAAAATATACTTGTACCTTGTTATCAATATGAATGTTATCACATTTGATGATTGTCTCATTTGATGTTACTTCAATTATTGAATTATAATTTGGAAATGCTTTTGGCTGTGTAAGTAAAGCTGCATATCACTCGCCATGTCATGTTTGAGAGAAACGCATGAATTCATTTTATCTGTTAAACCTTTACTTGGTCGACGTAATGATTATGAGTAACGTGGACTTAGTCCAACGTCTTAAATTGGCTAAATCGACTCATCCTTTATTTTAGTCGATATATGCTAAGTGTTGCTGAATTATTATTGACTGTCACTCCTTATGAAATTGCGCCAACTTGATAGTAGAAGAGAGGCTTCGGCGCCACCTCTTGAAGCATTTTCCTGGAGATGTCTTTGCTAGAGAATAATTCGAAATTCTCCATGTGCTTTTTGAATTGGTCTTTGAATTGCTGTCAAAGATGTAAGCCGATCTGTAGGAGGTTTTGCCGAGTCTGAGCTTATTTGATTGCCACCTTATTGCTGAGTTGCTTTGCTTGAAGCTTGTTGTCTTTTTGCATGCCTAAACTGTAGGCTTTTTGATTGCTTGGTTGCTCTATAAATAGTCATACCATTTCACTTGAGATGCATTCTTTCATTTCACTTGTGAGAGATGCATTTCTTATCTAAGAGATATACGTCCTTTGCTATTCATTACCTCTGAGATATTACTAGCCATATTTATCTTGTTTTTATGAGTGAGAAACAAAGTGATCTTTTGTGAGTAAGAGATATCATTATTGTTTGAGAGAAGTGAACTATCAACAAGTGAGAAAGAGTTGTAGTGTGAAGCCAATTTCAAGTTGATTACTATTGGAGAAGGCTGCATTGTTGCCATTAATTGGGATAAGCGATAACAAGCATGGGGATCTCTTTGAAATATGTTCTCTCAATTTTTTTGATTTTTAAATGAACATTTACAATGTAACCAAGCACCCGTTAAGGTCAACATAACCCAAAACGTGCATGAAAGAACTCTAACCAAGAATGCGCCCTAAAACCACTTAAGGAGGAGGGGCGGGCATATGGTCAGACGATCCCTAGGATCTACTGAATCAAAGATTACAAAGATTACACTGAAAGACAGAGACTAAACTCAACACCAAGAATGTGCACTCAAGATCCTTTAACAGGTGAGGTGCTAACATATGGTGGAGTGCTAAATGCTGAATTGAAATGAAAAAGGTGGATAACCAGCCAAAAGGAACTTTCCACGCTACCACCAAACAGTGGGGGGAAAAGATTACAATTTAAAACACTTCTTCTGCTGCGGAAGACATCCACTTTAGAGTGGGGATTCACCACTTGGTAGTGGGTATGAAGGAGCTTACAATTCAAATTATCCTCACTGGCGATATACCATCCAGGGGTGCTTAATGTGAAATTAAATAGATAATGCAGCAATGTTAAACTGAAACAGTACTACTGTTAACAGTTTATACAAATAAAGAGAGCTGCAAATTACAATGTTTTTTCATCATATTTCAAGCACCAAGCTAAACAATGTTTCCATGATAGAACATAATGAGAAATGATTAAGAAAGATGGAAACAACAACTGAATTAATTCTGATTTAGAAATCTGCAATTCTGGGAATGAGATATCAGCAACTGCATAAATAATCAAATGCTCATAACTTAAGCAAAATACCTCTGAATTGCGTGAAATCAAGTGCAATGGTCAATTGGAAGATAGGTGCGCCTGTTGTGACGAAGAAACAACTCCAAAAAGACAACAATCATTAATGGCACAATTCCCAATGCACACAAAAACGTACGACCCTTGAGAGATGCGATTTTGCAACTTAAAATTCCACACTTCAAAATAAAATCCGAAACTTGCTGGAGATTGTCACTTAGACCTTAGGAATGAAATGATCAAATGCCCAGAACAAAATTAAATTCATACACTCAGCTGTGAATGAATTCGACTTTCAGCTGTGTGCAAAACAGCAACTGCAAAACTGGTAAAACACTCCAAAAATTCATGTTTGAACTCTATTTGCTAGTCTGATTGAGAAGCAACAATAATTCAATTGGGTGTTATCTTGCAAACACGAAATTGAGAATGGTACTAGGAGGTCAGCATTCCTTGAAGTGCAAAATGAGTAGTCATTTCGGCAGCATAAGTTTGGCATAAACATGAGATACCAAATGCTGGAGCAAAGCCACATTTTTAAAGAGAATGGGATGACTCTTCAATTTCCTCAGATGGGACGCCAAAAGCCTTCTCATATTTTACTTTTCAAAAAAAAAAATAATCTTTTGAAATAGGCGTCCATTTAAGGCAAGAGAGACTTTAATAAAAAAAACATTAAATTTCTCCATGAAGGTGTCCCCCTTCAAGTCCCTCTTTTAACACAACTTAAGTTATCACCTTAGGCCAAGGGGTCAACTTAAAATTAGAACAATTTGCCTTTAAATGAAGAATTTCATCAAAATAATACTTTTAAAACGCCAAAGCTCAACTCAGAACAACTGCTCCATAAGACATGATGAGTTGAAGACTGACAACTGCTAACTGCCAAAAATAGTATTTACTATAAATAGTAAATATTGAGGAAAAACCACAAAACCTCCAAACATGGAACCCTTTGATTCATCTCAACGAGCCTACGGGACTCTGGAATAAGTTGATGAGCAACTGATAAGATCACTGATAAAAAGGGGACATTACACTCTTCTTCTTGAAAATTACTTGGAATTATTGTGTTTTCTTATGTTTGCCTAAAATGTCTTTACTGTTTATGCAATAGAAGTAATTATGAGTGTCTTTGAAAAAGGGAATTGAAGTTTTAGGTTATTTTTATATTGTGTTTGTAAGAACTCCATAATAATAGATTGTTGTATATCATAATTATTATATACTAGGCTTGATTGAATGCAAGAGTCACTCGAGGTACACCTAGCTAAAGTTATTAATTTAACTAGGAATGCTTGTGTTACTCCTAGGATAGTTAATCCAGTATGGGAGGGAGCTTGTGTACTTGTTAAATAGATTCATTTCAAGTAGATTAAATGGTGATAGGTTAGTCTAGGGTGACAGATTACCCATTGAAGAACAATACCTATGCGTAGTGTAAGATAGCCTTAATTCAAATCGGCCCTGAGTAGTGTATGTGATAGAGGACTCTCAATCGTTTACTGAACAAAACACTTTGGCCAAAGTAGTGCAATGTCTGAGACTCCACTATAGAATGTGTGACTACCAAGACTACACTGTCAGTTCACCGTGATCCATTATTACATGCTAGTTCAGGATTGTGGGATTGCAAAGTTCTAGTTATGTAGGACACAACACTATGCTCAGTTGGTTGTTGTTATCAGTTACTCTACCAATCTCTTCGTCGAAGGGAAGGGCCATCTATCGAATGATAGATGTGCGGGGGACTGCATTAAGAGTCTGTGGTTGGCAGAAAAACGCCTGAGTGATGCTTATCCTCCACAACAAGTGAGAAGAACCAAGATTTGAAAGGAAGGATCTTGGACCATCTTACAACTATTTGTTCTAAAGCTCTTTGAGCGATGTATGTATTTGTATGCTTTCTTACATTGATGTATATATGAAATGAAAAGGAATTCGTGTTGTAAAATGTTTTGCATCTTGATTGGAAATTATCAATAAAAGAAAAGAATTTTTTTATTCCAATGGATTGTCACTTGTTTATCTACTCGTTTTGTGTAAATTAAGAAATTTTTACTTTATAGAAGGGTTAGTGTGTTACAGCAGTTTTGAGAATAATGGGCAGCAACTTCTAATGAAAATGCAAAACATAGAGACAAGACATTGGAGAGTGAGTAGATACTACAATATCCAAAGTTGCAATTGCTTGGGGTCAAGCAATTTTGGGAAGGGAGGACTGTAATGGCCCCTTCCTAAGCTATGTCAGTGATTATCAGGATTAGCCTATTCCTCAGTTTCTCGTAGACTAGTGTGGTTTGGTTAGGTGGCTCCCCAACTCTTGGAGATTGTATTGTTCAGCCTTTGGGTATTTTCTTTGTGTGGTGACATGTTCGGGATTCTAGGAGTATCTTTCTGACACTTTTTGGAGTATTTTCGGGCAATTGGTCCAATACTTACTATTTTTAGTAAGCCACCTCCTCAGTGTCGACTTGGTATTTTCATGTTGGTCTTTCCTCGGGATGCTCAGTTCTGGTATCTAATGTTTTTTTGGTGATTCTTTATGGTCTGAGGATTTATTTTAAAATAATGTTAATATTATAAAGGTAAATTAAAAATTTAATGTAATATTCCCCCTTATTTTTTTCCAAATTTTAACACAATAAAACCAACATCAAACCACTGATTAGCATTAGCTCCAAATCAACCAGTTTGTAAATAACCCTCACCAAGAATGTTCACCAAGATCCCAGTGTGGGCGAGGTGATAGCATATGGTTCCAAGGATCGTTAGCAACTGAAATGAATTACAAAACCAATTGTAGGCAGCTGGCTGACCATGAATAAAGTAATTACAATAGGCGGATAACTGACCATATGATTCCGCACTACCACTTATTCAGCGGGGGGAATATCTTTTCCACTCTACCACTTATTTCGTGGGGGGAAATTAACAATAAGTAAAGAATGATTATTTAACTCAACCACTCATTCGTGGGAGTGTAAAAATTAAAGCTAAATTGTAGCAAATAAAGAAACAACTGTTAGTTTCCAACTGCAAATGAGAATAGATATGCTTCCAAATTCACAGTAAGTTAGAGTAATCAGTCTCTAACAATTACAATGCAAAAAAGATATAGAAATGAAGTTCCAACCAACATTATATCAAAATCTAACAAGTTTGATCAGAAACAGTGTATACAGAAAATTAGACCAGCAAGATAAAATATCACCAAAATGGACGAATCTCCTCTGAAACAGCTCGGAATGCCTCCAAACCACAATCAATCAACAACTAGAGGCTAGGCGTCCAAACTCCATTGAGAAAACGAGCCAGAAATAGAGAGATAAAAAAGGCATGAATCCCAATGCCCTTGCCAGGAAGAAGTACGGCCTAGGGAGAGGTCGACCTCTTCTCAAAAATCCAATTCTCAAAAATAAAATCCGAAACTCCTCCAGACTAGGCGCCCTTCACAGTCAGACAGCATGAGCAAATACCCAAAATGAGAATAAATTCCATGACGAAGCTATCAGTGAATTTTCGCTTCAGCCATGTATAACCAACAACAAGATAACAAGCTTTACAGCAGCAACTTGTCCAACAACATCAGAATTAAAGCTCAATCTGCACTTATGTGTGAAGCACAGTCTCAAATAACCACCTAGGTAGCCATAGTTTCAGGCCCAAAGGATGGATTGGTTTGCTAAGCTTCCCCTTAGCAAGGTTCTGGATTCAGTCCAGTAGCACAACTTTACCATAAAATTCCAACATCATCAATTCTTTTCAAAGCATCAATATATAAGCTCAAATGGGCGAATGAATCAAATTGTAACTCCAGCCAAGAAACCTCTTCAGTTTCTCCAAAGGACATCCACCTCAAAATTCTTTTAAAAATATTTAAAACTCTTAATATTCTTCTCCAAGTCGTCCCACTTTTGAAGAGATATTTAAACATTAATAAAACATTTATGAGCTTAAATGAGGCATCCCCCTTCATGACCCCATTTTAAAAACAACTTGAAGTTCAATGACTAGGCATGGGGTACAAACTCAAAATATAAATTTGACTAAGTGTTGAGACTTAGTCCAATGAAGTAGCCAAGACCATCGCCAAGATTGAAACTAAGACATTGCAAAAAATAGTATGATGACCTGAGTTGAACTATTGATGATGCCACTGCCAAAAATATACTTATTAAAAATAGCCAATGCAAAAAATAGTAAGTTCACTTCAATTCAACAAAAGGCCAAACTGAGCAGCTTCACTGCCCAAAATTGAAATGTGAACCGCAAATGATTGAGTTGTTGCTAGGATGGTACTGCTATAAATAGACTTACCAAAAATAGTAAACTGATATAAATAGAAAGTTTGCAAAACTTCATCTAAACACCAACTGAGTAGTAATCATGACTTACTATAAATAGTAAGTTTTTCCAAATGCCTTATGAGCACAAACCGAGCAGCCATCATGACTTACTATAAATAGTAAGTGCTTGGAAAGTTTGTCAGAATCAGGTGCATGTTACACCATTCTGAAGCTCTCTGAAAACCCAGAAAAACCCAAGAACCTTTTCTACATGCAAAGTATTTGCCAGAAATGCATGTCATTATTTTAACATGTATGTTACTTCATTCTGAAGCTCTCCAAAAACCCACAAAGCTTCACCAGACATGCATTGAAAACTATCGCATGCAAACCTTCAAAATTGCATCAGAACTTCCTATAAAAGTGGAAACCCTAATTTCCAATTCTGCCTAGCCTATGAGTTTTTGGAAATAGGCTAAATCCAAATGAAGAGCGTAGGGCTAAATTGGGGACATTACATTTAACCTAAGTTACCGGTTCGGGTTCGGGGACGGGTTCGGGTACGAGAACCCGGTACGTGGGTACGTGAAAATTTTTTTTAGGGGTTTGGGTACGTATGGGTACGTGTATATATATATATATATATATATATATATGTATTATATATACAAAAAAATAAGAGAAATATACAGAATTGTAAAACTAAATCATTTCATAGTATGATACTTGATCATTGATCAATGCCAAATGCCAAAGATAAATATTAAATGTCAATTGATAGTTGAAAAATATTCAAATACGCCATATCAATGATATCAATTATGGAAATCATCACAATTACAATATTACTGAATTACAAAATGTAGTTCATGAAAGTTGAAACATGATTCAATTTCAATGTTCATCAATCATCAAAAGGATTATCAAAAAAGTCATCTTGATTTGGATTTTCAGTGGCTTCAACTTCAAGATCATCATCATTTGAACCCAAAGCGGTTCCGCTTCCACTTCCAGCACCATGCATGTCATGATCATCATTATCATCCACATCATCCATAGTGGCTCTAGCAAGATCCTGAATGGTTGCATCCAAGTCAGCAGACTCGGGTGCTACATCCCAAAGCTTTGCTGCCCCCTCCTTGTATTGAGGTTCCTTACGTGATAGAAGACGCAAATTAGAATGAATATACACCAAGTCTTCAGCTCTTTTTGCAGCCAACCGGTTACGCTTCACTGAGTGGATAAAGGAGTATGTACTCCAATTCCGTTCAGCAGCAGAAGAGCTTGCAACCTAGAGAGAAAACCAACAAAATTAAAAATAAAAAATGCAAGATAAATTCAAGAATGTTAAGTGTTAAATTCTACAATACAAGTGGCAAAAAAAAAAAAACTTACTTGTGAGAGGATCTTGATTGCAAGAGGTTGGAGGTACATATAAACTTGACCATGGAGGTACCACCATGTAATAGCATCCATTTTGTATTGGTCTTTGGCAACAGAAGAGCTAAGATTTTTTCCTATGATAAACATTCCAAATTCTTTCATAACACTTGTCTCCATTTCTGGATCACTGAAGAGTCTCTTAAATGCACTCTTATACCCTCTAGCAACTTCAAGATCTCTATATGGCGGTATTCTCCCTGGGATAGAAAGTACTTCTCTAGTATAGTACCTTGGAGATAGGGCATATGCAAGGAGGTGCAATGGTGTTGTCATCTTGTTCCAACGATGAAGAACGATTGCTTCCACCCTTTTGTAAAGGGTGTCTTCAGGATCATTCTCTCTCTTTTGTATTTCAATTTTTATTTTCTCCAACATTGTGTCCATGCTATCATAGACATCCCCCAAGCATGGTTCATCTGTATCAGCAAACCGAAGCATAGACATGATAGGTTCGGTCATCTCCAATACATAATTCACACGATCCCACCAATTGTCATCCAAGATCAATGCCTTGACCTTTTGGGCCCTCTCTGAATTTGATTGCTTCCATATACCCCATTGGTTGCTAATAACCATTTGACTCAATGCCCCTTTCACCTTCACAAGTCGTCTCAGAACAATTGTGTGAGATGCAAATCGGGTCTCAGCAACCTAAGAACATGTAAATAATTAAATAAGTTAAAAAAAAAATTATTCAATTATGTAAAACATGACATAAATGAAACTAAATAAATAATAAATTAAATTTACCTTCAACAATTCCAATCTTGAAAAAATTCTGAAAATTGCTTGTGACATATGGTGGTTTGTCACAAACATCTGGATCTCCTCGGCCTCCTGGTATATTTCTTTCACCCACTCTATTTGGTTTCCAATTGCTTGCATCACCAAATTGAGGGAGTGTACGGTGCAAGGTGTCCAAAAGATGTGCTCATATCTAGCCTCTACCAAAGCACCTGCAGCCCTGCAAACTTTTGCATTGTCCGTAATTACTTGGACAACATTTTCATCACCCACCATCTCTATGGAGTCAATGAGAATCCTAGAAATGAACTCTGCATCTTTCACTTCCCCTTCACAGTCAACTGCCTTCAAAAACATTGCCCCCTTGGGGGACACTGCAATAACATTGATCAATGGACGGTTTTTGCAATCTTTCCATCCATCGGAAACAATAGATACACCTGTTTCAATCCAAGAATCTCTAATTGGTTTTAGTTGGGCCTCTAAAGATTTTTTCTCTCTTTGCAATAAGGTGGTACGCACCTTTTCAAACCCAGGACTTGTGAAACCAGGAGGTGCACTATTTATTGCTGACACCATGTCCCGCCAATATGGTGATCTCACCAAGTTGAATGGAAGACCATTGGCATAGAGGCAACGTGCAATTTTTTCTTCAGCAATATCTCTTGCCTCCATTTTAAATGCCCTCTCCAATGGACCTCTCTTGCGGGTGGTGATTTGTTGTTCATCTTCATCTTCCTCTTCCGTAGAGGGCATAGGCAAGAAGGGATGTTTGGAGGCCCTAACTGCTTGAGAGGGTAATGTTGGTGTTTTTTTCTTTCCGGAAGAATAACTACTTTCTTTTCCTTTTGCAATTGATTTGTCAGCATTTTCTTGTTCTTTTATAAATTCTGCTATTTGTACAGAAGACAACCCCTTCTTATTTGGGCCCACACACATATTAATCCCTTTGCCACTAGGGCCCATAAAATGAAGTTTCACTCGGTAATAGGAGCTATTATATTGTGCATTGCATAAATTACACTTCCAAACAAAACCCCCACCTCCAGGAATTTGTGAAATTCTTGTGGTATGTGCCCATAAAGGAGATCCTTTCTCAATTTTGAACTTTTGACTTCCTTCCCCACCCACTGAACTTTGACTACTGGCCATTGTTGCAATCTATAAAAAATATGAAAAATAAATAAATAAATTTGAAAAAATTCTTCACAAACTTGAAAAAATTCTTCACAAACTTGAAAAAATTCATCAAAAACTAAGAAACTTGAAAAAATAGTTCAAAAGATCAAAGAATAGGGTTTAAATGCATACCTTAAACACTTAAATCTCCTTTGTAGAAGCTATTTGGCACTCCACAATCGATCTCCTTCGAATACAATCACCTCCTTTCAAAATGCCAAGATGTAGAGAAAATATGGTGAGAGCAAAATGAGAAGTAGAAATGAAATGTTTTTGTGTTGAAAAGCCTCATATTGGGCCGGATTAGGGTTAGGAAATAAAATAAAATTAAAAAAAATGCTTTTAATCTCTATTTAGGCGAACTTTATTGATGCTGGGCCGTGGGTTCTTGAAGGTTCGCCCGGGTTCGGGCCTGGTACCTTCGGGTCCACGCACCAAACACCCGGGTGCGCCCTGGGTACGCACAGGGTGCGTGCCCAGGCCTGTGGGTTCTCCCGGGTCCGCGCTAGCGCGGACCCGGGAGAACCCACAGGCCTGGGCACGCACCCTGTGCGTACCCAGGGCGTACCCGCAGGCGAACCCGTACCGGGTTCGCACCCGAACCGGGTTCGGGGCCTCCGGGTACGAATCCGGTAACTTAGCATTTAACTTTATGTAATTTTAATATATTAAAAGTGATCTTATTAAAGTTGACGTTTTGAGGAGACATAAGGAAGTGTTAAAAAGTAAATATTTAAGCTTCATAAAATGGGACGCCTTAGTGGGAGACATAAGGGGGATTTAAAATAAAATAAAACATTTTTTATTTCTCCAAGCAGGGCGCATGGGGTTTGAGGAAAATATAAAAGAGACCTTTTGAGCTCATTTAAAACTGATGCTTGGAAATTATTTTGGAGAGAACACATAGGTTGAACCAGTTGCTTTGTAAGGACGGAAACCCTTACATGGAACATCCACTTCGATTGTGAGAGATCATTCCTGGTGGATTTTTATAGGTGATTTCAGTCAAGGATTACATAGGAGCTTTGAATGAGATTTCTTCAGTCTTTTACCAGCATTGAGGGAGCCAAATGTTGAGATAAAGGGTGAAGGAAAGATAATCAATTTGGCATCCAATATTTTGGTCGTACCATTCTGTGATGGGCCATGCCATTCTAGGGTGACTTTCACACTTGTGAAGTTAGAAAATACCCATTGAAAATGAATTTCAAAGGTTGAGAAGAGGGCATAGGGCTATATGTTGAAGTTTGAGCAGAACTTTTGGGGATTGGTGAAGGAGAATTCAGTCACAGGAGGCCGTACTACAGCCAGTAGGGGCATGTGAGTTCCTAGGGCTGGTTGCCTAGGGTTTGGAACTGAATTTAACTAAAAAGGTGGCAACAAGTATTCGTCCATATACCTTGCAGACTTTAGAACTGAGACAAGCCTCTATTGTAGTCTTGGCATCATTTTTGGAAGCTATGTATTGCTGTTACAGAGGTTTTTATCAGACTTGTTCATAAACAGCCATCAAAATTAAAATCAATAGTCACTGTAAATTTCCTTCAAAATTAATAATGTTGTTACAGGCTATTGCATTATTTGTAATTTGAAATTTAGGAATCATAATATATTGTTGCTGACCTGTGATTTGCTTAAAACCATTGTATTGTGCAAATAGTATTCATTCCTCAATGGGAACGGCTTCCTCCCAAGGCTCACAAACATTGTAAACTTCCTTTGAAATTCAACACACCCTTGACTTGGTACGATGACTAATGGAAATGGAGCGCATCAGTTTCTATAACCTGACTGCTTAATTCTAATGTGGCAATGACCCTTTTAGAGTGGCGGCACCGACCAATTAGTAGTTGTGTTCGATTTAATTAACGACAAGACTTATTCAAACCTCCTTGAAGATCTTATATGGTAAGACATCATTTTATTTAGCTATGATTCCTCTATGAAGATATAGCCCATTTGCAAGTGTATGGCGGTTGTGAACTTAGTCGCTAGACTAGGAGAGGTGGCACAAGACCATCGACCCAACTTGATAATGTCTTGTTATAATAAGTCGACTCTCTTATTGACTAAACAATGTAAAATGGTATGGGTCTGACATGGGCAAAATTAATAATATTTAATTCTTCCAATCTGCATACCTCTAAAATTCTCCAACTTTGAAAATTATCTCTATCATCTGTAAATACCTCTACAAATACTCCAATAATAGGCCTTTAATATTCTAAAATTTGTCTTTGAAAAAGACTTTGTGTAATGCCCCCTTTTTAGCGTGATCTTGTTTTATGATTGTTAGCCTATTACTTCGACTCTCGTAGGCTAACATGTGTGGATAGGGTGTCTCAGTGGCAGAGAATGGTGGATAGTGTCATTTCCACTCCTTCAATTCAGTATTGGATTCAGTGAAGGCCTTTGTAGAGCAGTGTTTGTCAACTTCTGACGGCACATCAAAATACTGTGTTTGGAGGAAGATATTAATTTTTTTTGTGGTTAAGTTATTTATTTAACTTATGGGAAATATTATAAAGTTAATTTGAATTTATCATAATTAAAAGCCACTTAAATATTTAATAAAGTGAGTTTTAAATCACTTAAGTCATGGAAGGTACGCCCAAATTGATAAAGTGAAATTAAAACACTACTGAAGTTACTTAAATACATTTAAATGGCAAAAGTCGTGACTTTTTGGGGATTCGTGCTTTTTGGGGATATAAGGGAAAAGAAGGCAATTCGACCCCATTCAATTATGATTATTTGGCATTGCTTCTTTTTGACTTCTCTGTGCATTTGTCTAAGACAAGGGTTATAGTGATTTTCTACCATTGGAGAGCGAGAATTCTCCGGTGATTTGCAATCTCGAGGCTGTGGAAGAACAGCTGAATCTTTGCTACAATGAGGGCTTCAATTCAGGAGTCCATTTGAGCTTCACCAGATTTTTTATGCTCAGTATTTTATCAGTTTACAATAAAGGAAAGGGTCTGATCATTTGGACACCATCTTTCCTCATCAGTTTGCATCAACACAGAGGCAATACCATTTCTTCAGAGGGTCGTACTTTTCATCTTGGGAGGCATGTTTCTTTAGGAGAGGCGTGTGGATTTGAAGGCTGAAACGCCTTCTCTTTGGCCCTTTTCTGGCTTGCATCTTGGATGCCTTGTGCTTTCCAGTCCTTTGCTATAGCTACTGGCAGGGAGAAACCACTATCAGGAGGTGGGCATTGGATTTCTTCAGTTTCCAGGGTTCTTGATTGGCATGTGCCAGATTTTCTTATTTAAATAATCTGACGACCTTCGGGTACGTTTATTGTTTGCAATCTATCTGTAGCAATTGCTAGATGCTTAATACAATTGCAGTTTCTCAATTATTGCTTTAATTTCAGTTTTAGCACCATTTTATGCTTGGCGCACTTCTTAATCTTTGCCTAAAATTTCACAAAAATACAAGCAAAACACAATAAACTTCACAGTTAGCAATTGGGCAGAGTTGGAATCAACTGGGTTCTTCACAATGGTATCAGAGCTTTAATCATGCCACCCTAGAGGGTTATAATTTCCTATACGGCCACAGTAGGTAGGACCTCACAGGTATTACTCCCGCAGGAGACCTGGTATACAAAGAAATCTGTTTGAGGAGTTTCCTTTTGAAAACCAGTTCAAAGAGATACCATTAGAAATCATGGGAGACAGGGATGATATTGAGCCACCCAGAAACCATGGTAACAATGAGGACAGAGAAGCCATAGATATCCTGAGGGGTCTTGTTATTAGACAGGAACAGGTTGCTAACATATTGCAACAGCTTGCTACTGCCGTGCAACATCTAAACATTCCTAGGAGACAAAATCAGGATCAGGAGGAGGATGGCAGTGTTGTTGGAGTCCCACGACTCAGAGTAACACCCACATGCACCTATGGCAGGTCTACACGCCCTACGTTTGTCAGAAATGAACCTGAAGAGGAGGACATGGATGAGGAGGAAGGTGACGTGGCTTTTGCAGATAACGTGATGACACTGCATGATGAGTGGGAAGCATTACCACAGAGAGTTAAGGATCATCTTAACTTTGATAGGTTCATGAGTCATAAAAGAGAGCATGGCAGGAACAGGACTGACAAGAGACCAAGGAATAAACACAATGATCTTAGACATGCAACCAACAAGCTCACACTCTCTACTTTTGATGGCAGCGGCAGAATTACAGCTAGAGCTTGGGTTAGCAAGTTGGATACTTTCTTGACCCTACATCCTATGGCGGAAGAAGATGCCATTAAGTTCTTAGCTTTGCATTTGGATGTTGTAGCCCATGACTGGTGGCACCATGGGATCGTTACCTTTCAGCATGACTGTATCACTTCGTATTAGGAGTTTACTGACAGGCTAGTTGAGTGCTTTGACAGAAGAGATCCTGAGTTGTACTTCAGAGATGTAGCTCAGTTGAAACAAATGGGCAGTTTGGAATCTTATATTGGTGAATTCCAAAAGCTCTCGGTCATGGTTACAGGCATCTCAGAGAGGAGGCTGGTCATCCTATTTGTTGAGGGTCTTTATGAGCCTATGAAGGGTTGGATCAAGCTTTTTGGTCCCGCTAACTTGTAGGAGGCTATGAGGAAAACTCATAGCATGGAACTTATAGCTCCACGTAGTAAGTCCAACTCAAAGCCATCTTCATCCTATGATGACAGAAAATCAGATCCAAAGAAATTAGAAAATGTTGATCAAAAGAAGAAATTTGCAGCCCCTTTGGATAGGAAAACAATTAATGATTTGCGTAGGAGGAAGTTGTGTTTCTATTGCAAGGGTCCTTATGATCAAAACCATGATTGTCCTCTTAAGCCTAAGGGTCAAAATAGACAAATGGAGTGGTTTTATGAGGGTGAAGACATGACTAATTTAACGGAGCAGCAAGCTGATATTGCAGATGGAAGCTTGCGTTCTATCACTCTCGTTAGTGTGGAAAGCGAGAAGATAGAGCAGGAAATTTTACAGGAAGAGGAGCATGAGATGTTTCAGGAGGAGTATGATTTTTCTTCTTGCTCCAGGGGGTTAGAGGTGTTTGATTAGGATCAACACAGATATGAGGTTCAATTTGTGAACAATCCTTTATTTGAGGCGGATGGTTCATGGTCTTATGATAATCCGCTCTTCGAGGTAGATGTTGATTCTACTCCTAACCCTGATTTAGGGGTGAGCATTGATCGTAGTATTTGGGATTCTTTTAGTGCATCGGGATTTCAGACAGGGCCCGTTGAGGAGTTTCATAGTGTGTACATGGTAAGGAGTGTTCACAGTTTCACTTTCGATCTTCATGTACATGATTTGTTTCGGATGCACAGTTCAGTTGCGCACATACTAGACCGTTTGTATGACTACTTACATTGCACAGACATGGGAAGCAAACTTGGTTAGCCTTTTGAGTTGCTTCCTCTTGAGGCTTTCACTCTTGCGACACCTGACGTTGGAGTTGATATGGTTCAACATGATTCGTCAGTTGTTCAGATGTTGGTGTTACAGGAGTTGGTTGGTTGCATGAGGGACATTACACAACATTTCCCTTGGGATCCTGGTGGAGTGGTGTATTCTTTGTTGTTGAGATTGCTTGGGGACAAGCAATTTCAGGGAGGGTGGACTGTAATGTCCCCTTTTTAGCGTGATCTTGTTTTATGATGGTTAGCCTATTACTTGGACTTTCGTAGGCTAACATGTGTGGATAGGGGGTCTCAGTGGCAGAGAATGGTGGATATTGTCATTTCCACTCCTTCAGTCCATTATTGGATTCAATGCAGGCCTTTGCAGAGCAGTGTTTGTCAGCTTCTGACGACACGTCAAAATACTGAGTTTGGAGTAAGATATTAATATTTTTGTGGTTAAGTTATTTATTTAGCTTATGGGAAATATTATAAAGTTAATTTGATTTTATAAAAATTAAAAGCCACTTAAATATTTAATAAAGTGAGTTTTAAATCACTTAAAGTCATAAAAGGTACGCCCAAATTGATAAAGTGAAATTAAAAGACTATTGAAGTAACTTAAATACATTTAAATGTATTTAAATGGCAAAAGTCGTGACTTTTGGGGGATTCGTACATTTTGGGGATATAAGGAAAAAGAAGGAAATTCAACCTCATTCAATTATGATTATTTGGCATTGCTTCTATTTGACTTCTCTGTGCATTTGTCTGAGACAAGGGTTACAATGATTTTCTACCATTGGAGAGTGAGAGTTCTTCAGTGATTTGCAATCTTGAGGCTGTGGAAGACCAGTTGAATCTTTGCTACAGTGAGGGCTTCAATTTAGGAGTCCATTTGAGCTTTACCAGAGTTTTTATGCTCAGTATTTTATTAGTTTACAATAAAGGAAAGGGTTTGATCATCTAGATGCCATCTTTCCTCATCAGTTTGCATCAACACAGAGGCAATACCATTTCTTCAGAGGGTCGTACTTTTCATCTTGGGAGGCGTGTTTCTCTGGGAGAGGCGTGTGGATTTGAAGGCTGAAACGCCTTCTCTTTGGCCCTTTTTTGGCTTGCTTCTTGGACGCCTTGTGCTTTCTAGTCCTTTACTACAGCTACTAGTAGGGAGAAACCACTATCAGGAGGTGGGCGTTGGATTTCTTCAATTTCCAAGGTTCTTGACTGGCATGTGCCATATTTTCTTATTTAAATAATCTAAGGACCTCCGGGTATGTTTATTGTTTGCAATCTATTTGTAGCAGTTGCTAGATGCTTAATACAATTGCAGTTTCTCAATTATTGCTTTAATTTCAGTTTTTGCACCATTTTATGCTTGGCACACTTCTTAATCTTTGAACCGATCAATTGAAGCTCCATGTGAATTATGGAATGAATCCACCAGTAGATGGCATTGGGTTTTCTTCCAGTCCACCAAGCAATCCAAGGGTTTCCATCCTTAGGCTGGCTGATCCTATTAAACAAGCTCTCCAAATTCTCTGGACAAATTTATTTCCAAAAGATAATAATTTTTTCTTCACCACCTTTTAATTTTTTAATATATTTTTCCTTTTCCCAAAGTGACTTATTTAATAATTTGGCAATAAGCTATTATAAGTCACTTAATAAAGTAAAACCAATTAATTAAATATAAATGTCCCAAAAGTAACTTAGGACAATTTAATATTTAATTAATTAAATTATTCCCTTAATTCTTCCCACCTTAGCTTATGGGAATAAAATAAGCTAGTGGACTCCATTGGATCACCACTTGGAAAAAAGGAACATTACACATTACATCTATATGTTGTCAATATAGATCTTTTACATGTTGATCATCTAGAGCTAGGATCATCAACTTCATCTTCATTGATTAGTGAAAGCATCCTCTCCAAGCGAATGTAGACTTGAACATTACTATAGATTTAAGCTATTAACCAAACTACATATATTACATTCCTTGGTAGCAACTGCATTGCCAACTTCATATCTTTGTTGGATGGAGTTTGGCCTTGGATGCTAAGAGAAATTTTGTATTGTTTAGGCTCTTAATAAACACTTGGGTTTGTATTAGACCTTTCCATTTGACTGTTTTCTTACTAATGACACAAGTTCTTAAGGCAAAGAGACCACCTCTTCTAATCTCAATTCATGAGATATACATTGTTTTGTTTCTTACATGGTTATAGTTATAGCCTGTTTTGAGATTTTGGTTATTATTTGTATTTATTATAGGAATTTTTCATGCTACTAATGGTATATGTCCATGCCACGTTCTTTTCTTGTCCAATAGTTGGCTGCTAGTTATTTTTCAGAGATTAATTTGTTCTTTACTCTTTTCTGATTACCTATAATGGACATGATTCTAGCATGTCTTAAAACATTTAGCATTTCATTCTACCCCCTAAGTTATTTTTGTTTCTTTTTGTAGCATTGCATTGAAATAATATCATATGGACAAGGGCAATGGGAATATTTCTGTTTATTTACTGAAACCATGAGAATCTATGTGCAATCATACTTTTTAGCCTAAGTTGTTGGTCTTGGTATGGGACGAGTGGAAGTTTGGGCTTTGGGTATGCTAGTTGTTGTACCCAAAATAAATTTTTGCTTTTAAGAGATATTTTTGTTAAAATGATCTAAGTCATGTAAAAGTGTTGCCAAAAGTATGTTTTAGGTCAAACAAAAGGTGAAATTTTTGAAGTTTTTGTGGGTTTATGTCAAGGAACATATGTGCAAAATTTTGAAAATTTGAAAATTAGGGTTTCGTGCCCCTATTTTTAGGGGAAACCCTGAAAATAGGACCTTGCCAGAATTCATCAAAAATTATTTTGATAGGATGAATTGACTTCGTGATCACATTGGTCAATTCAAAATCACTAAAAAGTTAGTTTTACTCTGGTGGGTCTATTTTCATTTTTTAGGAATAAAGTTACGAGCTCCGCAGCCATTAATGAAAGATTGGCCAGTACCAAGTGCTGAAAGTTAAGCTTCAAAAGCTTCAACAAAGAAACCATGGTGGAAATACTCCAAAAAGATGTTATCTCACGAAGGGGATTCTCAAAATAAAAAAATGCTAAAAATGACTAACTCTGGAAAAACCAATGCCTTGCTACCAAGGAAGATAGGCAGTTACACTTGGGAAAAGCGCCCCTGCTGAAGAAAGGCTCCCTTGAACAAGAAGATCTTGATGTCACTTTCAAGAAGACTTGTCTTCGGATGATCTCTTCAACAACAACTCAAACTCGCAACGAACTTGTCAGCCAGCTTGCAGGACATATCAAACGACAACAACAGTTGATCGTTAGAGCATGCACAGTTAGCAGAAAATCAATGCATAACAAAGCAAAGGTGCCCTTGTTGGCCAGGGGCGCCCTTGAATCTGAGGCACCTGATGAAGTTTTCAACCACTGTTGTATAAATGGCATCTGCTTAGCTCTCTCTCAGGTTCACGATAAATCCAGCTACGCGTCCACAGGACTTGTCAAGCAATCAGAGGCAGAGATCAAGCGGAAAACACCTAACGGTGAAAGCTGAAGGAAGAATGCCAAAAAATTGGCTAAATGTTGGTCAAAAGAGCCCTTGCTAAAGAAAGGCACCCACCTTTTTGGGAAGTTAGATGCAGCTTATGAGCTTAGTTACCTCCAAGATGATCTTCTCCGTTATGATCAATCTCAACAATGACACCATCAACAAAGACAACAGAGTAATTTGACACCTAACAACAAAGATCAAACTAGGGCCACTCTCGAAGGTTGACAACATAAAAAGCATAAGTCAAAAAGCCAAAGGCACCCCTGTTGGCCAGGGGCGCCCAAGCTTTTGAAGGACCTAAACTGACTTTCAAGAGCTAAGATACCAGTTGTCCTTTCCAGGATTGAGCCGGTTATCCACCCCATGTTTCGGCGAGATCGTCAAACTCACTAGTCAGCAATGATCTCGAATCGGAACACGGAGGGTCAAAAATGATGAAATCGAAGAACAGTCAAGAAATTGACTAAGTCTGAAGCCAAAAGCGCCCCTATTGAGGAAAGGCGCCCCTGATTCTGATGGAACCCCTCAAAATTTTTTTGTTCCACCCTAAAAATTGTGAAAAATTTGGCTTGGCCCCTTGTGCCTGATTTTAGGTGATGTTTGTTATCACTAAAACTAGCAGCGCTTGTTCCATGAATAACCCCCTACGAAACTTGTCTGTTTCCTAGGTTCGTGATGTTCAAGCACGCAAAATGAGGCAATTTTTCATCCACCTCGAAATGCGTTCCAAAGCCTCAAGTATTCAATCTGAGCATCTACCCATGTTCGCCTCGCGAAGAGCTTCGAAACGGGCACCTTCGCAAGCCTTCACTGTCAAAACTTAGTAAACTAGTGAAAAGTGCAATTGAGTCCAAAAAGTGCGCTCTAACTTTCTTTCACAAAAAGAGACTAAGTACTAGATGTGCAAGGGTGCACTTTTTCAGTGCCCTTGTACTTAAGTGATTTTTGACTTAGGTGTAAGGGCGCTGAAAAGGTGTGCCCTTACACCTAAAATGACTTCAACTTAATTTTTGATAACTTGGCCTCTTTTTGTCAAGCATTTACATTTCTTTTTATTTTTTCACTCCACCTTTTGTGCCTTGATTGAATGCACAACTTGAGTTCGCCATTCTTTTACTCACTGATCACTTAAAAGTGATTTTGGTTTATTTCATTTCACTTCTATTTTTTTCTCCACTTCTCCTCTTGTTGGTCGATCAAGCTTTTTGTGACAAAACGCGTTTTTGAAGAGAGGGCATTCTTTCAAGCTTTGATTTCTTTCTCCTCAGTTTTCCAAGTACGTTTTCGTTCTTTGTTTCATAATCTCTTCTTGAAGTCACGTTTTCCTTTCTTATTCATGTCATGCGTTTGGGGTTTTCATTGTTTGAAATACTTATTTCTCCAAATCGCATTTTTCTTCATTCACGTTTTTCTTTGATTTCTTCATGAACACAAATGTGCCTTCTTGTCCAAGATGCGTACGCCATTCTCAGAAAAACGTGTTCCTCATACGCTTTTCCTTTCTCTCCCAGAAATAAGTGTTTAGCATTCACATTTTTCTCTTCTCTCTTAAACCTGTGTTTCTTACTTGTTTTCTCCATTCACGTTTTTCTCTTTCTCCATCCGCGTTTTTCTCCATTCGCATTTTTTACAAATTTGTCTTCGGCATTTGAGAAAAAATGTTCAAGGTATGGAGAAGCGACGTCCTAATAATGCTAAGATACCCAAGATCAACGCCATTTCATCGTTTTCTTTTTTGCTCAAATGCTAAAACACAGAAAAACCGCGCCCATACACTTCCATACAAAAATTTACTAAGTCCAAGTGCAATGGCGCACTTTTTCAGCGCCATTGCACCAAAAACAATTCCTCCAAGTGCAAGGGCGCTGATTTTCAGCGCCCTGGCACTTTTCCCTGAATACACAAAAACTTACTAAGTAGTGCAAGGGCGCAATTTTTCAACGCCCTTGCACTTTTTCCTGCACTTAACCAAAATCACTTCAAAACTATCCAGTTTCGCTCCTAACCACTTCTCAACCGTTCCTAGCATCGTTTTGTGTGCCTCGTCACTTACATTATGCTTTCTCGACCTCTCTCCTCGCTTCGCGCATCTCAATGCTTCTTTTTAGCTAACAAGTTGTTGACTCTTATTTGTAGAGCAGTGATTGATCTCGTCAAAGAATCCTTTCCTAAATTGAGCTGAAGTAATCTCAGATGATAGCTAAGAAGCCTCCTTCATCTTCAAAAGTGGAAGGCAAGATGAAATACAAGTACCAAGGTGTTTACCCACCAACGGTAGTGGTTTCGAAAGTTAATGAGATCAAAGAAACGGAGGTTGGCCATCAAGACCTTCTTGACTTCGTGAAAAGAACTGAACAAAAGCCTCTCGAAGACTCTCTGAGAGCTATCGTGCACAATAATCTTCATCTTGTCTCTACTTTCCCAACTGCTGCACATCACACAAAGTTCGTTCTCCAAGTTGCATCTCACTATATCCAGGAGAGTGGAAGTGTCATTAATTCTTCCGGACATGAGGTGTTGAGACTAGATCCAAACTTCTTTGATATAGTTTTCAAAGTCCCGCAAATGGAGAAGTATGTTGACATTTCAGTACAATCGGCGAGGAGGTCTATGACTCAAACCCAAACAAGGCCAAGTACCTGATAAACAGTCAATGGTTGAAGGAACCTCGGCATACTATTTCTAGATGGCTGAAAGGACTTCCTCGAGTTGACTTCAAGGAAGATATCAGAGATATGATCATATTTTTGAGCAGAGTGAAAGGGCTGCGAGAAACTTCCCATTTTCATGATTGGATGTATGAATACATTTGAATCATAAGAAGGCAGAAAGCTCACATTGAGTGGGGGAAACAGATCAGTGATTCAATTCATGAGCAATTTATTAATGTACCAACCACCTTGAAGTTCTACATGACTTCATACTTGGTATATGTTGCAGCCGTGACGAGACAGTTCCCAAGCTTATCTACAAAAGGGAACCGACTTTCTACACCAGTGTACAATTACTTCTACCATCTGGAATTAAAGGAAAGCCATCATCATTTCAGGAGAGTCACCGACGCTTTCTTCACGCCTTTGCTTTTCAGTTTTGACCCAACTCTCGAGAAAAAGAGAGTATCTGATGAGGCTTACAAAGTAGTGAGTAAGGTCGGATGCATATATCTTCAATTCCCAACTTTTACTTAGATAATGCTAGGATGCTATACTGGCTGTCCTTACATGTTGCCCAGATATCCTTCAGACAAGTGGATTTTGATGGAGTTATGCAAACAGATGATTTCAGTTCACAAAGAACGTCGAAGGATTCATAAACCCGGTTTTAAGTTCCCAATGACAATCAGTAGATATACCATCAAGAGTGTGCAAAAGGCAAAATCAGTCTATGCTGAGATGCGGATCATGACAATCAGGAACTACAAATATAGACTTGATTTTGATTACCGAGATGTCAGAAAGAGGCTGAAAAAGGGGCACAAACATGGATATCACTTTGAAGACATTTGGGCCGATTGCAAAGATGAAGAGGCTGTTCGTAAGATGGATTGGTGCAGGTTGACTGTTCAACAGATCAGGGATCTCGGTGTTGCTGATTTACCAGAAGATTTCACAGATCCTGGCGACATCCTGAATGGTGCTTATGATGAACAACAGATCTTCAAGAAACCCTTGCCTATGATTCAATGGTCAAAGAAGGAGAGCGTTTCCATCAGAGAAAGGTTGGCCCCAATTTTGGCTAACACTGCTAAATGGTTACATAAGCATGGTTTTCAGATGAAAACTTTCAGAATAGAGTCTGGAGCACAAGTCAATCTACAACAAGAACCTCGCATCAAAGATAAATCTGTGGTTATTCCCACTTCCTCCAGAAAGGGTCCTAGGATCAAATTCACTATTGGCAAAAAGGATGCTCGAGCCATCCGTGAGGAAGGAATTATGGAATCTGAACCATCCTGCTCGAAAGGAAAGAAGTCTTTTTCTGAAGAGATAGATTCTGATGAAGAAGAAAGTACAAGTGATCAATCTGCTGAAGATGAAGATTCAGAAGAAACAGACTCCGATGAGGAAGAACATTCCGAAGATGAACATGAATTTGGAAGTGATCAAGAAGGTGAGAAAGAGAAAGAGGATCAAGAGAATGATCAACAGAAACTCAAGCCCGATGAAGAACAAGCTATGTCTCCACACAAGCACGTAGTTGAAGATTTTCCCCAATCATCATCACCTGTAATTTCAAGCGTTCCTCGCACATTCCCTATTCCAAATAGTCCTCTACCACCGCCTTCCATGTTGCCTATTCCTACATCTGTCATACCCACAGTGGACACAACACCACTCCCTATAGCGTCAACCACACTAGATACTCCTTCAGTAACGAGTGTTCAAACGGTTGATGTTCCATCAGGTTCTCCATCATCCATTCCCAGCTTATCATCACCATCATATGATCTCAATTCAGCAGCTGAGTTTAATAGATTTATGAGTGATTCTTTGCAGAATCAGGTCAATGTGCAGGTTCCTGGACCAGTAATGACAGATATTTCGCCAATTGTTTCCATACCCGTCCTTCCTTCAGAAGTGGCGATAACAAAAGAATTGACAGTCAACTAGGAATCATTTGCCTCCTCTCTTCCCCCGTGGTTGGTATCCCAAGTATCGAAGCGAAAAAAGCAAATGATTTCTCCAGAAGAGCTCGATCTTGAAGAGATAGCCCCTCCAAAGGCCAAGGGCAAGAAGAAGGTGAAAGTGTATTCACAACTTCAAGTTGACAAAGTAGGTCAGAAATATGCGGAGATTGGCATTCCACCTCAAGAGGAAGGAGATGTTAATATGGAGGATTATACAGTAACTAGAGTCCAGCTTGGCAAGGTTACTAATGAAAGCGCCAAGGCAAATGCACAAGTAACTTTGAATATATTGGCAGGTAGACTGGACAAAATGGAGCAAGCCCATGACTTATACAAACAAAGGGTAGAGCATTATGCCGCTATTGTTAAAAAGCTTGCAGGATCTACAAGTAATGCGCAACCATTGGCAATGGTAAGTCCTGAGGACCCAGCCATCAGGAAGGTTGAGAAATTTCTCTCCAAAGGTAAAGCGTTGTATGACTTCATCAACAAAGTTGTGGAACACGGTTCTCAAATTATAATTGCCACTGATGAGAAGGCTACCCAGATAGCTCAGCTCAAATTAGAGCTGGATAAAGAAAAAGTTGTCCTCTCCCAAGAGCTCAAAGAAATGGAAAAATGCCTGTCATTTTGGTCGCAAACGAAACAGGTAAAGCTAAGTAAATTGGTGGAAGCCGAGGTTATTCCCGACAAGGAAAAATATGTTGAGGTAAGGGAATCATTGAGGCATCGTATTCAGATGATCAAATCTCTTACAAAAGATCTCCACCAAGTTCAGGAAGATGTGGAAGAACATCGGATTATTCTTGAAAAAAGAGTTAAAGAGTTGCCAGGCAAGCTTCTTGAAGAAGATTGTATCTTCCTCCGGCTGCAGAACTATCACAGACCTTCAAAGAAGCCGTCATGGATCAAGTAGAGAGTATGTTATCACAAAATCTAGCAGCGCTCGATCCACGGATAACCCCCCTACAAAACCAGTCCGTTTCCTAGGCCCGTGTGTTTCAAGCACGTAAAACGAGACAATCTTGAAGTTGTCCTTAACACGTGGTCTCTGATCTTGCCTAGTCCAGGTAGGTGACGATAGGCTCGACTTTCGAGTTTAAAGTTTGTGACTCCTTTCAAACCAGGAGTTAGTCATTTTCTTTTATGGGTGCTCGGGCGGTGATTTTCACTGCCGTTGCACCTTTGTTATTTTCTAACTATTTTTGGTGCTCGAGCAGTGATTTTCACCGCCATTGCACCTAGTCCAAGTTTAACTGTTTTTGGTGCTCGGGCGGTAATTTTCACCGTCGTTGCACCTAGCCATTTTTCACTCTGGGTGCTCGAGCGATGATTTTCACCGCCTGAGCACCTAATTGTTAGTTATGTTGAGTTTTGTACTCCGCATTTAGTGCGCGGGTTTTAGGTTAATTTTTAGGTTTTTACCTCATATTATGAGTTATTTCCGCTTTTCGTTTATTGACTCCTCTCCTCCCGTCGCTCCAGCGCTATCCTAGGTTGCCTCCCACAAGATTGAATCTTGTTTGTCTCCTCCAGTTTGCGGATTTTCGCTCTTGTCGTCTTTGCCAATCATCCATCATTCGAGGTATGTTCTCTTCTTCATTTCTGTTTAATCGTTTTTCTTAAATGCTTTTCATTCCTAGATTGTTTTGGACAGTTTTGGTTCATCGTCCCTTCGTTTGGTCTTTTTCCTTTCTCAATTCCTTACCTTTGCGTCAATCTCGCCACACAATGAGTCACCACCGTCATGTGTTACCTTTCCAACCCTTGGTGTTTAGGCGAAGAAATTCGCCGACGTCGCACAAAACGCCAAGTAGTCTCCGGTGTCTTGGCAGTAAAAATTACCGCCATGACACCCACTCATCAGAATACCCAAGTGTCTGGGCGGTGATTTTCACCGCCATGACACTCATCGGACTTCAGCATCCCAATGCTCGGGCGGTGAAAATCACCGCCACGACATCGGCAATTTTTCACCGCCCAAACACCAAACGAACTTCACTCTTTGGTGCTCGAGCAGTGATTTTCACCACCCGAGCACCAAAATCTGCATTTTTTCGCTTCCACCTCGCATTTCACACCTCGTTTTCCACACCATATGGCCAAATCACAGTGACTCCATATCGCCTGCTCATTTCACATTTCCCCATATGGCATGTATTTCCTGACAACCAGTGGATCCATCATCCTTGCAGTTTCTCTCCAGATTTCATCAAGTGATCTTGAAGATGACATTTTCTGATCCAATGAACTATCCCAGATCTACAAAGAAGTCATGTTGCAAGTTGAGGATGCCAGTTTTTCAAAAGCCTCAATACATGTCATTTGTGATATATGACTGACACTTGATAATCTCAAGACGCATCTTCATAGGTGCAAGAAAGTCCATTCATCCGCCAGAAGGCCGATCACAAGAATTCACACCATTGTGGATTACACCGTTGGTCTGGATGAAAATTTCATGTAGGAGACCAGGAAACAAGTATGAAGACTCCGCGCCCAATCAAGGAACCATGAAGATTCTTGATCTCCCAGTGTTGAATATTTTGATGCTTCCCTTTATGCATCTTGTAAATAGTTTTTGACATCTTAAATGTCTTTTTGTAAAGTGTAATTACACCAAAAATATGAGGTGTAATTACATAGAAATAAATTACACTCAGTTAGATTAGGGTTTCCTATTTTTACTCAACTGATTTCCTAATTTTGCTCTTCCCTCTTTTCTATAAATAAGAGGGATTTCTATTGTAATTTTTACCTTTTAATATTTTGCAACGAAGTGCTGCTCCTTTGAAACAAGTATTGAAACTTTGTGTTCAATATTGCGAATCTAGATCTAATCAATAAAGAAGAGGATTGCATACCAGACTTTGTGTTGGAATCGATTGTCTTATGTTTTGATTATATCGGTGGTGACTAGTGTATGAGATCTAAAGGGCTCCAAGTGGTTTATGTAAACTTTGCGTTACATTTATTGTTTGGATTTGTTTGTGTTGGAAGGTTTCGGTTGAAGGATCTACAAGACTTTGTGCTTGTAATCGTTCATGCGGTTCGAGGAATTGCTGCATCTAAGAAGACTTTGTGCTTCTAATGTGACAAACGAGACTTTTGCAGATTCAACATTGAAGAGGCTACGGAACGACTTTGTGCCTTCGTGAGCTTTCCCTTTTCTTTTACTTTGTTATTATAAATTACATCTGGTATCTCTACGCTTTGCTTTGAGAAGATAGAGATATTGGCATTACTGCTTTTTGTTAAGTTTCAAGTTATCAGATCTAGAGCTTTCCATTGTGAAGCATTGTAAACATCTTCTCTGAAAAAAGAGAGAAGTATGAATGTAACACACCCCCCCCATTTCATGAGTATAGTGTACATTTTGTAAGTATTTCGTTAAGTTTACTATAGCTTCTATTAGCAGTGAGGACGCTTCCCCTTTCTGAGAGGAGAGATTTTATATCGCATAGCTGTGGCTGAAGTCTAGATAGTGTAATCTATTGAAAAGTTGATTACATTATTTTCACCCAACAGAGTGCAGACTTTTCAGATGCCTCCATAGACGATCTTTGTGATATCAGGCTCACCCTTGATAACCTTAATACGCATCTTGATAGGTGCAAAAGGATTCTTTCATCCGCCAAGAGATCAGTCACGAGGATTCACACCATTTTGGATTATACTGTTGGTCCCGATGATAAATTCATGCAGGAGACTAGGAAGAAATATGAAGACTTCTTCGCCCAAGCAAGGAACCATGATGACCCTGTTGACGTGTGTTTTATGACAATGCCAGCACATAATAAAATGTCCAACGGTCACTCTATTCTCTCTTGATCAAAGTATTCCGCATGCTAAGATTGCGTGAAAGTTCATGCGTTCAACTCCAAGGTTCTTTTAATGCGAATAGACTTAGTTGGTTGATGTGAATATGCTGGGTATTCCAAGGGGACTTACGTAATTGTTCGATTTTATTGGCTCAAGCAAATGAAAGGTTTTGGCTATGATGCTCTGGTATCTGAACGGACCGGGAAATACTGAATTTAAAGGGGGCAGGGATAGGAATTCTACAATCTATCTCTAAGGGTGGAATGTAAGAACTAGCTTTAACAATCTTCAAACCGAACTTTGTTTCGTCTCCCCTTCGGACAACTCGGACAAAGCTGGTGCAATCTTCAAAGGATGGATAAGATGTTCAAATTGAGATTCACCATGCGCACCCCTTCACAACGAAGCAAGTGGGCACACTAATCGCAATCGAAGTTAAGCGCTGAGATTCCAGTTGACCACGCAGGGGGCAGACTTACCGTCAGCAAGTCCGCCAGTGGTATGGATATGGGAAGATATGCTCAAACCAATGTCACATTCCACAATTAACGCTACTTGCATGAAAACAAAATCTAATTTACTCTACTCTATTCGAATTGGAAAGACGAAAAGATCTCGTCAACTGCCCACAACACAAAATGAAGTCACCAATCAATGAAATCCTTATATCATGAGAGTCTTACACAACAATCTTTTGCAAAAAATTTCAAAGGGAAAGTCTTTCTTTCCTTTCCAACTAAGCTAACTCCTAGCTCTACTTTAACTTCTATCTAACTCAACTCTATCTCTGATATCTTCTAACTATTTTACAAATGAGGGGGGATACCCCTTTTATATTTAGCCCAGTCCAGTGGACGGCTTAGATCAAAATACAATGGAAGGCTCAGATTGAGCCACCTAAGCCCTGATTAGGGTTTCAGCTCTAAAAACCGCCACTGAGAGGAGTGGGGCAATGAATGCGCCCTCCACTCCTCATCAATGAACCACTAACCGCCATCAATGCATGTCGTCTCCCTCCAGAAGGTCATCGTCCAGAAGGGCGTTTCCTTTCTCCTTCTCGCTGACTACAAATCTGATGAACCTGACCAATACTGCCTCGACTTCCTGATCCGAAATGGGAGGAATGTGATCTAACTGGAATTCCAAAACTGTAACTGTTTGCCCGTGTCGGGCACATGATTTCTTCCAGGCTACAAGGGCATCCTGGGTGTTCTGTATGATACTGGAGAATGTAGGAGTGTTCTCGAAATCATCCTGTGTGAAGGTTTTCACCTCAGAGAAGAATGGCATCAATCTATTCTTCAATCCTTCTGCAGTTACCTCTTCAAAAGTCAACCTCTTGGCAAAGATTGCCTCCGATGTGTTGAGAATTCCATCTAGGATGTTCGTCATGGCCCTTCTAACCCTGACAAAATCCGTCTGTGATGCATCGTAGAATCCTCGGCCTGTGACTACTAAAGAGTACCATCCGGCGAAGTCATATCTATCCCCCTGCTGAATAACACCTCCCTCAACCAAAGTTTGTTGAGGTATGCCCATCAAAGCCCCTAAACGGAGGACAACTCTCGTCTGATAGATACGCGCCTCACCCCAAGCATGGTTAACTGCATTTATCCTTGCCATAATATCGGAGGCTTGTCGATAGGCATGTGCAAGATCCTCCATAAACTTCCTTGTTTCTGCACGGACGCTGGCAACCCATTTGTCTGCCTGCTATGCCATTCTCTTCAAATCCTCTAACCCACTGATTGACTCCTTGGAAAATTCAGCTGGAAGTTCAATTGCCGGATTTTCTTGCCCACAAGGACGGGACAAGTGTTGCACGTAGCCAATCAGTGTCTTGTGCTCTACCTTCAATTTCTTGTATTTGCCCTCAACATAGGACAATCTATCCTTGAGTGCTTCATAGGAATTATCGCACTCCTCTACTACTTGTGCTCCAGTAGGGCGGCCAAGTTCTATAGTTGTAACAACATAATTTTCGGGAACGGCCTCATCCCGATCACACTCTACCCGAGGCGCTGCCACATGCAAAGTTCGAGACCCATCCTCATCCGTGGATATTTTAGAGAACTTCTTGGCCTTTTTCTTTGCTGGGGGTGCGCTGATCCTCTGTAATAATTCCTCCATCTCGGCTGTGGGATCGGTCTCATCCACAGGATCACGCCTCATTCTATCCCTTAGCCATTCTGGCACCTCCTATCGTGTATCTGATATAATAAAAGGCTGTTCTACCTCGGCCTCTACCTCGTGAACTTCATTTCTGCCTTCACTTTGGCGAGGCTCATCATTATCAATGGGCTCAGTGTCTCCTGAGCTCTGCGGATCCTGATCGGAGGCAGCATCATCCTCGAGAGCTACCTCAATCTCCTGCTGAAACTGAGTATCAGTAGTCGTCCCCTCATCTGTCTCTTGCTGATTTTCTTGCTGATTATCTTCTTGGGGCATGTTGATGCTCTGACCCACTGATTCTCTGCTAGGTGGCTGACTTGCCACTTACACTGTCTGCCCTACATCCAATCTCTCTCTTTGATCAACGAACAATGACACCTCCTGTAAGCTTGGAGAATGTGCCCGAGATGGCGTATGCAAGGACTCCTCAACTACCATAGGCTCAGATCGAACTGACTCCTTTCTTCTAGGCTCTGGAGTTGGATTACTCCGTATCCTCTGATTAGTTGTCGGTAATCTATTGTCTCCCATCAAATTGTATGTGAGGGGAATTGACCTTCCCTTGAGTCGGCTGACATGCCTCTCTATCCAACTCCGCGTAAATGTCAAGACTAGGATACAAAGTGTATCCAAGTCAGTGATCTCTGGCTCCGACCAATCTGGGAGTGGTAGGGGCGTATCTCTCACTGTTTCGTAGTCAACCTGTACTACGTTTATGTCTTCTTCAATCTGATCCGGTACTGGGACAATCTCGCACTCTCTGACCATCACCAACGGTATCCGAGAGAACATTCTTTTCCTAACCTCGATCTCATCCACTCCACTGGCCCAAAAGTCCTCGATTTGTGCCTTGTGCCTGAACTCTTTTGTCAATATCCAACTGATGTTCCTGTGGGGATCGTAGTAGTGCCTGCTGGTGTGATAGGAAAGGTGAAAGAATTGGAGCTCCGCTTCCGCCTCCCTTGCTGCTTGCAGCGATGGGCAGATTTCATTTGAATTCCCCATGGTGATTGGGAATCCAAGTCCACCTTTCTTCTTCTTCTTCTGAATCTTATCATAGGCAATCAATTGCCTAGATACTTCCAGCATCACTATCCTGTTGGTGGGATACCGAGGCAATCTATAAGGCTACGAAGAGAATCCTTGCAGCCTTATGTAGGTGAACTTTGGAAATTGGATAAACCAACATCCGAATTTCTCGATCATTTCCTCTGCTTCCTTGGATATTCTGTGATGGGTTCTTTGCTGCAAGATCCTCGTGATATGCATCGTGAAGGCGTCATTGACCCTTTTGTAATTAGTTGTGCTTGTCAAATGCAACTGTGGACAAGCCTCATGTATTCTAAACTGATGGGAACCACATCCAATTGGTTCCTTGTAGGAGATCCCTCTATACTTTGTCATGTGAGCCAGCATATAGATAAGGTAAGAGCTCATATAAAACATTTTCGTTCTCCTTACCCCACGGAGCTGCTCATGAATGCAGTCATTGATCAATAGTGCTCAGTCCATGTGATCTTTGCCCTCTAGTACCAAGTTGACGAAATAAAACATCCAAGGTTCAAAAATGAACGCTTGGGGGCATCCTCCAACTCTGCTCAACATCATAATCAGATCACCAAACTCTTGCCTCAAATCTTCTGAGACTATCTGTTTGGGCAATTTTGTACGAGTTGGCTTGGGTTTGATCATCCACCTGGTGTTTATCAAATCAGCACACCAGTCTGTTGTAGACGAATACATTCTTTTAGCCCTCTCTTTCGTCTTGTAGATCATCTTCTCATGGGCTGGAATCCCAAATGCCTCTCCAATTGCCTCTGGTGTCAGGTTAGCCAATACCTTGCGATCTGGCGAAGTGACTGTCCTTTGTTCTGCATTGTAGTGGTGGGCGCATTCCATGATGAGTTCTGGGCACCGGATAGCTGGCGGAAAGTTGGCAATTGCATACAGTCCACTTTTGACAATACTGTGCGAAGTCACTGATGGGTGATGGCCTCCAGTCCCCATTATCCTCCTTCTGAATGCCTCCATGTTGAACGATCCCAAATTTGTGTCAGCCAACTTGCCTAGCTTTGATGAAAATTTTGACTCTGGCAAGAATGACTTGCTCAGTTTCTTGATCACAGCTTGTCTGGACTCGGTGTGGTTGTTTTTGCCTGCAGCTCTTCTGATTGATTCATCCATTCTACAAAAAGGCAAGATAGTTAGACAACAAGATTTTAATAAAATAAAATAATCACCGTTGAGGGTGCCAGCAAATTTTTAAATAAAAAGGCTGCAACACTTTTTTGCCATTTCCAGCTGCAAACCTCAACTGTCTTGTTCACTTCAACGTATTTAGAAGTCTCTGTGAAATTTCTGTACTTGCAGCAGTTATGAAACTTCTTTTCAAATTCATACTTCTCCTCTAGAATGTACTTTCAGCAACTCCAAGGCTTTTCCTAAATGCGTTTTCAGCAAGCTTATGAATTCAAAATGCAGCACTTCACAAATGTCCAGACTTAGTTTCGTTTATCTCAGCAGTCGAATGAAACCTCTTCACAAAGTCGTACCTTCTCAGCCACTGCAGCAACTGGCAACTAGGAAATTGGCACCTCTCAGCAACTGCAGTCTCAGCAAGCTAAGTCGTACCTTTCACTTTCAACCACTGGAACTAGGAAGTTCGCACCTCTCAGCAACTGCAGACCTCTTCAAAAATTCGTACTTCAGCATCTTCAACAACTTCAACCTCTGCAAATTCGTACTTCAACCTTAGCAAATATTTTGCACTTAGCAACTGGTGAGAGGAATAAGGAGGACTTCAAAATCTTATAGCCAGGTCAAATTCCTGCAGAGGCTATACTTAGCACATTTTCGAATTCCACTTTCCCTCTCTTTTCCAGTTGCAACACTTGTCATCTAAGGCATCGGAATCTCAAACTTCTAGAATTATGAATTCATCATCTCTGCACAGGCCTACCTCGTTGCATTCGATTCTTTAAAATATTAAATCACTCACTCCTTTGAACAACTTCAAATTGTTTGGCTAAGTTATTTGATCTCACCTTCGCTTTGGCAAAATTATCCAGTTCAAACCTCTAGCGAAATGCTTCTCATTCATTTTATTTGTTTGCCTTAGAGAAATTCCTCAAATTTGCCTTAGGAATTTTATTTAAAATTGGCACTGGGCAAAATATCCACCGAAACGATATGAGCGAGGCGTGGAGTAAGTTTGAATCATCTTTGGATCGAAAACGTTTAGTACCCAGAAGAAAATTCTTTTCAGAATCCATCGTTTTCATGTGTATCCGGACGAAGGGGTACTTTTAATTTTTATTATTTAAAAATAATAAAATGGCTAAGGTTTATTTCTCTTCACATCCAGATGTCTTCCACTCCCGCAATCTCAAGTTTCTCTGTCTCGGCATTATTCCTTGATTTTCCCTCTGAAGAATTTCCTCTCTGAAGACCCTTTTACTTTGGAAATTTTAGCATTACTTGTAGGCGTATTCTTCATTTTCTCTTTAGAAAATGCCTTAGGAATTATTTTAAAATTTGAACTTTATCTTCTTACCCTCTGAAGGGCGCATTTAGCATGTCATGCTTCCATTCCATTCCTTAGGCAATTCCACGCCTAGACTTCCTTTCTCATACTTAGCAATTTTCATTTCTCAAGTCCCCACTCACTTGGGCGCATTTCACATGGTGAGGAGGAAAAATACTCAACCCTTAGCCTTTTAAAAAAAACGCCACCCTTAGTATTTCTTTCCCCCTTGGCGCACTTAGCATGTCATGAGGAAACTTGGAGCGCATTTTACCATGTGAAGAGGAAAATATTCAAGTCAAGCGCATTTCCTTAACACCTTCCACGTTTTACCTTTACCTTTTACCTTGGGTGCATATGCTATGGGGAAGAGGAACTTGTGGGTGCAAATGAGGGTGTTAGAAGGAATTCCCACACCTTGGGTGACTCTTCACCTTCCTTAGGCGCATTTTGACTAGGCAACTTCCATTTCCTTGAGCGCATATTGAGATGTGAGAAGGAATTCCGCCCATATGGTGACTCTTCACCTTCTTTAGGCGCATATAGCCTATGCAACCTCCTTCTTAAGCGCATTTCACCATGTGAGAGGGAAATTCCACGCCTTAGGTGACTCTTCACCTTCCTTAGGCGCATATGAGCATGTAGACTTCCTTCTTTGAGCGCATTTGAGGATGTTAGAAGGAATTCCGCTCCTTTCTAGTGGCTCTTCACCTCCCTTAGGCGCATTTGGCCTAGGCAACCTCCATTTCCAAGCGCATTTGAGGATGCTTCAAGGAATTTTTTATGCCTTAGTGAATATTTCCATGCCTTTGGTGACCTTTCACCTTCCTTGAGCGCATCTAGGGGTACGAGGAGGAAACTTTATGCCTTAGAAGAATCTCTATGCCTCTTGAAGGCGCATTTCACCTATGCTCAGGGAAATCCCACACTTAGAGATTTTTGTATCTTTTATTCCTTTTGGGCGCATATGATATGTCTGCATGCCAGTTATCACTTATAAGTTTCCAACGCCCTAGCCATGCCTTGGCTTTCTATTTTTAGTAACTCGGAGGAATTAGGGTTTCATTGCATCTCATCTCCTTCTGAGCTGGAGCTGGCGTGGCTATGCCTTTAGTGACTTTTGTCACCTTGTTCATACCTTATCTGGCATAGTACATACTATTTTTAGCCATTTGCTATTTTTAGCAAACCCTAAAATTGATCAATTTCTGTATCTCCGTTTGCTTTGAAATTTGTTCCATTTGTTCTTGATGCTGTGAGTGATCTGTTCACACCTGCCTTAGGCGTAGTCCTGCTATTTATAGTTGTGCCTTGACTTACTAAAAATAGTAAGTTCTCTGATTTCACTCAAATTTTACCAGTAGGTTGCTCGGATGATGCTAATATCGGTGGGGTACTTTATTCTGACAATTTCTGTACTTTACCCCCTATAAAAGTGGAAACCCTAATCGACTTGCATGTATCCCAGATGGTCTCCGTTTGGCTTTGTTTCTTCTGCATGTCGCTTCGTTCGCTGGAATGAAGTGCTAGGTAACCGCTGGGCTGAAGCTTCTATTTATAGTAAGTGTCCAGAAAGTGGTCCATCGGACGTCGGATGAGTTTGCATGTCACAGTGCCTGTGGGATCTCAAAAAACCCAGAAAAACCCAGAAAATTGGTCAACGTTCCGGCACTGGCTAAAAATAGTAAGTCCCTTAAAACTGACTCATTCCGTTCGCATGTCATACCACTGCGAAGCCCTCGCAAAACCCACATGGAATACCTGGACATGCATTGAAAAATTCTGTATGCAAACCCTAAAAATAGCCTCTGAAGGCTATACTTTGAAAGTCCTCGTCTCGGTTTGCATGTTATAACGTTGCGAAGGTCTTGAAAAACCCAGATCCATTCTCCAATCATGTATCGGAGAATTGTATGTTTAAGCCCTCAAAATAGCCTCCAAAGTCTGAACTACTAAAAATACCCAGTTGTCTGAATCTGTTCAAATTTCACATGTGGATGCTCTGAAGCTGCCTGAATGTGTTGAAGTAATTAGAATCCCGAAATCCTGAGGAAGAGACCTCAGATTAGGTACTTACTAAAAATAGTAAGTTGTCGGATTTCAGTAGGATTTCAGTGGGATTCTGCCTTGAGCTTCCTGATTGCACTACTGCACTTAGATTTCACCTTGATAACTCAATTTCACCTGAAACAAGCCTAAAGGATAGGAACCCTAATTTCGTAGACTTGGCAATCATTTCAATCTAGGTCAAAGACAGGGCATCCTTGGAAGGGCAAAAGATCAGAGATAGAGAGAACCAAAGCCAAAAGACCAGAATGGAGCAAAAATTAGGGGGTCCCCATCTTGGATGGGGTGATGTGTGAAAAGGTCACAACAAACCCCTGATCTCCCAGCGTTGAATGTTTTGATGCATTCCCATATGCATTTTGTAAATAGTTTTTGACATCTTAAATGTCTTTTTGTAAAGTGTAACTACACCAAAAATATGAGATGTAACTTTGTTGGCGTTTCAATTAGCACCTCTGGAGTGCTTATTGGAAACGGACAGCTATTGCAAGTGTGTTAGTACATGCTCTTCGGATTATAGAGAGGAAGATCTCTCTTTGCTGATTTTCTACTGTAAAAAAGGGGTGTACTAAGATTTCCTATCTTTTTTACTCAGCGGTAGGACACAAGGGTGCATAAACCAATGCGCCGTAGCTAAGCTTTTTCTCTGGTTTCCGCAGATCTTAACTACGACTTGTTGTACCCAAACCGAAATTTTTGCTTCATTAAAGCATTTTGCTTAAAATGGTCTAAACCTTGTAAAAGTGGGGTCAAAACTCAATTTTCGGGCAAATAAAGTATGGGCTTTTAGTCAGTGTGATGCCAGGAAGATACTAGCAAAATTTGAAAATTTTGAAAATTAGGGTTTTTGAAATCTATTTTTAGCCCGAAACCCTAAAAAATAGGAACTTGTCAGAATTGGATGAAATTAATTTTGATTGGCTTATTTCACATCACAATCACAGTGGTGAAGTCAGTTTCAGTTAAAAGTCAGTTTAAGGTTGGTGGGTAGTTTTCACTTTTTTAGGAGAAAAGTTAGGATCTTCGGGGTCATCAATGGCAGTTGGCCAGTACCAGGTGTCAATATCTAAGCCTGAAACTCAAAGAGGAACGCTCTACGATAAAAGATGTTGGAAATAATGCTTTTTGATGGAGGGGATTTTCAGATTGGCAAAAAGTGTTAAAATATTCTAAGTCTGGGAACTTTTCACTATGTAACGTAGTAGACACTTGCGCAATCAACGTGCAAATCAACTTTATAGTGTCCGTACATGTGAAAATGATGAAGTATAGTCATCCACACACCTCAGCAGTCACAACGCTTCGACATGGTCAACCGCAGGGATGGATACAGCGTTTGCAAAGCATAAAATGGTGAAAATCAATGAATTCAAAACAAATCCGCTCCCCTGTAGCCTAGGGGCGCCCTTCCATTTGAAGGTCAAGATTTGAGTGTTTTGGATTAAGAACACATTCATTATGTTCAGTTTTCAGTCGGCTTTCCGATTAGCCATGAAGCAGGATTATCCGAGTTACAGAACTCCGGCAAACGAAGACAGAAGCAGAGGTTACGAAGAGTGTTTTCATCAAGGAGGCAGTCTAGAGATGCAAATCCGCTCCCTTCTAGCCCAAGGGCGATTTTCTTTTTGAAGGCCCAGATCTAGATGCATGTGTGTTTTGATGGTTTCAGCCTTTGCAGAATTAGTTTAGCTTTTCAACGAGCTATCAAGCGAAAGCGTATCCAGTACAGAAATCCAGTTATCAGCATTAGAAGTGGAAATTGTAGGCAAGATACATGTCAGATGAAGTTTTGTAGAATGCAAATCCGCTCCCCTGTAGCCCAGGGGCGATCCTGAATAAGACCTGTTTGATGGATGAATTTGCAATTGAGGTCTTCCTGAGATCTCTTCCAGCTCAGTCCAGCTTTGCGGTGTATCCGTTCACAAGACGATCCGATATTCTGAGTAACTGTGACAGAGGTCCTACCGAGCATGTAAAACAGAGGATGGTGAAGCGTAGCTACACAAAGCTGCACAGCTGTAGGCTAGGGGCGATTCTCCTTTAGGCCTGCCAGACGGGGTTATTTGCAATTACAGTCTTCACAAGACTTGTGTGCAATTACTCAAGCTATCCAACGAGTCTAGCCGACAGCCTCCGGGATTTGGCGAATGCTCGTACGTGCGAGGTCAAGATGATAATGCTGTGAAGAAGAGCTGATTGAAGGCAGTTCAAAGAACGACTAAGTGTAAGAATGTTATTTTCTTTGAAAAAGGCGATTTTCTTTTAGAGGCCTTAAAAGCAATTTTCTGGCTTCGTCGTCTCCAAGAACATCTCTTGCAAGTTGACCAAACTATACAGCAAGACAGACGGCACGCGTATCGGAACATTCCAGTTCCCGGTATCAAGGGTCAAAGTATGGTGTTCAGTTGAAAATCACACTTTTATCAAAATGGTGTTTGAGCTATCACAGAATAGGGGCGCTCATGCTTTTGGGGTTCTTAATACAATTTTCAGATCCCTCACATACAGTCATTGGATGCAGGATACTTCTAGTCATGCAATGAATCCATTATTCAGTCAGTGGAGTTCATTATTCATTGTCAGCGGCAGTTTGAAACATCAGAAGGCAAAACTAAGAAATGGCTAAGTCTGGAGTCAAAACATCAATTTAATCAGAGGCGCCTTATTTTCTAAGGTATCAGATGAGCTCCATAGCAGTTGTTGCTCCCAGCAGACATTTCATCCTTGTCATACAAGCTTCGCGGTGGATATCTCAGCACAGTCGCAGGCTCAGTCAGTCAGCCAGAAATCAGAGCTGAACATGGTCAGTTGTAACTTTGCAGTCAGCTACAAAATAGGAGATTCTTAAAAATCTCATAACTCTTGCAAATGGAAGCCTAAAAGATCAAAATTTGACTTTTTGGAATCAGGGAAGTGTGTTGAACACAGCAAGATGCTATTTTTGGCAAAAAATGAAAAAAAATATTTTTGCATGCAGAGCATTGAAAAGTGACGAATTTCTTCAAAGACAGATATTGGCGCCATTTTTAGTTTTTTGCATGTGTTAAAAATTAAGATATTATTTTTAGTCTGAAGACTCAGAGACAGTGGCAGTTCAACTGGAGAGAAGCCAATCGATTTTCCTTTTTCTAAATTAGGGTTACATTATGCATGCATGATGGTTCGAATTGTTTATTTAAACAAGCATGGCGCCTTTCATCATTCACACAGCTTTGAAAGTTCGAATTTCTTCAAAGAGATTGGCGAATTTTCATCAAAGGATCAAGTTCGAAGATGATAAAATATTCTTTTGCAGGTACAAGTTCAGATTCAGCATCAGATTCAAGGCAGAGTGGCGATTTTGACAAAAGAAGATAATAAATAAATAAAAATTAAAAAACATCTTTCTTCTTCTCTAGATTTCTTCCATCTTCTCGTCTTAAAATTTTCTCACATGTTTGGAGAATTGGCGTTTTTGGCAAAACAAATCATCTGGGTTGATTCAGAATTGCTTTCTCAGCAAAACCCATGTGCTAGAATTTTCAAGAAAAATTTGTTCCAGAGCATCAGTTCTTGAGGCTTTGATTTTCTGAAGTGAAATTCCTTTGCATGGTGGAGTAGAAGTCGATATTTTTCGAATCTAACGTTGTGGGTTGTCTTAGAAATATCTTCTGGAGAAAACCCATATCTCAGATTTTCTCGGGAAAAAATGTCCTCACAGCCCCTCAGATCTCAACTGAAAACCTTTTGCATGCGGGCCTAAATCACATTTTTCCGAATTTCTGACGTTGTGGGCCATCTTAGAATTTGATTATGCACAAAACCCACGTCTCAGAATATTTTGTGAAAATTGCCCTTCGACAGGCTATTTTTAGCCTTATCTAGAGTGATTTTTGGTTTTCCGGAGAAGTTGTCAGAAAGTAGCTGTGTTCACAGTCAACAGGCGAGTTTTTTCGGATGCAGTTCACACAAATCGAATTCAAGACGATGTCAGTCTTAATTCATGATTTCATCAGAAAAGCTGACATTGATTTGTATCAAGCGCATCAGAAAGGTTGACAAGCGTAGTCACTCAAGTCCACATGGTTTTATGCCTCGTATAGCTGATTGTCTTCCAAGGCCAGTTTAGAGGGTTGATAAGCATGAAAAACGTGAGAAGCATCAAGCTGCAGAGGAAACAGTGGCCATCACTTCAGTTTACAGAGCCGCCAGAGTTACCAACCAATGAAGGGCCAGTTTAAGTATGCAGAGGTTTTTGGTTTTGCTTGAGTTACTAACTAGCAGTTGATTGACAGTTGAGACATGTGATGACTTCTAGATGGTGATGCAGTCAACGACCTCGTAGATGGGTTAATTTCTCAAGATCAGGGTCAGTAGACTTCAGTTCAAGGCATCCCACCTTTTTCAAGATAGACATTAGATACAGGAGTTAAACTCGAGGCTTCTTTCCGAGTTAACTTGCTGTTATACATTGCATGCATGTCTTTCTTGGAAACATCTACATATACTTGGAGATTAGATTAGATCTTTCAGTCAACTGATGATAGCATTCCAGTTGACTTGCTTTCAATAAGGACGTGCATGTTGCACCTTGTCCATTTAGATTAGATGTTTCAGTTAACTGATGATAGTTTCCCAGTTAACTGTATAGTTTCATTCAATTAGGGTTTAGGAATAAGATCTTGCATGCATTGCAAGACTTTAGTTGACTCAAGGTGATTTTAGGGTTGCCTACACCTTGAAGTCTATAAATAAGAGCTTTAAGCTCATTTGTAATTTAACTTTTGCTTGATAGCATACATGCTGCGCCTACCTTGCCTGTAGTATTGCTATTATTGTATCTGTTCAAAGAGTAATTGCTGTTATAATAAATTGCTGCGCCTACCTTGCCTTCATGTTATTGTCATAGTGTTTATTCGATCTTAGTTAAATGGGGTTGCTGGTTTGATCGTTATTGCATGCGTGTTGCGTCTATACAATCTACTGTCCCAGTTGCTTACCTTTTTGTTTTGTTTATTATAAGCCTATTCAGAAGAGCAAATAGTTGCGCCTATCTTGCCTTCATGTTGCGAAACTGTACTTAAAGCTTATCGTTTGATGTGTGTGATAGTAGACTCATTCAGCCAAGCAAATAGTTGCGCCTACCTTGCCTTCATGTTGTGAAGCTGTACCAGGTTTACCGTTCATTTGTTTGTTTTAATAAACTTCTTCCCGGATTAGCAAATAGTTGCGCCTACCTTGCCTTCATGTTGTGAGCCCGCACCTGAAGTTTATCGTACAATACATTCCTGCTCCATTTCCTCATGCTCTGTTTCTTGAGGAAATTGGATAGATTTAAAGAAGTTAGCTTAGTTGTAGTTAGATGATCTGCGAAACCAGAAAATACTTAGCTGCAACGTTCTAGGTTTTCTTAACCTTGTGCCTCTACCAGCTGAGAACAAAAAGATAGGACATTAGTTTAGTTTTCTATTTCATGCATTCCAGCACAACGAGGGAGCTTCCCCTCCTAATTTGAAGAGCACTCATTACGTAGTGTGCATAGCTGTCCGTACAAACTCACACTCCAGAGGTGTTAGTTCTTACGCCAACACGACTAACTAAGCTTCTAAACTATCCTACCTCCTCAAGATAAACAGAGCATGAGGGCGTAGGAGCGAAATGGTATGGTTGGATCACTTGAATCCTCCGTCTCAATGGAATATGGCCAAGGCTCTGAACCTTCGGATATATACCAAGATAGGGCTCGATACAAGCAAACACTCGTTACGGTAAACTGGATCTGAGACTTGCCAAGGAGGAGGAACCCCTATCCGAGGTATAGGCTTGGAAGTAGCTCACTAGAAACAACAAGGAACAATGGCCTTTCTAACAAGATTCCCGAGGAGGTGACGACACCTGTCCAAAGTCTAGGCTGCAAGAGAGATCATTAAACAACATCAAACGATAATGATCGATGACAAAATATCCAAGGAGGCGACGACACCTGTCCAAGGAGGAGATTGAAACAATGCACTATTTAAAAACAAGACTTTGAATAACTCAAATAATTAGATCAATCAAGCTTGCACCATCTGATTTATTTCTTTAAGATTCTTCAAAGAATTACAAAGGTCGGGACAGCAAAGGCACGAAATCATGCACAATTGCGATCAACCAACGAACTCTCATCCAAGAGTGAACAGATATAAACAAGCGAACTCTGGCAACAGTGGCGCAGCAATTTTGCTAGCAAATAAAGGTTAAACAAATAAAGAACCTAAGGCTCTTATTTATAGGAACTCAAAGGAGTAGGCAACCCTAAAATCTCCTTGAGTTAACAAACAGTTCTTGCCAATCAGCAAGATATTATTCTATGTCTAAAAGTAGGTGAGCAAACAGTTAACTGGAAATCTACTTCAGTTAACTGAAACTAAACAAAAGTCAAACTAGAAGTCTACCTCAGTTGACTGACACCTAACTAAAAGTGAACTTATGTTTACAAATGTGTCTCCAAATAGACATCCACCTTTTGAGGAGATCTGAGATCCACAAATCGTGGGAGTCAAATAGACATCCTAGATTAGTGGGATCTGACATGCATGATCTGTGGAGATCTGGAGTCAACTTGGAAAGAGGCATCAAGTTGACTTCAGTCATCATTAATGCTATTTGGAGGGTAGGACGTCCTCCCTTGGTGCTTTACACCTCTTCACCACTGGTCAACAAAGTCTCTATCCAGTCATTGACCTCTTCGGCCTCCGGGCAATTAATGCTCTTCAAGATGACTATGTGGCGTCTAAGCATTTCTTCACCCGTCGTAAGCTGCTGATGATAGGTTATGCATTGGGCAGCTGCTTCATCTAACTGGACAGACATGGCTGCAATTTTGGCTAATTTGCAGCCATTGGGATCTTCAAGGAATGAAGATCGGATGACATCCTGGAATCGTGTCTGCACGGTTTCAAGTTCCACATATTCTCCTCCTTCCCGCTGATATTCTAACTCCGGGAAGGATATTACCAACGTTCTTGCGAAGTTGATAATATTGGCGACGAAGCGTCTATAGTCAATCAGCTCCACAGAGTTGGCATCATAGGCTCTCACCTTGTATGCCACCTGTTCTTTCCACTCAAAGAGATGGTGTTTATTTTCTGTGGTCGTAACTGATTCATATGCTTGTTGCAAATCAGCAACTGTCACCTCCTCTCTCGGCCTCTCTTGAGCTGCCTTTATATCTGACTTCTGGATTTCTGATCGAAGTCCATGTGCTCTGTCTCTCAGCTGATATGCTTCTGTCAACACACACCGCCCTTTGACAACAAACTCATCCACTTGACGTCTCAAGTGTTTACCGTATGTAATCAACTGATGATGGTTTCTTTCAGCTGGGAGATCCAACAGTCCTTGAGGCAAAGCCGAGGAGTTTGGAGTGTCATGTATCAAACTAGAAATGTACAACTTTAGCTGACGGATTTCAGCCTTCAAGGCTGCTTTGTCTTGTCCATCTTTTGTCATCCTTTCTTTGACACTCGCCGAGGCAATTCCAAGAAGGTCTGCCTCCACCTGTCGAGTGGTCTTTCCAAGGTTCACCTTTGAAAGCGTGAAATCCTCAACCCTCACATTATGTATATCTTTGTCTTCAGGTGGGGCAGCAGTCTCTATGATAACCTCGTTCTCTGCATTCTTTTCTACATGCGTCTGCTTCTTCAACTTCTTTACCGGCATGTCTTGTGGGACATGATGGAATTCAGAGAAGTCAAGCTGATAAGAAGGCCTCTCCCTCTTCCTCCCAAGCGAGCTTTCCAGCCAGATAGAATCTCGGCTAGCATCGCTGGGAGGAGGAACATAGGTCCCCTGAATGCTAGAAGAACGAGACTGTGCCGTGGCAATGTCTCGTGGTGGCGAGTCCAAATCAATAGGACTTTGTGACCTCTGTGATGGTGGTGAAGCTGGTGGCTCTGTTTCTATCACTGGCACCGCTTCTGCTACAACTTCTTCTACAATGGTTTCCATCTCTACAGCGATTATTTCAATCACTGGTTCTTGTGTAGTTGCAGCGGTCTCAACTGTCTCAGGCAAATTGGTGGCTGTCTCCACCTGTACCTCTTGCCGGCTTGTGCTGGCAATTCCTTTTCTCCCCCATGTGCTTCCTGACATCCGCATTCCTTCTGGAGGAAAGCTCATCTTCTTCTGTCTGGGTTTCCTCCTAGACGTGGAAGGTAGTGTAGACTGAACCGCTGGCGGCTCTGATCGGGGAAGTACTACCTTCCTTGTCCTTTTACTGTCCAGGTAGAGTTGACTGTGTCGAACTACTCTACCCGTTCTTTCCTCAATAGACGTACTCTCTTTCGCGTACCAGTCTACCTTGCCGAGTGGTTGTGAATCCACTAGACCCGTGAAGAAGGAAGAAAGAATAACTTCTCCTTCGTCTTCAGATAAGCCCTCGATGTCTTCTGACATGAATTCTGCAATCTGCGAGAGCTTGAATCTGCTATGGTTCCTTCTTCTCACTTCGAACTCATCCTCGCAGTTGACCCAAAAATCTTCCATGAAAGGTTCATGTGATGATCTTTGCTCAAGGTGAGCTGCGAAGATGCCTCTGGGGTCATAGGATGGCCTCCTGTCGATGAGGTACTTGAGATTAAATCTCACTATTTCTTGGCTTATCAACCTTGCATCAGCTGCTGTTCTGCATCTGTAGAGTCCCATCTGAAGAGGAAAGTTCACTGCAGCCTTTTTCTTTACGCGAAGGTAAGAGTGAACCTCGGCCAATTGCCTCAGGAATTCCATGAACACTACCCTATCTGAGGGGTAACGTGGCATCATGGCGGGGTGGCCATTATAGCCATACACGCGTATGTAGGTGAAAGTGGGGAATTGTATGAACCAATCCGCCCAGTCCACCATTGCTGCCTTAGCTGCTGGTGAAATACGCACGTGCATCTCATGGTCTAGCTCGTGCACGGTGTGCATAGTAAAAAGGTCATTTATCCTTTTGAAATGTCTTTCCGCTAGAGTGAACTCCAAGCGAGGAAAGTATTCTTGTACCTTTTGCACACCCAGGGTTCCCACAGTGTTTAATGTTCTGAAATTGCCTTGGAAGGCTATTAGGTAGACCAGGTATGAACACATGTGGAAACGGTGCTCTTCTAGAAATCCGGTGAATTGTTGGTGGAGTGTGTCACTGATCAGGGAGGCCCAGTCGTAACGTTCTTTTCTGCTGATTATTTTGCCAATAATGTAGAACATCCACGGCTGGAAGGATTTTCCCTCCTCTTGTCCAGTGACTCTGCTGAGTAGGGTGATTAGCACTCCGTACTCGTCTTTGAATTCTCCTCTACCAACTAATCTGGGCAAGCTGTTTCTCTTTGTTTTCAGCCAATGTTCAGCCATTATAAGCGAACACTTGTCTTTTGAAGCCTCGAATGCCTTTTCGCATTCTGTCACTGATATGACCTTCTTGGTAGGGCATGGTGGAATTGCAAAACAAGTCTCTATGTCTACCGGCTTCAAGCTGCAAATCACCCTCCCATCAACTGACAGGATCTCTCTTGTAGTCGGGTTGTAATGCTTAGTGCAAGCAATTACAACCTCGATGCTTTGTAAGGTGATTGGAATAGATGCTGCTTGAAACAAACCGGATTCTTCGATGTTCTGCAATGTGATTTGATTCATGCCCTCCAAGTCTTCAGAACTGACCTCTGGATTTTTCTGCCATGGTTTCTTCGTTGAAGCTTTTGAGGTTTAGCTTTCAGCACCTGGTACTGGCCAATTTGCCATTAATGGCTGCGGAGCTCCTAACTTTGTTCCTGAAAAATAGAAATAGACCCACCAGAGCAAAACATATTTTTTGATAATTCTGACTTGATCAGTGTGATCGTGAAGGCAATTAATCCTATCAGAATTATTTTCAATCATTTCCGGGAAGGTCCTATTTTTTAGGGTTTCCATAAAAATAGGGGTGTAAAACCCTAATTTTCGTTTTTTCAAAATTTTAACCATAGGTTCCTTGACAGAAACCCACAAGGATTTCATATTTGGTTTGACCTAAAACATACTTTAGATGGCATTTTTACGTTGTTTAGCTCAATTGAAGCAGAATGCCAAAAATTTCATTTTGGGTATAACAAACTTCTCAGAGAAAAATTACACGTAGTTAAATTAGAGTTTCCTATTTTTGCTCACCTAATTTCCTAGATTAACTCATCTCCCTTTTCTATATATGAGGGATTTCTATTGTTATATTTACCTTTTGATATTTTGCAACGAAGTGCTGCCCCTTTGAAACAAGCATTGAAACTTTGTATTCAATTTTGTGAATCTAAATCTAATCAATTTTGGTGGTGATTAGGCTATGAAATCTGAAGGGCTTCAAGTAATCTATGTAGACATTGTGTTACATTCCTTATTTGAATTTACTTTTATGTGTGGATGTTTTGGTTGAAAGATCTACAAGACTTTGTGCTTGTAATCGTTCATGCGGTTCGACGAATTGCTGCATCTAAGAAGACTTTGTGCTTCTTATGCGACAAACAATTACTTTTGCAGATCCAGCATTGAAAAGGCTACGGAACGACTTTGTGCCTTCGTAAGCTTTCCCTTTTCTTTTACTTTGTTATTATAAATCACATCTGGTATCTCTACGCTTTGCTTTGACAAGATAGAGATATTGGCATTACTGCTTTTTGTCACGTTTCAGTTATTAGATCTAGAACTTTCAAATCGTGAAGCATTGTAAACATCTTCTCTGAAAAAAGAGAGAAGCATAAATGTAACACACACCCCCCCCCATTTCATAAGTGTAGTGTACATTTTGTAAGTACTTTATTAGTTTTACTATAGCTTCTGTTAGCAGTAAGAAGGGCGCCTCCCCTTTCTGAGAGGAGAGATTATATCTCACATAGCTGTGGCTGAAATCTAGATAGCGTAATCTATTGAAAAGTTGATTACATTATTTTCACCCGACAATGTTCTCATCACTGTGATACGGTTTTATCTTCATAAAACTTCCAAAAGTTGGTCTGCAAATGAAAAACCCTTGTTCGTTTTAACGTCGCATTGACTTGTTCTCCCCATTCCCAGTCACTTAAGTTGTCACTTATGCCATCGTACTCGTTGTCTTAATGGCCCCTGACCTTTGGGTTTGTTGGTTTGAAAGATAGCCTCTCAATTTTTCTTGATTTTCAATGACAATTACAATGTAATACAGCACCCGTTAAGGTTAGCTTTAAACCAAAATGATGCAGAAAAAAACTCTAACCAAGAATGCACCCTAAAACCACTTAAGGAGGAGGGGCGGGCATATGGTCAGAGGATCCCTAGGATCTACTTAATCAATAACTGAAATGATTACAATTGAAATGAGAGGAATTAAACTCAACAGCAAGAATGTGCACACAAGATCCTTTAGAAGGCAAGGTGCTAACATATGGCGGAGTGCTAATTACAAAACTGAAAGAGCTTAGGTAGATAACCAGCCATGAGAGAATTTTCACTCTTCCACTATGTTATCGCGGAAACTAGCAGCGCTCGTTCCACGAATAACCCCCCTACGAAACTTGTCCGTTTCCTAGGTTCGTGATGTTCAAGCACGCAAAATGAGGCAATTTTCAATCCACCTCGAAATGTGTTCCAAAGTCTGAGGTAGTCAATCTGAGCATCTCCCCATGTTCGCCTCGCGAAGACCTTCGAACGGGCACCTTCGCGAGCCTTCACTATCAAAACTTAGAAAACTAGTGAAAAGTGCAATTGGGTTCCAAAAGTGTGCTCTAACTGCCTTTCACAAAAATGACTAAGTATTGGAAGTGCAAGGGCGCACTTTTTCAGCGCCCTTGCACTTAAGTGATTTTGACTTAGGTGCAGAGGCGCTGAAAAAGTGCGCCCTTGCACCTAAAATGTTTTTAACTTAATTTTTGTTAGCTGTGGCGTATTTTTGTCAAAACTTTCACATCTATTTTTTCTCTCCACCTTTTGTGCCTTGATTAAATGCACGACTTAAGTTCGCAACTTCACTCCTCATCACTAAAGTCGATTTTGGATTACTCTTTATTCATTTTTTATGTTTGTTCTTCCCTACTCTTAGCTGAGTGACCATTATAAACTTACAAATCCGAAGTTTTGGGAGATCTTACAAGTTTTCATCTTAGGGTTTTTTGCTCCAGGTATGTCATTGCCTCTTCACCATTTTCTTTTATTCGTTTGTTCCTTTCTTTCATTAAAATAAAAAATGTTTGTAAATGTAGTTGTTCTTTGAAAACGCGTTTTTCTTTTGTTTGTTTTATGACTTCTTCGTTTCTCGTTGAATCTTCACGTGCTGTTCACGTAATCACTTCCAAACCATTCGCGTTTTTATCTTAACCATTCGCGTTTTTCATCTTTACCATTCGCTTTTTCCTCTTCTCTCAAATCGTGTTTTTCTTTTCACTCTCACCATTCACGTTTTCTTCACTTACCGTTAGCATTTTTTCAGTCTATCAAGGTTCTTAATAAAATGTTAAGATGTGGAAAATTGATGCCCTCATGATGCCAAGTTACTGATTTTCAGCGCCATCACATCTTTTCGATTATTGCAAAATGTTGAAACCCAAAAAGAACGCGCCCCTACATTTCCACAAAAAGTTCCAAGTCCAAGTGCAATGGCACACTTTTTCAACGCCATTGCACCAAGTGCAAGGGCGCTGACACTTTTCCCTGAAGCCAAAATATTTCACTAAGGCAAAAGCGCATTTTAAGAAGCTATTACACTTGACCAAAATCACTCTAAAACTATCCAGTTTCGCTCTGAACCACTTCTTGACCATTCCTAGCATCGTTTTGCGTGCCTCATCACTTCCACCATGCTTTCTCAACATCCCTCCTCGCTTCACGCATCCCAATGTTGCCTTTTTGACTAACGAGTTGTTGACTCTTATTTGCAAAGCAATAATTGATCTCATCAGAGGATCTTTTCCTAAACATAGCTGAAGTAAAACTCAGATGACAACTAAGAAACCTCCTTCATCTTCAAAAGTTGAAGGCAAGATGAAATACAAGTACCAAGGTGTTTACCCGCCAACGGTAGTGGTTTCGAAGGTTGAAGAGATCAGAGACACGGAACTTGGCCATCAAGATCTCCTTGACTTTGTCAAAAGAACCGAACAAAAGCCTCTCGAAGACTCTTTGAGAGCTATCGTGCACAGTAATCTTCATCTGGTTTCTTCATTTCCAACTGCTGCACATCACAGAGAGTTTGTTCTCCAAGTTGCTTCTCACTATATTCGGGAGAGCAGAAGCGTCATTAATTCTTCCGAACATGAGGTTTTGAGACTAGATCCAGACTTCTTTGACATAATTTTCAAAATCCTGCAAATGGAGAAGTATGTTGACATCTCGGTACAATCAGCACAAGAGGTTTATGACTCAGATCCAAATAAAGCTAAATATCTGATCAACAGTCAATGGTTGAAGGAACTTCGGTATACTATTTCCAGATGGCCGAAAGGGCTTCCTCGAGCTGACTTCAAAGAGGACATCAGAGACATGATCATACTTTTGAGCAGGGTGAAAGGATTGCCAAAAAGTTCCCATTTTTGTGATTGGATGTATGAATACATTTGAATTATAAGAAGACAAAAAATTCACATTGACTGGAGTAAACAAATTAGTGATGCGATTCATGAGCAGTTGATTAATGTACCAACTACCTTGAAGTTCTACATGACTTCGTACTTGGTGTATGCTGCAGCTGTGATGAGATAGTTCCCAGGCCTATCCACAAAAGGGAACTGACTTTCTACACCGGTCTATGATTACTTTTACCAACTGGAATTGAAGGAGAGTCATCATCATTTCAGGAGAGTCACTGGCGCTTTCTTTGCACCTCTACTTTTCAATTTTGATCCAACTCTCGAAAGAAAAAGAGTATCAGATGAGGCTTACAGTGTTGTAAGTAAGGTCGGATGCATATATCTTCAATTCCCGACTTTTACTTACATAAGGGTAGGATGCTATACTGGTTGTCCTTACATGTTGCCCAGATATCCTTCAGACAAGTGGATTTTGATGGAATTATGCAAACAGCTGATCTCAGTTCAGAAAGAACGCCGAAGGATTCATAAACCTGGTTTTAAGTTTCCAATGACAATCGGTAGATATACCATCAAAAGTGTGCAAAAGGAAAAACCAGTCTATGCTGAGATGCAGATCACGACGATCGGGAACTACAAATATAGACTTGATTTTGATTACCGAGATGTCAGAAAGAAGCTGAAAAAGGGGCACAAACATGGAAATCACTTTGAAGACATTTGGGCTGATTGTAGAGACGAAGAAGCTGTTCATAAGATGGACTGGTGTAGGCTGACTGTTCAATAGATCAAAGATCTTGGTGTTGCTGACCTACCAGAGGATTTTATAGATCCTGCCGACATCCTAAATGTTGCCTATGACGAACAACAGATCTTCAAGAAGCCTTTGCTTGCAATTCAATGGTCAAAAAAGGAGAACATTTCCATCAGAGAAAGGTTAGCCCCAGTTTTGTCTAACACTGCTGAATGGTTACATAAGCATGGTTTTCAGATGAAAGATATCATAATAGAGTCAGAAGGAGAAGAATCTGGAATACAGGTTAATCTACAACATAAACCCCGCATCAAAGACAAATCTACGGTTATTCCTACTTCCTCAAGAAAGGGCCCTAAAATCAAATTCACTATTGGCAAGAAGAATGTTCAAGCCATCCATGAGGAAGGGACTACATAATCTGAACCATCTCGCTCAAAAGCAAAGAAGCCTATTTCCGAAGAGATAGATTCTGATAATGAAGAAAGTACAAGTGAACAATCCGCTGAAGAAGAAGATTCGGAGGAAACAGACTCCAATGAAGAAGAACATTCAAAAGATGAACACGAGTCTGAAAGTGTTCAAGAAAGTGAGAAAGAGGATCAGGAAAATGATCAACAGGAACTCAAGCCCGATGAAGAACAAGCTATGTCTCCACCCGAGCACGTAGTTGAAGATTTTCCCTAGTCATCATCACCTGTAATTTCAAGCGTTCCTCTCACATTTCCTATTATTGACATTCCTTCGCCACCTCTTTCCACATCTGACATACCCACAGTGGACATTACACCACTCCTTGTAGCATCAACCACACTAGATACTCCTTCATTGACGAGTGTTTAAACGGTTGATGTTCAGGTTCTCCATCATCCATTCCCAGCTTGTCTTCGCCATCATATGACCTCAATTCAGAAGCTAAATTTAATAGGGTTATGAGTGACTCTTTGCAGAATCAGGTCAATGTGCAAGTTTCTAGAACAGTGGTGACAGATACCTCGCCGATTGTTTCCATACCCGTCCTTCCATCAGAAGTGGCGGTAACAAAAGAATTGACTCTCAACCAGAAATCATTTGCCTCCTCTCTTCCCCCGTGGTTGGTATCCCAAGTATCGAAACGAAAGAAGCAAATGATTTCTCCTGAAGAGCTTGATCTCAAAGAGATACCTCCACCAAAGGCCAAGGGTAAGAAGAAAGCGAAAGTATATTCACGGCTCCAGGTTGACAAAGCAGGTCAAAAATATGCAGAGATTGGCATTCCGCCTCAAGAGGAAGGGGATGTTAATATGGAGGATTATACAGTAACCAGAGTCCAGCTTGGCAAAGTTAGTAATGAAAGCGCCAAGGCAGATGCGCAAGTAACTTTGAATATATTGGCAGATAGACTAGACAAAATGGAGCAAGCCCGTGATCTATACAAACAAAGGGCAGAGCATTATGCCGCTATTGTTAAAAAGCTTGCAGGATCTACAAGTAATGCACAACCATTGGCAATGGTAAGTCCTGAGGACCCAGCTATTAGAAAGGCTGAAAGATTTCTCTCCAAAGGAAAAGCGTTGTATGACTTCATCAACAAAGCTGTAGAACACGGTTCTCAAATCATAATTGCCACTGATGAGAAAGCTACCCAAGTAGCTCAGCTCAAATTAGAGTTGGATAAAGAAAGAGTTGTTCTTTCTCAAGAGCTTAAAGAGATGGAAAAATGCCTGTCATTTTGGTCACAAGTGAAACAGGTAAAGCTCAGTAAACTGGTGGAAGCCGGGGTTATTCCCGACAAAGAAAAATATGTTGAAGTAAGGGAATCTTTGACGCATCGTATTCAGACGATTAAATCCCTTACAGAAGATCTCCACCAGGTTCAGGAAGATGTGGAAGAACATCGGATTATTCTTGAAAGAAGGGTTAAAGAGTTGCTCGGCAAACTTCTCGAAGAAGACCGTATCTTCCTTCCAGTTGCCGAACTATCACAGATCTTCAAAGAAGTCGTCATGGGTCAGATAGAGAGTGCGGAATTTTCAGATGCCTCCATAGATGACCTATGTGATATCAGGCTCACCCTTGATAACTTTAAAACACATCTTGACAGGTGCAAGAAGGTTCTTTCATCCGCCAAGAGATCAGTTACGAGGATTCACACTATAGTGGATTATACTGTTGGTCCGGATGATAAATTCATGCAGGAGACCAGGAAGAAATATGAAGATTTCCGCGCCCAAGCAACGAACCATGAAGATTCCTGATCTCCCAGTGTTGAATGTTTTGATGCATTCCCATATGCATTTTGTAAATAATTTGCAACATCTTAAATGTCTTTTTGTAAAGTGTAATTACACCAAAAATATGAGACATAGCTTCTCAGAGAAAAATTACACTTAGTTAGGTTAGGGTTTCCTATTTTTGCTCGCCTAATTTCCTAAATTTACTCATCTCTCTTTTCTATATATATGAGAGATCTCTATTGTAATAGTTACCTTTTGATATTTTGCAACGAAGTGCTGCTCCTTTGAAACAAACATTGAAGCTTGTATTCAATTTTGCGAATCTAGATCTAATCAATAAAGAAGAAGATTGCATACCAGACTTTGTGTTGGGATCAATTATCTTATGATTTGATTATATCGGTGGTAATTAGTGTATGAGATCTAAAGGGCTTCAAGTAGTTTATGTAAACTTCGTGTTACATATATATTTGGATTTGATTTTATGTGTGAATGTTTTGGTTGAAAGATCTACAAGACTTTGTGCTTGTAGTCGTTCATTCGGTTCGAAGGATTGCTGTATCTAAGAAGACTTTGTGCTTCTAATACGACAACGATACTTCTATAGATTCAGCATCCAAAAAGCTACGGAACGACTTTGTGCCTTCGTGAGCTTTCCCTTTTCCTTTTCTTTTGTTATAATTATAAATCATATCCGATATCTCTACGCTTTGCTTTGACAAGATAGAGATATCGACATTACTGTTGTTTGTTTATTTTCAGTTATCAGATCTAGGACTTTCCAATTGTGAAGCATTGTAAACATCTTCTCTGAAAAAAAAGAGAAGTATGAATGTAACACACCCCACCACCCCCCCCCCATTTCATAGGTATAGTGTACATTTTGTAAGTATTTCGTAAGTTTTATTATAGCTTTTATTAGCAGTAAGAAGGGCGCCTCCCCTTTCTGAGAGGAGAGATTATATCTCACATAGTTGTGGCTGAAATCTAGATAGCGTAATCTATTGAAAAGTTGATTACATTATTTTCACAACCTTACAAACAAAATAATCTGCAATTTACTAGTATTACAAAGATAGAACAATGCCAATATGTGAAGAATGATTCTTTCAAATTATAAAGCTCTCAAACATTGAAAAAGAAGCCAAAATCTGATCTTTTAAAAGTCTGATAATTAAAACCAACAAACTAAAACTGTAAACTAGCAACCTGTGAATCAATGAAATGCTTATATCTTTATCAATTTACCTCCGAATTGAGTGAAATCAAGTTCAATGAACCTTTGGAGGATAGGCGCGCATGTTATGATGAAGAAACAGCTTCAAAAAGCACTCATTAATTTACTTTCACAATTCCCAATGCTCCCATAATGGTACGGCCCTTGGCAAGGGCGATTTTGCAAGAAGAAATCACAAACTTCGAAATAAAATCTGAAAATTGCTAGGAAGGGTCGCCATGATCTTAGCAATGAGATTATTGAATAGCCACAACGAAATAAAATTCATACAAGAAGTTGGGAATAAAATCGACTTTCAGCTATGCAAGAACGAACAACTTGAAATCTGGAAATCACACCAAAATTCACCACTTTGAAGCTCTATTTGCTAGTCTAAATTGAGAAGCAGCCTATAACCAACTAGGTGTTATCTTTCAAACACGAAATTGGATTGATACTAGGAGGTCAACATTCCTCAAAGTGCAAAATGAGTAGTCATTTCGACAACATAATTTTAGCATAAACACGAGATGCCAAATGCTGGAGCAAAGCTTCATTTTTAAAGAAAATGAGATGACTCTTCAAGTTCTCACAAAGGGACGCCAAAAGCCATTGACATATTTTCAAATTCAAAAAATTCTAAATCTCCTCCAAGGGCATCCCACGTCAAGGCATTTAAAAAACTTTATTTAAAATATTAAATTCCTTTATGAAGGCATCCCCCTTCATGACCCTCTTTTAAACACAATTTAAAGTTAATACCTTAGGCCAAGGGGTCAACTTGAAATTATAACATATTGCCTTGAAATGAAATATTTCACCAAAATGATGCTTTTAAAAGCCAAAGCTCAAACCCAAGCAACTGCTCCAACTGAAAATGAAGAATTGAAGACTGACAACTGCTCACTGCCATAAATAGCATTTACTAAAAATAGTAAACACCAAGAAATGCCTCAAAGCCTCCAAACAAGGAAACATTAAATTCACCTCAACGAGCCTACAACCTCCGGAATAGGCTGATGAGCAACTGAACTGAGCACTGACGAGAAGGGGACATTACAGGGTTGCCTAAGTTCTTCTTGGTGTTAATTCCCTATGATCGAAGGCTTAATCTTAAAAATTTATATCCTTATCCTTCATTGTAAAGGGTCAGTATTTCGTTGCCTAAGGGTGGCCCCTTTTTATGACTAACTTTTGTTGCATGTGTAGAAATTATGCTTCGTGCTGGCCGTCCGATCGTAGGAATCGATCCTAGCCATTCCCCATATGCCCGTGCTGTTTTATTTTCTCTCATTTTATTCACACGGGTTGGCGGGCTTCGACCACGTGTCTAGTATACTGGTGAACCCGGTTTCCTTGGTAAGGGTGCCTAGCATTTTTCAAGGAGGATCTACGGCTGATTGATTAAGGATGTGGCCATATCTGTGCCACTCCCCACGAGCTCGTCTTGTTTTATTCCATATTATTTTAAGGACACGGGCTAGCGGGTGATGGCCATGTGGTACTGTTTGATAGTGGGACCTGTTCCTTCACAGGGCAGTGGGTGTTGTTAGAGGTTTGATCAACGGTGAACATCGCAACACGTGTTCCCATCTGGGTTTTTTCCCCACGCTCCCGTCTGTCTGCAGTGGTAAAATGGGATAGTCACACGGGCTAGTGGGCAATGTGACACCTGTCATACGGTGGAACCCGCTGGGTTTTAGGGACAGGGGTTTGTTTCGTGAAAGATGAATTCAATGGTTGATGGTTGGCGACGTGGCTCAATCCTGACCATTCCCCGCCATCCCGTGTGTGCCCCGCCTATGTTCTGTATCTTTTGATGGGCTAGCGGGCAGGTGCCATGTGGACTTTCTAAAGGGCTTCGATGGACTCTAAATAAAGTTGGAATACTTCCAAATTTGGCCGAGGAGATACTATTTCTGAACTATGCTATTCTCAACCTTGTTATTTAAGGCACATGCTTGAGATTTCGGTCGTCAGTTCTAAGAGTAAATGATACATGTGGAAAAGGTGAAAACAAGGCATGGCAATGTACAAACCGATATTTTGAGATCGGATCGAGATTAGTCCCCGCCATTTTGATAAGAAGAAATACGAGTGAATTAATTCCTATGAGTGGGCGGGTAATTATGGCAAAAAAGTTTTAATTGGTGCTACATATGGAGTGATGTTTATCTACTCCGAGCTTTTCTAATTTAAAGGAGCATTAAAAGCACGATTAAAACTTAATTGTAAGTGGTTGCATTGTAATATACCCGTTGATTTATCTTTTTAAAATATGATCGACGGTTAAGATTAAATGGATCAAGGCAAACTGTTGTCAGCTAGCGCACACAAGCTTTCTTTGAAGAATTAATGGTTGGCACACTTGCATGGCTTGTTATAAGAGGGACTGATTTCTATACTTCTCATTCAGATTTTGCATTAAGTTTAGGAGTGTCTTTTGGTTCTCATCGTTGGAAGGATGAGTAAGTCAGGAGAGTCTGTTAGGCCAGTTCGGAGGTCTAGGAGATTGTGTTTGCTGGAATCTGAGAAGAATGCCTCGGAGGATGAAGTTGATACACAGGGAGCTTCTGATACACCATAGAGTAGAAAGGGACGCAGGAAATTTAAGAAGTATGGTGTCAAGAGTAGCTGCCGCTTGAGGAACCGAACAGTTTCAGAAGAATTGGTCAAGTTCAAAGGCAAGGAGTTGGTGAAATATGAAAAGAAGACAAAGAAAAGGTGCAAGTATCGTAAGGCTTGTCTGGGAGAACTTAATTCTTCTGGTGAATTCTCTAACAGCCCTTTAGACAATGAGGGGGATTATTATCCACTGTCCCTGGTACCATCTAATGATTCCAACGACGTGGTGGTGATGGTTCCTCCAATTCCACCACGAGCAATGCATGGGCTAGTATCTTCTGAGGCTAATGACTCAAAGTGATGATTATGCCCCATTTTTGTTTTCAATGACACCATGGCCCTATTGTCAGGATTGTCCTATTCAGCATTCATGTAATTTCTTGTTTCTAGTGCTGATGTGGAAATGTTTTGGGCTGGTGTATAGGAGAGGTGCCAGACTTCCTAGTGTTGGGTGGTATGCAAGTTTTTGTTGAGGCTGTGAGTGGAGAATCTTCTTTGGTCGGCAAGGACGAGGATGTTGCTGCTACAACCAACTCTGCCTTTTGAGGAGCTGGCGGGTCTACATGCAGGGGATGTGGAATGTTGTCTTTTACTCTTCCATTTTCCTGTAACATGCTTTGGACGTCTCAAATTCTGGTGCAAATGATCTCAAAATGAAATGAAATGTAAATGTAAATGTAATTGAGCCTGATGCTTGTTGCTCCCTTATTCTATAAAAGGGATTTCTAGGCTCATTACAGAGGTCGAACTTTTGAGTTTCAATAGGGTTTTGGGTGAATGCTTAACTCAAAAAAGGCATTTTGAATAGGATAAAGGTGAATAGGCTAGTAGATGGTCTTGGGAATGAAGTTTCGTATGTAACAGTCTTAAATTAGTTTTATATAAACTACTGATATAGAAACGAATCTTTGTCTGGAAACAAATACTCTCCTATGTATACTTCTTACAAGTTATGAATGAAAATGCTAATGGTGTTATCATTTATCTTCAAATGGTTATATTTGAATGTACTATTTTGTTCTCAGCTTTAACTCAAAGAGTTGGTTAAAATGCTTGAAGAGGGTATAAACTTTGTAAGAAATTGCTTAGGATTGATAAGTAGTGAATGTTTCTTTTAGGCATTTTGAATTTTCATAGTCTGCAAAGTAGTATGAGGGTAGTTCATCTACTTCTAAAATTGAGTAGTTCATATATTACAGATCCTTACATATTAGACTCCGTTGCTCCAATTGATAAGACACTAGCCGATTTATCATAAAATCTAGCATGAAGAATGAGAAAGTAGCACACCTAGCCTTGGACTTAAAATAAGAACAATATTCATTTAAAATCCTTTTTCAATGAATTGTGTGTGGGATGGAATTATTTTGATTCAAAGCAAATAAGTAGTCATTCACTTAAAGGATATGCCAAATCTTCAGTGGGATGGGCTTTATTTGCATTTAACCAAGAATCAATCTGTTATTAATTTGATATATTTCATGCAGATGTAATTTGGGATTACCCTCCCTAGTTTAACAAAGCCAAAACTGAAGGAGTAAGGATCATAAAATCCTAGGCTCGTTGTGTTGGCCACTAACCTTACAATTTCTTCATTAGAAGAGTTGGCAACTTTTTAGAGAATTGTTAGGTTCTGTTGGAAAAATCACCAACGGATTGGAAGGCATTAGATTTAGTCTTTGAGCTTTTCAGTTCCCAAGCACATTTAATCAGGGTTGTTCCATCTCAGCAGTGAATCTGTCAGCATCAACTAAAGATCGACTGAACAACCGGGAGCAAGGATCGAATAGAGGCACATTAGCGTAAAAAAATGATGAAAAAGTGTTCAAACTCAAGGACGCCTAAAAAAGTCAAAGAGTGATTTGTTGACTTGAGCTAAGAGATTTTGGAGGCAAAAGTGGCCAAACGTCCCACAATCAGTGGAAATCAGGCATATTAACTCCAAATCAAGCTAAATCAGGCTTCAACCATGAATTGGATGCCCAATTGATGCTTGCAACTTCAAATTGACATCTCAAAGCATCTAGGCATCCATTCTTCATTATTTCTTTGCAGGTTGAGGAGCCAAGAATAGTATTTTCTTATCCAAAACGTCTTTTCAAGATCTGATAGAGGGGTTTTCACCGTTCTTCATATTTTTGAAGATCAGTTGCACAGAGGGACAATGTATCAGAGGTTGCATCTACAGGCATAATTTTCCAACAAATCTAGAGAGGTAGTTGATAACTTCCAAAATTCTTCTTTTCTTTTTCCTCTTTTCTTGTCTTAGATATTCTTGCATGTCCAAGAAAAAAGCAGATAATCATAGATCTGACCATCTGGGTATGATCAGAAAAGCTTTTTCAACATAACCCACATGTTAGATTTTTCTAGAAAAAGTAACCTTGCTGCCCCCATTTTTTAGGGTTTTCGAAAAAGTCATAATTTTGAAAAATAGAGAAACTAGGTTTGTTCAGTTTTGAAGCACGAACAAAACCCATCTGTTGGATTTTTCCAGGAAAAATCATTTTTTGTTGCCTTGTTGCCTCTGCCACCGAGGGGCTCTTGGATGTCATATAAAAATTCGTTTTTTTGAATTTTTGACAATCTGGGTTTGTTTAGAAAATTATTCTCAACAAAACCCATGTCTTAGAATTTTTCGTAAAAAGTTGCCTCGACAAGGCTATTTTTTTAGCAGTTCCAAAAAAAGTTGCCCAAACAGTCGTGTGCACAGTCAATCTTCAAGGTTTTCAGAATGCAGTTCTCCCAAGGTGAATACAAGGCCGAAATGGTCTTACTCCATGATTTCTTGAAAACGACTAACACCGATCTGTGTCGGGCACACCCAAAGGTCAATTTGGACAAATTGATAGGCATGAATGACATCACCGTTCAATGGATAGCCAAATACGGAAGGTAGTCATTCCAAACACAGAGCTGCCACCGATTACTGCCACACTACCTTCCACATTCCATGTCAACAAAGTTGGATGACACAGCTGCAAAGAAGATCGAATATCAAAAGCAGATTGCAAGAGGCAAAAGAAGTCAACTATTGACTAGAGGTGACGAGGTGTAAAGCACCCACAAAGGACGTCCTACCCTCCAGAATATCATTAATGGTGACAAGAGTTAACTTGATGCCTCATTCCAAGTTAACTCCATGTCCCACTAATCATGCATGTCAGATCCCACCAATTATGGATGTCTATTTCTAGATCTCCAGTAATTGTGGATCTCTATTTTGGAGGCACATTTTGTAATTTAAGTTCACTTGTAATTTAGTTTCAGTCAACTGAGGTAGACTTCCAATTTCACTTTTGTTTAGTTCCAGTTAACTGAAGTAGATTTCCACTTAACTGTTTGCTCGCCTACTTTTAGACATAGGAATAATTCTTGTTGATTGGCAAGAACTGATTGCTAACTCAAGGAGATTTTAGGGTTGCCTACTCCTTTGAGTTTCTATAAATAAAAACTTGGGCTCATTATTTGTTAACCTTTATTAACTACGCAAAATTGTTGCGCCATTGTTGCCACAAGCTTGCAAGTTTGTATTTGTTCACTCTTGGATGAGAGTTAATTGGTTCATCACAATTGTGTATGATTTCGTACCTTTGCTGTCCCAATCTTGTAATTCGTTCAGAAAGCTTGGAGAAGGAAATCAAAAGGCGCATGCATTTTGATCTAAAGATTTGAGTTCTTCCAAACGTCTTGTGTTTATAGCTTATTGTTTCAATCTCCTCCTTGGACAAGGGTTCCTCCTCATTGGATATTTTGATATTGATAGTTATCGTGTGATGTTGTTTAATGGATTGTCTTTCAGCCTACACTTTTGATAGGTGTCATCACCTCCTCAGGAATCCTGTTAGCCAAGTCATCGTACCTTGTTGTTTCTAGTGAGTTGTTTCCCAACCTATACCTCGAACAGGGGTTCCTCCTCCTTGGCAAGTCTTAGATCCAACTTACCGTAAAGAGTGTTCGCATGCATAAACCTTTATCCCAATGTATATCCGAGAGTTCAGAGCCTCAGCCATATTCTAAGGAGACGGCGGATTCAAGTGATCCAACCAAATCCATTTTGCTCCTATGCCCTCATGCTCTATTTATCTTGAGGAGATAGGATAGTTTAGAAGCTAGTTTAGTCGTAGTTAAGATCTGCAAAAACCAAAGAAAACCTTAGTTATGGCGCATTGTGTTTATGCACCCTTGTGTCCTGCCGCTAAGTAAAAAAGATAGGAACCTTAGTCTACTGTACCCTTTTTTACATATAACATCAGCAAAGAGAGATCTTCCTCTCTATAATTCGAAGAGTAGTACTATAACACTTGCAATAGTTGTTCGTTTCCAATAAGCACTCCAAAGGTGCTAATTGAAACGCCAACACTAGTAAGACAAAGTTTTTCACTGACTACGAGTATGGGTGTGGGTTTGTATATATAAATATAATTTTATATATTAAAAGTATTAATACTCATAATTGGCAATGAACAAAATATTTGAATGCCTCATAACTTGCAATAAAGAAAATACTCATGAATTGAAATTCAGAATTATTAATTAAGTGATTTGTCAAATATTAATACAAAATGAAAACTACAATCAATATTTAATAATCTTAATATGGCTCTTCATCAAAAGTGCCAAGGTCAACATTTGGTTCAATTTCATTTGAACCACAATCAATTACAACTCCCCTCCCACAAGTCATGTCATTTGTATAAGCTGCCTCATCTATAGAGACTTCAACAAGTTGTGCAATAGTAGCATCTAAGTTGGTACATTGAGGAGTTAAATACCAATTCCATGTCATCCCTTTGTTATGATCAGATTTCTTATGTGACAAGTGGCACAAGTTGAAGAGCACAAAGACTAAATATTCAATATTTTTTGCACCCAATTAGTTGCATTTAACTAAGTACATAAATTAGTATGTACTCCAATTCCACTAAGTTGAAGAAGATCTTGCAACTTGTTGAATTTGCATACAATATTTACAATATAAAATATAAATTATAATATATAGCACCCAAAGAAAAATGAGGAAGCTAAAAAATAAAAAGATCTATATTTGAGATAGAACTTTTATTACAAGAGTCTACGAGGAAATAGAGCCTTGACCATATATGTAACACCATTTATGAGCATCTTTCATGTACTTGTCTTGAAGAGTGCAAATATTATAATTATTTGAAGATATGAACTTGCCAAACTCAATGAGAACAACACTTTGTATGTCTACAATTGAGAACATTCTCTTCAATATAGTCTTGTACCCAATAGCAACTTCTTCATCTCTATATGGTGCTACCCTTCTAAGCAAGGAAAGTATCTTTTTGCTCCGATACATTGGTGACAAAGAAAATGCTAAAAGATGCAAGGGTGTGCTCATCTTGTTCCAATGGTCAACAATGATCTTTTGCACTCTTTTGAAAAATGCTTCTATGTAGTCATGCTCCTTGGCTTATATTATGGTCCTTATATTTTCAACTAAGGAGTCCATGTCATCGTAAGTTTCACCTAAACATGGTCAATCCATATTTGCATATCTAATCATACTCATGATGGACTCGGTGAAATTCAAAACATATTCCACACGAGCCCACCACTTGTCATCTAAAATCAATGCTTTGATGTTTTGGGTTCTTTGTCTATGATTGCCTCCATACACTCCAAAGAGTGTTGATGATCATTGCACTCAATGCTTCTCGTGTCATGTCCCCATTTTTGGTCACTTCAATATTGTAGTTAGTTCCTACTTTCTTGGTGACCGTCAACCTTGTCATGAGGGATATTTGATGTTGCCAATGAGCTCAGTTTGTCTTGAGGACTCCTATGTCACTTTCCAAAGTGAATTCTAGATTTGGTGTGTTTTCCAAGATTCTTGGAGAGAGCGTTTATTTATAGTAAGTCACCAGATCGGCCCTGATTTTCATTACTCATCATTGGTATAATTCTAGTATGGTTAGTTTTCGATTTTGATGCTTGTCAGCAATTTCCACAACTTAGGTGTATTCTTGGCTTTAATTTAATTATTTTACTAAGGTTGCTTGATTTTATAAAAATAATTTAAAAAACACCTTAGTGCAATAGCTCGTTGGAAAGAGACTTTAAAGTTTTAAATCATGGATGCATAAAAGGGGGACCTTGTGCATCAAATATTTTATTATTTCATAAAAAGGTGTTTTGGAGTAAAAAATGGGTTATTTAATTAAAAGTGCATTTTAAAATATGCCTTCAGGAAAGTTTGACGAGAAAAGTATAAAAGGTGATTCAGGGAGCTCATTTGAATAGGCAAGTTATTTTATTTCCTCTTGTGAAACCGTTGTGGTTCTATGAGATTGAACTTGGTTCATCTCAGCCTTCTTGTAACAACCCCCATATTGGGTAATTAAAAAAAATTCTACTTTCACAAATAATATTCAAGGAAAAACATACATGATGATAAAGTAATAAACTTTTTATTTTCTTTTCATTGCAACATTTCATATTATAGAAACAATTGACACAATACATCATTACTTTCCTTTCCAAATAAATAACAGAGGAAGAATACATACAAGTATAAAACAGCTCAGAAGCTTTTGAGCAAATAGGAATAAGACGGTCCAGGTTCTTCCCTTTCAAACCTTGGTTCATCAGAAGTCTACTGTGGAGGAGAAACATCACTCAGGTGCTTTTCCGCCAACCACGGACTTATAATGCAATCCCCCGCACGTTTACTGTTAAGTAGACGACCCTCCCTTCTACGAAGAGATTGGTTGGGTAACCGATTCTGTTTTAACCAACTGAGCATAGTGTTGTGTCCTACATAACTAAATCCTTGTAATCCCACAATCTCAATCTAGTATGTAATTTGGTCAACAGTGAACTGATAGTGTAATCGTCTCACAGTCTAAGTGGACGTAGGTGTACTACACTACTTTGGCCAAAGTGTTTCAGCAGTATTAAACTAACGGTCATCTATCACATGCACTAAGTCAGGTTCAGTTTGACTTGAGGCTATCTTATCCTACGCGTAGGCTAAGTCCTTACCATGGGTAGTCAATCACCCCAGACCCCTTACAACAATCTACCTAATTAGGAAATGAAAAGAAGTCAACAAGTGTCCCTCAAGTAACTCCTATTCCAGAAATTTTTATCCACATAATACATAGTTTTTCCCAGTTAACCTACTAACTTTAAGCTTTAGACTAACCTTGGTACTGGTTTCATCTTGGTCCTAGTAATAAATAGCTAGTTCTCTCATTTCCTTTATATAAGGAGATCAAGCAGTATACACACAATGCAATCCATTCAAACAAATTCCCTTTCCCAAATGAAGTGGAATAACAGTTTCCCCTTTTTCCCTTATATTTAAATTGCACACAAAACATTCCCTTAAAATGCAGACAAGCCATTCTTTTATAATGCAGACAAACCATTCCCTTTAGTCTATGCAGTTATAAACAAGAAACAAATTTTCTCTTTTACTTGACTGGTCTACTTATGTTATAATACAATTTAATGCATATCATAAACATATAGTTTCTTCTATTTATAAACTAAAATAGAGATATAAAAGAATGTGACACTCATGCCTGTTTCCTTAAGCTGGCCTTCTTGCTGCTTGTGAATGCTTCTGATTCAGTTAGTAGCAGCTCCTTTGTTCCTTCCTTTAATTAATCCCTTCTCTCTTACTGTTCTTTCTAGATTCTAATCCTTTAGCTGAAGCTCAAAATGACCGGAGTATAATTTCTGGTAATGCCAGTTATTACTTATCTCAAAATTGATTCCTACAGCAGGTGCGTACATGTATATATGCAGCAAATGAAGTTCTCAAAGCTTGAACAGAATGGCTATGGGGAATTGTGGCTCTCAAAAGCAAATTCGGAATTCTAAAAAGGCAAGTTGTGAATTGGTGAAAATGATAAGAAAATGAGCTCAATTTATAGAGTTCGGATTCTCATGCCAAGCTACAGTTTTGGCATGAGAATCGACACTTCTACCAATTTGAAAGTGTCAAACTCATGGTGGCAGCATTACAAAAGCTTATTCAGCTCTCAGAAGGTGAGTCGACCTCCATTTGTGAAGAATGATTCAAACATCACATGGTAAAAAATGGCTGAGTGACACCTATAGGCGTCCTCTGTAATGGCATCCAAAACTGGCGGGTTAGTTATCCATAGTAGAAAATGTCCATGTACAAATGCGTCCTACCTGGCCTAAATTTCAGGCTTCTTCATGCATTAACAGAATCACGTTTCACAATCCCGCGACCTGGTCTTTCCCATGCGCACATTTGCAGCAACGCCCAAATATTTTCTTTCAAAAGTTTCGACCTTTGTCACATGAAATATTTGAACTTTGGCGTATTTCTCCCAGCTAAATTACAGTGAAAAGAATTCCATTATATTTCAACACAAAACATAGCTTTATTTCCCATGGTAAAATTATTCGATTTTCACCAAATGACTTAAAATGCTAAGTCTTTTATTTTCCAAAGATTTTATTTATTTAAAATATATATAAATTCTTATATACATATATAATGTATTATATTATATATAGTCTATTATAGTTTTATTTCTCCTTAAAATATATATATATATATATACATATATATATTTAAATGTTTAATATTTAAATATACTTATATATATCTATATATTTATTTTGGTAAGACTATTATAATATATATATTTATTTATATATATTTACACTTAAATATACATATACACATTTGCATAAAATCATTCAAATACGTGTATTGTGAGCCAGTTAGCATACTTTCAATATACCTATTTGTGCAAATATGTGTATATATGTTTAACTGTAAATTCAAGGCAATATAATAATGTTATAATAAAACATCATAGATAGTGTGTATATGTTTATAGATGTGTATAATCCATTTATACCGTCATATGTATTTGTATGTATGCCATGTCGACACATGCGTATGGCATAATAATTTGCCCATCATACGTTTGTATCGCCATGTCATACATATTGATACATACATATGAGAGATACATGTATACACATATACACCCTGCCTATGTACATATATCAATTCTCGTTCCACATTCAAGGTCACAGAACAGTAAGTCAGGCTAACAAGTAGCACCACTCACAAAGCGCAAAGAAGTAATCCAAAACTCCTAAGCCTAAGGATGACTTATCAAGCTAAACCTATTTGACTCAGTTCCTCTAAACCCTTTAGTGAAGTGTGTATGCTCAACTGATTTACTTTACTGGTTATCCAACCAATCCCCTCTCCCGAGTGATGTCTCCCCTCCGCCTGGAGGAATGGTTCATGTTCCTGCATCCATTGGCACAAAACCACGGTAGTTACTTGCTCCTAACATTTAACAGTAATTAAATCAATATTTCAAAAAGCAAGATTAATTATCCTCTTTCATGCATTGTTTTACCCAAGAATAACATCAATCAAGAACATAGAATGAGTCAATCATAAAATGTAAAAAGATTCTTAAATTGATAACAAGGTTCAACACATTTTATTCATCCAAATTCTTCCTTACAAACAGAATGCTCTAAGCATTGCTAAAATAGTAGCTATACAATTTCGGGGTGAAACACTTCTTGAGGATGAAAACCCTCTTAGAGAAGATTAGCCATAGTGGTGAAAGATCCTCCCTGGTTAATATTATGTGATTCATTCAAAGTCACGATTCTGCAAGAATTGATTGCTGGTAGATTTACTTCAAAATCTACGCTTGTGCTAAATGTTGAAGGTTTGGAGCAATTTCAATTAGAGATTGCTTGTGTGTTGAATGTTGTGAGTTGAGATTGCTACAGCTGAGGGCAAAAAATGAAAATATTTAAGGTATTTTGATATGCATATTTTGGGAGTATTTGGTAATGATTTTTAGAGCTTTTGGAGTGTTTTTTGGAAGTATTAACTGGAGTTTTCAAACTTGGCTGTACCATTGCCAAGACAGGCTGCACCCCATCTTTTGAATGTGCAGATCAGTGGAATGATTTCTGATTTAGGTATTTTACCAATGAATTTTCTAAGTTGGATGACCCTATTGCAAGAGTTTGATTGACAAAAGCTTGCATTTATTTTCTAGAGCAAGTCGCCCCTCTAGGCAAACCATACAGTTGCAAGGAGTTATTGGGTTTTGTGCCAGATTTTGGTTCGATTTTGTGGTTGCAAATCAACCTAGAAATGGCGCCCTATTTGGTAAGACAGGTTGCAGGAGTTGTGGGCAGATTGGAGCTCTCAAAAATTAAATATAAATTTATTACCAGAATCGCTCGTGTATACCAGCACCCTGTATGCGGCTCAACTGGTCTGAGAAGATTATTATTGCATGAAAATGAACGTTGACTGTTGTTTAAGGATAAATCTGCAGGTCTGGGTAATAGAGAAGTGTTTTGTGGTGTTTGGAGTGACCTTTTAGACCTATTGCTGCAGCTGGGACACTTAAGGAAGGTGTTGATGAAGTTATTCTACATTGTTGTTGACTGTCACCACTCAGAAAATTAACTACAGCAGGTCTGTTATGGTTCCAAGATGCATATTCCTCAAAGTATTTACATTTTCTATGTTGGTTGTTATGGTGGATGACTCATAGTATTTATTTTGCGTAATGTCCCCAATTTAGCCCTACCCTCTTCTTGAGGTTTTAGCCTATTTTCGAAAACTCGTAGGCTAAGCAGAATGGGAAATTAGGGTTTCCACTTTCAAATGCAATTTTGAAGGCTTGCATGTGTGTTTTTCTAACGCATGTCTAGTGGAGCTTTTTGGGTTTTTTGGAGAGCTTCAGGATGAAGTAACATGCATGTTGAGATAATGACATGCATTTTTGGCAAATACCTTGCATGCAAGATAGGTTTCTGGGTTTTTCTGGATTTTTAGAGACCTTTGGGATGGTGTGACATGCATCTGAATTTGACAACCTTTTTGGGCTCTTAGTATTTATAGTAAGTCATGTTGGCTTCCTGATTTGTGCTCAAAAGGAGTTTGGGAACACTTACTATTTATAGTAAGTCTTGATTACTACTCAATTGGTGTTCGGATAATGTTTTGCAAACTTACTATTTATAGTAGTTTGCTATTTTTGGTAAGTCTTTCTATAGTAGTATCATTCTAGTAGCAGTTCAATCATTTTCAGTTCAGTGTGGTTGATCAGTTTGGCTTTCTGTTGGTTTTGAAGTGAGCTTCCTATTTTTGGTATATGCTATTTTTAGTAAGTCTATTTTTGGCAATGGCTCCATCAGCAGTTCAACTTTGGTCATAATACTATTTTTGGCAATCTGTCAGTATCAGTTATGGTGTTGATTTTGGCTCCCTCATTGGATTGAGTTTCATACTTAGTCAATTTTATGTTTTGCAGTTGTACCCCCACGCCTAGGCTTAATGACTTCAAGTCATTTTAGAGATGGGAACATAAAGGGGTTGACCCTTGAGCATTAAATGTTTATTGATGCAATTTTAAAGTGGACGCCTAAAGGAAGTTAATTAATGTTTTATTAATTCAAATAAAGTGAATGATTGAGAGGTGGCATCCCTTGGAGGAAATTGAAGAGTTTCTTGCTGGGAGTTACAGGTTGCTTCATTTGCCCAACTGAAGCTTATTTATTGACGTTGTGAGCCTTCATTCTTATGTTGGATTTTGAGAGTAAAGTTATGCTACTGGATTGAATCCAGAACTTGACTAAGGGGAAGCTTAGCAAATCAATCCATCCTTCGGGCCTAAAACTATGGCTTCCTAGGTGGTTAGTTGAGACTGTGCTTCACACAGAAGTACAGATTGAGCATATTTTATGAAGTTAATAAACAGGTTGCTGTTGTATAACTTGTTTATTTCTGCTAGTGATCCCCAAACCATATGCTATCACCTCGCCCACACTAGGATCTTGGTGAACATTCTTGGTGAGGGTTATTTACAAGCTGGTTTTAATTTGGAGCTAACACTATTAGTGATCTTATGCTGGTTTCATTGTGTTAAAAATCAAAAAAATTAAGGGGGAACATTTCAATTTGGTATTGTATTGGGCCTCAAAATTGTAACAGCAGTGTCTATATCAATGAAACCTTCAATACTAATTTGCAACAGCTGAAGTTTTGATAATGCAAATCCTTCAATGTTTATGCTTAATCAAAGCTGCATAATACATGTTATTTGCTTGAGTTATTGCTTGGTTTCAATTGGTGAAAACTTCAAAAAAGTCAGGGGGTGTTCTTAAATCTCATACCGTCTCAAGTTGTCTCAAGACAATTGTGTGATGCGAACTAGGTCCTAGCAACCAAACATGGTGTAAAAATAACACAAATTAAAAAACTAAAATGTAGCAACTTAGCAAAAATTTAAAAATAATAAACACTAAAAACTAAAATTACCTTCAACAGCTGTTAGAGAAGGTCTTGGAGATGGCTTGTGACATATGATGATTTGTCACAAATATTTAAATCTCATTGCTCTCCATGTATGTTTCTTTGACCCATTCAATCTTTGTGCCAATCTTTTGCACTATCAAGTTGATAGAGTGGAAGGCACATGGTGTCCAAAAGTTATGCCCATATACATCCTCCACTATTGAACTTGCTGCCCTACAATTTTTAGCATTATCTGTTATGACTTGGGCAACATTTTTAGGGCCCACCATGTCAATGGTATGTAGAGGATATTGGCAATGAATGTGCATTCTTTATTTTACCCCTTACAATCAATTATTTTAAAAAACATCACACCTTTAGGGGACACTGCAATGGCATTAATTAGTGGTCTGTTTTTATAATCCTTCCATACATCATAAATGATGGACACTCTTGTTTCAAGCCATGTATCCTTGATTGATCTCAATGATGCCTCTATGAAAGTTTTTTCCTTGGCGAAGAAGGTGGTGTACACCTTTTCATACTTAGGACTAATGTAATCAATAGGTGCATTGGAAATTATTGTCACCATATCCCGCAAACATGGTGATCTAACAAATTTGAGAGGAAGCCCATTGCTATAAATGCAATAGCATCTCTCTCATTTGCAACCTACCTTGCCTCATTCTTGAAGGCTTTTTCCAATGGGCATCTTTTGTTAGTTTTTTATAGATCAGATAAATAACTGAAAGCACTTAAAATATTGCAACACATAAGACAATAAACACAACAAGATACCCTGGGAAAACCCTCCTCTTGAGGGAGAAAAACCCAGCAAATAATTCTCTTATATAAGGTAGAACAAGAGCAGAAATCTGTTTACAACTTAGGCCCAACAATGGCCAATAATTGATACAATGACATCGCACCTCTCCTAGATGCAAGATTTACAAATGAATATGATCTTCCTTGAATTCGGACTGCTGCTATGAAGGTGCGAACTTCTGCTCTAATTTCGAATATACTTGATGAACTTGGTTATATTGAAATGACAAATGAGACCTTGTATATATATACAATTGAAGCACCTCTTCAATTAGGTCGGCTCTCCTAGAGAGAATGAAACAAACATAATAAATGCCAAGGGGTCGGCCCAATATAAGACATCATATGCGAACCTAAGGGAGGGTCGGCCCTTATGTTAATTAGATCAATGACAATATAAATTAAATAGCTGGAGGGCTATCATTTAATTTATGTCTTCTTCTTGAAGTGTGTGCGCTGGAAGTGCAGACCTAAGCTGCTTATAACATCAACACTCCCTCTCAGCTAGGGATGATACTTCCAGCTGCACAAAAGAAACATATCACCTCATTATGATAAAGGACCTCATCGTGAAAGCAAATAAGATATCACCTCATCGTGATATCAACCATCATGGCTACCTCCATAGATGGTATGTACAAGTGCTCATCACTCAATGTGATGTTGTCACCTCAACGTGACTTTCACCATGGCTCCCCCAAAGGGTGAAACACAAGTACAAGAAAATCATCACGGACTCCCTCACGTGATGCTGTCATGGAGTCACACACATGACATCCACCATGGTTCTCCCAGAGGGTGGAACAAGGGCTTTCACCTCAATTCTCTCTCAATAGAGAAATGCATTAACAAGGGCTTGCACCTCAAATCTCTCTCAACAGAGAAATGCATTATCAAGGGCTTGCACATCAAATCTCTCTCAATAGAGAAATGCATTATCAAGGGCTTGCACCTCAAATCTCTCTCAATAGAGAAATGCATTAAAAAATCTGAAGATCACTGATACTGAGACTCCCTCTCAACTAGGACTTCATTCTCCACCATATCAAGCTTGTCTCGAAGGTACACAAACATTATCCTGAAGAGATGCTTGATGAGAATGACTGCCATCTACTCATCAATGCCGATATACCTCAGCTGAATATTTTTTCTCAATACCAAATCTTTGATATAGTGGTATGCTTAGTTTCATCATGAAACACATGGAAAGACAGAAAGCTTCTCAAAGCTTTGATTAACACAAGGGATGAAAGTTGGCTTCAATGCTTGTTCAACCAATCCTGCAAGGAGCTTTCGAAGCCACACTACTTCTCAAGCTGCCACACAAGCTATAATGTACTCGGCCTCTGCTGTACTCAGTGCCACAGAAGACTTCTTCCTTCTATACTAGGATATCAACGCAGACCTCAACTGAAACAACATCCAGAGCAACACAACCATCATCTTTAGGTTTAGTAGGCTCCCTCTGAATCTTCAATCACTTGCATCAACCACTTGACCTCATTGCTTGCAACTCTTGCCTTAGAGAAATGGTTTCCAATGCACACCACTGTAGAGATTCAGGGTTGTCCTCTTCGACTGCATCCTAGATCACTCTATTCTGAATAGGTTTGCGAAGCTAGCAATCCAGGTTGACCCGACTTGAGCAATTCAGAACCCAATTGCTGAAGAGGTACTTCAACAATTTAACATCCGGCCTTGCAACACTGCAACCCTTACTTATTCTCAATGAGTTATAAAACTCCCTCTTAAGGTTAATTCTTCCTTTTCTAAAAGATGTCTTCAGCTAATCACTTAGTCTCATAGCTACAAGTAGAGTCTCCATCCTTCAACCTATAGGATGCATCAAGCTCTTCTTGAAAGCAATCTCTTATGCTTCTTGATTTATCCTAAAATCATTAACAAGAGATTACTAATAGTTCATGGAACTCAACTATCTTAAATATACATACCATAACTAGGAGCATACATGATTGACTATCTCAATGTTATAGCATGAATTAGTAACTACAAAACAATTCATGAACATTATTCAACCATGCAATACTTATCTCATAGAATTCAAAAATCTCCAGAGTAATAGATAATTAATCAATCATGACATGTCTTTCTTTCGATTTCTCAGAAGAGCTAATCTCAGCATAACAAAAGACAATCTTCACAAATTAGCATGATACTACTTGCAATGAATAATTCTAAAGAATCTTATCACAGTGATCACTATTTACTAGAGAACCACGAATTTGACTAAACACATGATTCAAATAATCAAGGTCAGATTTGCACAACTCAGCAAACTGAATTTTAACCTAGAAGGGTAATTGCAAAAGCAAAGAATACTTATCTCTTAAATATTCTGAAGGGTGGACACAGTACGATACGCTGCTCTTGCACTCAAATCAGTACACAACCTCAACAGCTTGAACATAGGCCCATGACTAGAGTAGAAATTCACTAGAATCATTTTGGGGAGAGATCTCAATCACATCCGCAAATGAAGCATGCTGATTAGGCCTGGTAGGACAATCCTTCGCATAGTGACCAAATCTGTCACATCTAAAGCATTGAACACGAGAGAGGTCCCACTTCTTCTTGAATGCAGGAGCACCATCTAACCCATTATCTCGATTCCTCTTGAAGAATCCTTTCTTCCAAACTTTTCCTTTCTTCGATGAATGAGAGGTGAGAACATGTAAATCTTCATTCTTTGAACTTTGACCAATGCCTCTAGCCGCCAACCTCGACTCCTCTTGAATGCAATTTGCCCTTAATCGATCAAACTTGGGAAGTTTCGATCTCGCACTAATTCCTTGAATGTAAGACTCCCAAGATGAAGGAAGACCATTAAGAGCCAACATGGTCAAATCCTTGTCATCAACAATATGACCAATGGTAGAGAGTTGATCTCTCAATTCGGAAATCTTCATGAAGTAGGTGATGACACACTCTCCTTCCGCCATCTTAACATGAAGTAGTTGTTGCTTCAGTGCAAGTGCCCGACTGGTGTTGTTGATTTCGTACAACTCTTCCAAAGTAGTGAACACCTCCCTTGCGGTATCCAACTTGAAGACAATCGGAACAGCATGATCTTTGACGGAATCAACCAACACTTTCTTTGCCCTAGTATCTTTCTTCCTCCACTGCAGCTTCTCTTCTTCCTCCTCAGGTTCAAGAACTTTTGTTTTCACAAACTCAGTCAAATCATTCTCTTCCAATGTGAGCATGATCCTGAACCTCCATGATGTGTAATTAGAAGCTCCTTCGAGTCTATCCTCGATTTTCAGACCATTCACCATTTTGAAATTCAAAAATAGAAATAGACTGAAAAAGATTAAAGTCAGTGTTGCAAAACAAATCTGATCACGATCTTTTTCAAACCCGCACTGATACCATGTTAGTTTTTTATAGACCAGATAAATAACTAAAAGCACTTAAAATATTGCAACACATAAGACAATAAACACAGCAAGATACCCTGGGAAAACCCTCCTCTTGAGGGAGAAAAACCCAGCAGAAAATTCTCTTATATAAGGTAGAACAAGAGCAGAAATCTGCTTACAACTTAGGCCCAACAATGGCCAATAATTGATACAATGAAATCGCACCTCTCCTAGATGCAAGATTTACAAATGAATATGATCTTCCTTGAATTCGGACTGCTGCTATGAAGGTGCGAACTTCTACTCTAATTTCGAATATACTTGATGAACTTGGTTATATTGAAATGACAAATGAGACCTTGTATATATATACAATTGAAACACCTCTTCAATTAGGTCGGCTCTCCTAGAGAGAATGAAACAAACATAATAAATGCCAAGGGGTCGGCCCAATATAAGACATCATATGCGAACCTAAGGGAGGGTCGGCCCTTATGTTAATTAGACCAATGACAATATAAATTAAATAGTCGGAGGGCTATCATTTAATTTATGTCTTCTTCTTGAAGTGTGTGCGCTGGAAGTGCAGACCTAAGCTGCTTATAACATCAACATCTTTTATGGTAAAGAAATAGGTATTCTCTTCTTAGGAAGATGATGGTGGCTTGAAAGGATGTGGGCCAGCAGGTTGTGTGAAACTATTCAGAGACATCTACAATCTTTTCTTGGAAAGAGGATGTACTCTTTCATTTGCTTTGTTACTTACTATGTTGGCATCCTTTCATTCTTTGATCTATCCCATTATTTGTTGTTTTGGCATCCATTTTTAATTCAAACCTAGACAATTTTTTATTCCTAAGTTAGGAATAACACACAAGTGAGCTTTCACTTGACTATACAAGCTCTTTTATTCATTCCCACATTGACTACAATTGTAACAATAACCCCCACCACTAGGAAGTTGTTCAATCATGGTTGTATGCCACCAAAAAGGTGATATCATCAAATTTAAATGAGCTCTTTACATGTGGGGCAATTGAACTAGAACTACCAGCCAATCTATATAAATATAACAAAATAAAACAAAAAAACATTACAAATTGACAACCGTACAACTTAAAGAACAAGAAAAGGATCTTATAACCCTTATATATGTATAAAAAGGTCGAAAAAATATTCAAAATATATAAAATTAAATAAATTGAAAACCTTGAAAAAAAAAAAATTTAAATTTGAAACAAATTACAAGATAAACTCACCTTCGATAGATAATCTTCCCTATGCAGCACTTTCTCTCTTGTAGCCTTCATCTTTAAAGAAATATGCAGCAACCTTCAAAAATCAAGAATGGCAGCTTGGAGGAAAAAAATGTTGTTTAACTCACTAGTGTTTGTGAAATGAGGCAAAAGAGGTTAAAAGCCCACACTTTAGTGCAAAATCAGTTATTCTATTACTTTTTTGTTTCTAAAAATGTGTAAAAATTGAAAAAAATTAACTTCCTCTGTTGGGCAGCCCATTGGTCCTCTTGGGTTCATTCCGGGGTAGTCCAGGATCCGCCTTGAGTACATTGAGTTCCTTGGGCAAACTGTAGGCCATCCCAGCGTGGGCCCAAAATTGAACCCATTCAGGTATGCACGGGGGGTTAGCAGAACCTGGTAACATAGTCTTTAGCATTTAAAAATAGAATGGGAAAAGTTGTTTCTGAGGAGGGAGAATCATTTATCTCTCAAGAATGAGACCTACCATGTCGAATATGGGGTTTTGGGATTTTTTTTGAGAAACTAAGAATAAATAGCATAGGAACTGCTCCCTTTAAAACTAAATAGCACAGGACCTAACTACAAAACTACAGTTGTTTAATAAACTGGTTGGGTATGAATAAGTAATTCAGCTAACACTTACAATAATGAAAGTTGACAATACTCTAAAATTAATAATTTATTTCTGCACCTGAAGTGCATTTATGTTCAATGGCCTTTTTCTGTTTCTAACGAACCTATGCATTTTGCAGTAACAAACTCTTCTTTTGTATAACTGTTTAATGACAGACAAGTATTGGCATTTGGGAATAGATATGCAAATAAAGGGATATCTTCATTAATGTTAATGTTTGATTATGTATATCAGATACATTTATTTTTTACAGACACACCTACACTAGTTATTATTTGGATTGTACTTGTGCAGGATGATTGAAAATGGATTTTTAGGTCTAAAGAATGGTATTTTGGATCAATCTGCAATCCTGCTTTCTCAAAAGAAATGCCTTACGTGCATTGACTGCAAGGTAAAATTCTTTTTCCTGCATTAGCAATCCATAGCTAACAGAAAGGCCATTCCTCACTAGTTCTATTGATGAAGATATATGCAATCTAAGCCAAGCCTTGCAGTTGAAGCTCACTTAAAATCATCCTGCCACCCCTGACAGATCAGAATAAATAGTGTACTGGCAAATCAATATGGAGAAATATAGGATATTTTTGGTCTTAGATATGAAAGAAAAACATTTCATACAAGGTTCCAGTGATTATCATATAGCGCTGCATTGAATATCAAACATGCATAAAGGAGCACATCATAACATTTTCTGCAGGAATCACTTTGCTACTAAAACAGGATAACGAAAACTAAAGGAGTGTTCCCTTCTAGGAAAATTTTAAGGTGCATTTATTTATAAAAGTAACAAAACCAAGC
>CM021103.1:228321596-228504048 GCA_007115665.2 Sequoiadendron giganteum
AGGCCCCATTTGAGCTCATTGTGTGAGCTTACTGCTGATTGGAAGGAGTTGTTGCTTGCTGATTACACCAAAAATCAGTTTGCAACCAGTGTTATTGAAGGTACTTTTCATGATGAAAGGTACAAGGTAGTTGATGGGTTGATACACTACAAGGGAAGAATCTTCTTGGTGGCGGATTCTAAACTTAAGAAGAAGATTTTGATGACTTTTCATGACATCCCACTTGCTGGTCATCAAGGGTACTTCAAGACATATAGGCAGATTCGAGAGAGGTTCTCTTGGAAAGGGTTGAAAGATGATGTTCAGCGTTACATCAAGGAGTGTAGCACTTGCCAAATGAACAAAAATGAGCACTCTCTTCCAGCTGGTCTACTGTAGCCACTTCCCATTCCAAACCAAAAATGGGAGAGCATCTTTATGGATTTCATCACCGGATTGCCTAGGGCTCAAGGCAAAGACTGCATTTATGTTGTAGTTGACAGATTGACCAAGTTCGCTCATTTTTTTGTCATCACTAGCACATTTTCAGCAGCTCAAGTTGCAGATTTGTTCTTCCATGAAGTGTTTAGATTGCATGGGTTGCCTAAAAACATTGTGAGTGATAGGGACAGCAAGTTCCTAAGCACCTTTTGGCAGGAAATTTTTAGGATGAGTGGTACAGTGCTTACTCCAAGCACTAGCTATCACCCACAAACAGATGGCCAAACAGAGATTGTGAACAAATGGTTGGAGGGCTATCTCAGGAATTATGTCTCGGAACAGCAAAGAGCATGGGTGAAATGGCTCCACATGGGAGAATATTGCTACAACTCATCTTTCCACATGTCAATAAAGATGTCTCCATTCATGGCCCTCTATGGCTACGAGGCTCCCAGCTTTGCTGATTTGGTGTTTGGCGATAGCAGAGCTCCCCAAGCCAAGGATTGGTTGCAGCAAAGCCAAGATGTTTTGAAATCTTTGAAGGACAACCTTCAAATGGCAAAAAATCAGCAGAAGATGTACGCTGATCAGCAGCGTGTTGAGCGCTCATTTGAGGTTGGTGATATGGTATATCTTCGGCTTCAGCCTTACAGACAGTCCACACTTAAGAAGAGTGGAGCTGAGAAGCTTAAACCACGCTTCTATGGACCATTCAAAGTTGTTAGGAAGGTAGGAGCGGTGGCTTACGAGTTGGGACTACCTTCAAGTAGTAAGGTCCACAATGTCTTCCATGTGTCTCGCCTCAAAAAGGCACTTGGACACAATGTTGTGGCTTCATCACAGTTACCTCCTTTGGATGAAGAAGGGCAGTCGACATTGGTTCCAGAAGAGATTATTGATTCCAGAGAGCGTTCCTTGAGAAGGAGAACAATCAAAGAGTATTTGGTGAAATGGAGGAATTTACCATTGGAGGATGCTACATGGGAGAATGAGGGGATTCTACAACATCCAGACTTGCGATTGCTTGAGGGCAAGCAATCTTGGGGAGGGCGGACTGTAATGTCCCCTTCCCAGCTGTGACCGTTAGCCTATTCCGGAGACCCGTAGGCTACGCGAATGGTGAAATTAGGGTTTCCTGGTTTTGAGGAGGTTGTTGCTTGATGTTCAGGATTCTGTTTGCGGATTCTTTCTGGGTTTTCAGAGAGCTTCACAGTGATGTGTTTAGTTTGGCATTCCGGGCAACTTCGCGAATTTACTATTTTTAGTAAATTCTATTTTTGGCAGTGGACAGTTTGGGTTCAGTTCAGTTGGTCCTCTTCTTCAGTTGGTTCAGCTGGCACTTCAATTCTTGGCCTTGGGCGCATATTTCTTGGAGAGATAAGTATTTTCATTATAATATTATATTTTAATATTATACCCCTTGCCTAGCAGTACAACTTTAAGTTGTTTTAAAAGGGGAACCTTGAGGGTCTAGGCGTCATGGAGAGATAAGTTATATCTTTAAATGTCAAATATTGAGATGAAGAAAGGGACGCCTATTGAGAGAATTGATTTTATTTTAAAAAAAAAATACAAAGTGAAATATTTCATGGGTGAAAAAGGACGCCATTCTTTGGAGGGAAAAGGTGAATTTGAAATTAGGGTTTGGGCGCCTTCTGGAAGCTTTTAGATGTTTCTCTCTTGTCTATTTAATCAGGCCTCAGCTCTTCATTTGGCATCTTTGTCTACTACACCGTTATGCTGCTGAATTGTCTTCAGGCACTCGCTTCGAGGAAAGCATCCCTCCTAGCATGGGCTCATCTTCTTGCTTGAAAGATAGCAACTAGTTGAGAAGTTAGCTTGTAATAGGTTTGAATTGCATTTCCAATGGAGTCATTGCATTTTGGGAGTTCTAGTTTACATTTTCTGTCATATTTTGATGTTGCTGAATGTCATTGAGGAATGTAAGATTTGCTCACAGCCCATGAAATAAAAATGCTATCATTCTGGGTATTGAATCTATAAATCTGTTTATGTGGGGCAACCATTCTTGCCAATTTCCAGATTTTATTTGGGTCTTTTTGATTTTATAGAGGAAATTCGCCCTTGCAGCTGGGCCGTACCATCTTGAAGTGCATCGAAGTTTGTGCAAAATAAATAAGGCTTGTTTTGGTTGGTTTAGGAATTGCATCTTGGGTGCCTATATCAGTATAGTAATCTGCATTCGATTTCTCGTCAATAGGGTGTGTTTAGAGTGAGTTATGTGCAATTTCGTGAGTTATTATGTTGCTGTTCTGCATTAAATCTGTCAAATCAGTCATACCGGATTTAAGGAAGTTCATTAGTGGTGCGAGGGGTTGATATTCAAAGAGTTTGTGATTGTAGAAGAGGGATCTTATCTTGTTATAGCTTTGGAAGTTCTTACTCTTATGATATCTGGCAAGCTCTCTAATTTGCTGTAAGCTGAACAGTAGTACTGTTAGCAATTCGTTCCCTTCATTTTGAATTTACATGTAATCCCCATTGAATAAGTGGAAGAGGCTGGCTTGCCGCCTATTTGCTTTCAGTTGAGTAGTTTAGGGACCCTCTGACCATATGCTCGCCATCCATCAGCGCCATTCTTGGTTAGGGTTACATTCTGTCATCATGCATTGATCCTTTGACCATATGCTCGCCATCACTTGGCGCCATTCTTGGTTAGAGTTCCTTCAGTTTGCATTGCATTGATCCTCTGACCATATGCTTGCCATCACTCGGCGCCATTCTTGGTTAGAGTTCCTTCAATTTGCTCTTCATAGATCCTCTGACCAATGCTCACACCTTGCCCACATCGGGATCCTGGTGTACATTTTGGTTAGAGTTACTTTCCGCAACGTTTTGGTTTGTGCTAACCTTAACGGGTGCATGTTGCATTGTAATCAATTGTGAAAAATCAAAAAAAAATTTGGTCCGGTTCATTACATTTAACAATTCAGAAATAAATTTTAACTATAAATCTACTCTAAATCTGGGCGAAAATCTGTCTTGTTCTCTCTTTTTAGAAAATACACTTATTCTTTTCTCTTACTTCATAAAAGAATCACAATTGAAAGCATGTATGATTAATGAAGTAAATAAATAAAGAAGCAAAGTTTCCATAAAGGCGCAAAGTCCTCCGTTGCTCCTCCGGGACGGGAAAACAAATTGAAAGCTCAAAGTCTTTGACAACTTACTCTCCTATCAACCTTTTTAGATGGTTTTCTGGTAACCAAGTACAATATGTACCAGTTCAAAGTCTAATTACATGATGCACTTTTTATGCACAAACATATAAAATAAAAACAGCATAAAGTCTGCAAGTTAACCCTTTTGCTTGAGGGTTCTACAATAGATTCAAACGTGACAAACAACTCAAAGTCTGCAGTATCAAATCTAAAAAACCAATCTAAAACTCCAAACACAATAAGCAACTCAAAGTCTGCAAAATTTAGCTTGAATCCCTCTTGTATAACACTACAAAACTCACAATCAATATGCAAAAAATGTCATCACATAACACCTTGAATCAATACAAAGTTTGAAAGCAATTTGCCTCTTTTAATTGATTGTAATTTGATTTACATCTAAGCTCAAAGTCTTAGAGTGCACATACAAACTGGTAGAGTTTTGTTGTATTGCCAAAAGATAGATATTACAATAGACCCCCTCAAGTATTTATAGGAGAGAAGCCTTGAGAAAAAGGTGGGAGGATTCCAACAAACTTGAGAAATTCTCTCAACCACTAACTAACTGCAATTGACTTATTCAACATTACAAGTCCTATTGTAATTTGACTTGTAATGTAATCACATGTAATTACATTTTACAACTTTGCAAGTGATATGATTACTTGCAATTACATTTTTCCATTTTTCATGTAATTTGTCAAAATTAAATTACAAATACATAATTGAAACTATTATAAGTGTTCGAAGACACGACTTGAACTACATCATCCTTGATTGGGTCTTCATGCTGCTGTTTGGAAAACATGTTTCTATCTCTATTTTGAAAGCATTTTATGCTCAATCATGTCACTTGTTCAACTCCTTGTGTGGCTTCGTCATGTTGTTGTTCTTTCTTTGTATCATTCTCCAGCCTTGGAATTTGCTTGAAAAATAAGGCCCATGTCTTATATTATTGATTTGATTTGGTAGGTCATGAGACAAAGGGGCCACAAACATGGGGCGAAAGCTCAATTTCGGGTTTTGGAAGGTTGACTGCAAGTGCAAATGAAAGGTGACTTACTTGCAATGCAGAAAAACATTATTACAAGTAAAATTTACAAGTATGGGAAGGAAAAAATGATAAGACTAGTGAGATAATGGCAAGGTAAATGACGTTTTGCTGAGATAATGACCATTGAGACAATGAAATTTCCTAATACAAAGAGTATGATGCTATTTAGCTGCAAAAACCGTTTTTAGTAACAAAACGTGTTTACTAGAAACCACAATTCTGCTGTGAAAAGACACGTCTTCTATTGTTTGAAAATTAACTTCGCACAACGCAAGGGACAAAGACGTTTTTTGGCTGAAATAAGACATTTTTGACATTTCGAGCATGAAGAGAAAAAACTTCAAAAACAAAGACATGTTTCTTCTTAACGCCATAAAGAAAAAAAATTGCCAAAAAGATCTTTTGAAAGATATTTAAAAAGAACACAAAAAAGAATGGTAAACAAAATGCGATTTGGCTAAGAGGTATACCACGTTTTTTATATTTGCTGTTTTTTGTGAAACCGACTCCATATATGCAAGGGAATGATGGAGTCTTACAAATAGCCCAATAGAAGTAAACACGACTTGACAAGAAGCAAAACTATACAAGGAAAACACGTTTCTGCTCAATGGATATTAGATAACAACACAAAAACCTGAAAATAAAAGAAACGACTAAGCGCATGCATGATTAGATAAAAGGGAAAGAGAAAATAAAACAAAAGGAAAGCAAACAACATACCTTGGAAAAGAGAAGCTGAAAGTAAAAATGAAGATGAAACCCTAGATGCCTTGTAAAATCTCAAGAAAAGATGAAGGCACTTATATTGAAATATACTCTCTCAATCTTTTTTATTTTAAAATGAACATTTACAATCTAACCAAGCACCCGTTAAGGTTAGCATAACTCAAAACGTTGCATGAAAGAACTCTAACCAAGAATGTGCCCTAAAACCACTTAAGGAGAAGGGGCGGGCATATGGTCAGAGGATCCCTAAGATCTATTGAATCAAATATTACAATGATTACACTGAAAGAGAGAGAATAAACTCGACACCAAGAATGTGCACTCAAGATCCTTTGACAGGCGAGGTGCTAACATATGGTGGAGTACTAATGTTGAAATTGAAATGAAATAGGCGGATAACCAAACATGAGAAAATTTCCACACTACCACCAAATAGTGGGGGGAAAAAAGATTACAATTCAAAACTAATTCATCCGCTGCGGCGGGCATCCACTCAACAGTGGGAATTCTCCACTTGACAGTGTTGACGTGCTTTTTATGACAGCGCCAGCACAGAATAAAGTTGCCCAACGGTCACTCTATTCTCTCTTGATCAAAGTATCCCACATGCTAAGATTGCTTGAAAGTTCATGTGTTCGACTCCAAGGTTCCTTTTATCGCGAATAGACTCAGTTGGTTGATGTGTTTTGCTGGTTATTTCAAGGGGACTTACGTAGTTGTTCGACTCTGTGAAGCAATTAGGACATGAATGATTTGGCAATATTGTTCTGGTATCTAGACTGACTCGAAAAATGCAGAATTTAAAGGGGATAGGGATAGGGATTCTACAAATCTACTTCTAAAGGGTGGAGGACGAGGATCGACTTAAACAATCTTCAAACCAAACTTTGCTTTGTCTCCTTTCGAACAACTCCGACAAAGTTGGTGCAATCTTCAAAGGATGAGAAAAGTGTTCAAACTATGACGCAACATGTTCATACCGTCAATACGACGCATACAAACATATGAACCATAATCGAAGTTAAGTGCTGATACTCCAGTTGACCACGCAAGGCGAACTTACCATCAGTAAGCCCGCTAGTGGTATGGATGAAAGAAGATATGCTTAAATCACAACGCCACACTCCACAATTAACAACTACTTGCATGAAATAAAATCTATTTTACTCTATCTACCTTGAATTGGAAAGACGAAATGGCCTTGCTAGCTACTCATAACAAAGAAGAAATCACCAAGCAATGAAACTCTTTGTATTATGAAAAGTGTTCACAACAACCTTTTACAAAACTTTCAAAGGAAAGTTTTCTTCCCTCCTCAATCTAAAGCTAACTTCTAAGCTAAATGCCTTCTACTCTCTAGCTCTGATTCAACTCTTGATCTAATGTCTATCTAATCTAATATTTTACAAATGAGGGGGGATGCCCCTTTTATAATAAGTCCAATTCAGTGGACGGTTCAGATCAAATTACAATGAGGGCTCAGATCGAGCCACCTATGCCCTGATTAGGGTTTCTGCCCTAAAAACCGCCACAGAGAGGAGTGGGCAATGAATGCACAGAATATTCTCCACTCCCTTGCAGGAATCATAATGAGCAATTAATGCCCACTACCATCATCAAGAAGATCCTCATCAAGCAGCGCGTTCCCACTGGTCTTCTCCCGGATAGCAAACTCGATCAATCGGGTCAATATTGCTTCAACCTCCTGTGTAGAGATCGGTGGAATATGGTTGAGCTGAAACTCCAAGACTGCTACCATCTGTCCGTATCTAATGTAAGATTTTCTCCATGTCACCAAGGCATCCTGGGTATGCTGAATTATACTAGAGAATGTGGAGACATTCTCAAAGTCATCCAGGATAAGTGACCTCGCAGCTGAGAAGAATGGAGGCAGTCTACTTTTCAAGCCATCAGCAGTTATCTCCTCTGGGACCAACTTTCTAGCAAATATGGCTTCTAATGTATTGAGGACTCCCCCCAAGATGTTGCCCATTGCTTTCCTCACTTTAGCTGAATCTGCCCTTGCTGCGTCGTGAAATCCACGGCCTGTGACCACCGAGGAGTACCAACTGGTGAAATCATACCTATCACCTCTCTGAATTACACCTCCATCCACCAAGGTTTCTAGAGGTATATGCATCAAAGCCCCCAAACGAAGTACAGTCTTCGTTTGATAGATGCGAGTATCACCCCAGGCCTGATCTACTATATCCATCCGTGCCAAAATATTTGAGGCCTGTCGATAAGCATCGGCAAGGTCCTCCATGAATTTCCCTGTCTCGGTATGAACACGGCCAACCCACTTGTCCGCCTCCATTTCCATTTTCTTCAAATCCTCTAAGGCAACAACTGACTCATTCGGAAGCTTCGATGGACGTTCTACTGCTGGGTCTGCTGGTTCACCTGGACGTGCTAGATTCTGCATATATCCTATCAAGGTTTTGTGCTCCTTCTTCAATTTCTTATACTTCCCCTCAGTGCGGAGCAACTGATCCTTCAATGCCTGATAGGAGTTATCGAACTCCTCGATAACTTGGGCTCCCGTAGGACGACCCAACTCTCTTGTGGTGATCACACATAATTTTGAACTCTCTCGGTTCGATCTGTCTTCCTCGGAATAGCCACGAAGCGTCACGAGAGCGACTCGTCGATTGAAGGATCTTTGAAACTTTGGGCCTTTTCTTCTCACGGTGGGCATGGCAGTCCTCCTGAGGAACTCCTCCATCTCAATGGCCGGATCCGTATCATCCTCGGGTTCTCTCCTCATTATGTCGGAAAGCCAATCAGGCACTGTCTGCTGTGAATTAAAAATGACAAGGGCTGTTCTTCTGTTACCTCCATCTCGTGCACTTCCTCTTCTTACCTTTGAATGCGCTCGGGGCTCATCCTCCTCTATAGTAGGTATCTCTGACCCTTGATTCCCCTGATTCATGTTTTCTTCTTCTTCCAAAGCCGTGTCCAACATCTAGCTGAAAATGGGTGTCGACCATTGTTTCCTCTTCCTCCCTCATTGGCAGCCCTTGGATAAGTGACACTAGGCGATTCAAGACATTGGGCTGATCTACCTCCCCAAGTCCTCGCTTTTCCTCTAATCCTGCCCTCTGATCGGTGAATAATGAAACCACTCTCAAACTCGAAGACTGAGTTTGTGAGTGCACGGGTGATGCTTGTTCTATCCTCAATGGTATCGGTTGGGTTGGCACTTCCACTTGTGCCCTCGATGTCTGAGCAATTTGTTTCCCCCTTTTTACCGATAACAGCCTTGGGTCACCCATCAAGCTATAAGTAAGGGCGATCGACTTGCTCTTGAGTCTGCATACATGTCTATCGACCCAAGTCCTGGTAAAAGTCATCACCGGGATAGAAAGAGTGTCCAAGTCCATGATCTCTGGCTCGGACCAATCAGGTGGTGGGACAGGAGTATCCCTAACTGACCCATAGTCGGGTTGCATGGCGTTGACATCCTCCTCCACCTGGTCGGGAACTGGAATAATCTCACATTCTCTAATCAACTTGAGAGGAAGTCTGGAAAACATCCTTCTTCTTATCTCAGCCTCATCCACTGCATTTGCCCAGAAGTCCTCGGATAGGCTCGTGGCCGATTATTCAGTTACTGTATCATCCAGGATGTTCTATGGATCGAAATCTGCCTGCTGTGTGATAGACAAATGATAAGATTGCAGCTCGTCCTCACGCCTCTCGAGGCACTGCAAAGAGGGACACACCTCAATGGAATTTCCCATGGTGATAGGGAAGTCAAGTCCACCCTTCTTTTTCCTTTTCTGAATCTTATCGTAGGCAATCAATTGCCTAGATACCTCAAACATTACTATGTGATCAGTGGGGTATCGTGGTAACCGATACGGATACGAAGTGAACCCCTGCAGCCTAATATATGTGAATTTCGGGAATTGGATGAGCCAATACCCATATTCCTCAATCAGTGTCTGTGCTTCTTTAGATATTCTCTGCTGCGTCCTCTGCTGAAGTGTCCTCGCAATGTGCATTGTGAATGCATCATTTGCCCGTTTATAGTTGGCAATGTTAGCTAAATGTAGCTGTGTGCAGGCTTCATGGATTTTGAATTGACCAGGGGCACAGCCGATTGGCTCCTTGTACGAAATCCCTCTGTACTTAGTCATTCTGGCCAACATGTAAATTACATATGAGCTCATGTAGAAAGTCTTAGTCACCTTCAGGCTCCTGAATTGCTCATCGATGTGGTTGCCAATCATCCTAGCCCAATCGACACACTCCTTTCCCTCCAAGATGATCTCGATGAAGTAGAACATCCAAGGCTCGAAAATGTAAGCCTGTGCACTCCCATTCACCCGGCTCAGCATCATTATCAAATCACAGTATTCTTGTTTCACGTCTTCGGCAATTATCTGCTTTGGGAGCTTAGTGCGGGGTGGCCTCGGCTTCTGCATCCAAACTCTGTTGATGACTGCAGTGACTCTTTCGAAAGAGGAAGAGTACATCTTATCTGCCCTTCTTGTTTGTTCTGTATAACATCTCCTCAGCAGTTGGAATCCCAAATGCCTCTCCGATGGCATCCGGTGTGAAGTTGGCGAGCAGTTTACCATCCGGAGAGACAATCGTCCTACGTTCTGGCTTGTAGTGATTGGCGCACTCCATAATTAGCTCTGGACACTGAATTGCTGGCGGAAAACTAGCAGCTGCGTAGATTCCACTCTTCATTATATTATGTGCCGTGACTGATGGTTGATGGCCCCCTAGCCCGAACATCCTCGATTTGAGTGCATTTAGATTAAATGAACCAAGGTTGGTGTCATTTAATCCTGCCAACCTCGAAACTATTGCTGACTTTGGGAGAAATGGCTTAGCGAGCCTTTTAATCATTGCTTGCCGGGATGAGCCAGCCTTGCCTGCTTCAGTGTTTGCAGCTTTGCCTGCGGCTCTGCTTGTTCCTGCAACATCTTTTGCGCCAGCCATCTGTAAAAATAAAATAGAATAGCAATAAGCTAGGCTGCAGATTTTTAATAAAATAAAACAATTCCCGAGATGGCTGCGAATACGGAGTTAGCTTTGAAAATAAAATTCCTCAGCATAAATTTCTAACTCCAAACCTCAAACTATATAAAAATCTCGAGTTTAGAGACAACTCTCAGCAACTGCACTTCTGACTGGTGAAGAAAAAACGCAGCAAGCTAATAACTTTCAGCAATGTAGCTAATTTCTCCAGCACAAATAGTTCGAACCTTGACTTCACTTTGTCAACTTCAGCAGTTAGAGGAATAAAGAGTTGCCAGCAATATGAAATTTCAACTTCCTCAACTTCTCAACGTTTAAACTTCTTCAACACTTCGACTTTCAGTAGCCTGAAAATAAAGATCTCCAGAGAAAAGAAATCCTCTACAACTTCGCAAATCTGCAGCGACTTCAACAATCTGGAAATAAAATCTTAGCTCTCCAGTATACAACTTCGAACTTTGCAGCAACTCCACTTTCAGCTCTTTGAGAATTAAATTCTCCAGCAACTCCGGAAAACAACTTCAACCTTCAACTTCGAAGTTGCAGCAACACACTTTCAGCTTTTCGAAAGAAAGAGTCTCGGCAAATGAAAATTTCTCCAGCACTTCGTACTTTCAGCAACTCAACACTCCGAAATAAAATAAACTCTCAAAGAATTTCTCTCCTCAACCACTTCGAAAATATTTCAATCTCTCAAGAACTTCTTCAGCAACTTCAACTTCGAAACAATGTGAGGAGAAATGAGAGAAGAGATTGTTTAAATAACTCTTCTCGGAGAATCCTGCTAAGTAGTGCTGGGGCTATTTTTAGCACCTTTATCAATTTTCCACTCTCTTCGTTCGGAATCTTCTAATTCAAGCGCAGTAGTGGGCTAGTCGTCAGCTGGTCATTATGGCAGTTACCATTAATAATGATTCCTTCCTTGTAAAAATTCGAATTTTCCTCTTAGTCTGCCAGTTAACTCTTGGCGATTTAAATCACTTGAATTCCATTTTAAAATCTCGCAGTGTTTAAATAAATTCAACTCGAAAAATTTCGTGGGAGTTGTAAATATATTTCCAACTTTTAAAATGTCTGTCATTTAAATCCTCGATTTCATAAAATTTGCCTTAGACATTTTAAATCCTCTCATTAAAATGTTCAACTCCGGGTGATTTAAAATTATTCGCCTGCTCGAAATCATTCATCCTCTAAGATTTAACTTCCGTCAGGAAAATAATCTAGGCAAAACGAGTTTCCTCTGAAAATATTAAAATTTCCCTTAGGAAATTCATTTTCAAACTCTGTTAACTCATGGGTGCATTTTAAACGGGTTCATTTGATTTTCACCTGACCCATGGAAAATATTCATCGATATCGAATCTTCCCCTTGAAAAATATTCGTCAACTTTCAACTGCCTTTGGAAAATTTTAAAACTCATCAAATCATCCTTCCATGCCAAGGGCGTATTTTTCCCTAGTGAAATGCTATCTCACTTAGAAAAATTTTCTAACATGTTCTCTCTTGGCGTATTTCCCTTGGTATAATTTTTTTCTGAAAAAAAATCTCCATGCCTTATGAATTAAAATTTAAATCCCTCTTCAAGGGCGTATTTCTTTCAAATTTAAATTTCAACTCCCACGCCTTAGGAATTCTTCACTTGTTTTCTTCTTGGGCGCACTTTACCTAGTGAAATTTTATTTCACTTAGGAAAATTTTTTAGTTTACACCTCAGGCGCATTTGAGGGGGGAAGCTTTCTTTAACACTTAGGAAATTTCCTCAACATTCTTACTCCAAGGTGGGCGCATTTCCTTATGCAAGCTTTTACTTTCACACGCCTTAGAGAATTCTCCCATCTTTACTCACCTTCAGCTCATGGGCGCATTTGCTAGGCCAAGTTTTCACTTTTACCTTAGGCGTTTCTCAAACACTTAGAATATCCTTTCAAGGTGAGGGCACACTTCATAGGTTCCACTTTCATTTCGTTGCCTTAGGAAATTTTCTCCAGCAACCTTGGGCGCATATGGGGTCTTGAGCTTTCATTTTCTTGACTTAGAAATTTCTCCAAGTCCTAGCCACTTTATCTTGCCTTGGGCGCATTTTGACCTCTCTACTTTCATTTTATGCCTTAGAAGAATTCTCCCATCTCCTCTTCATTATGGGCGCATTTGCTAGGCCAAGCTTCCATTTTTACCTTAGGCGTTTTTAGCCTATTCCTTGGGCGCATATTGGGTAGACAACTTTCATCTAGGGGCGCAAATGAGAGGGTGAGCTTTCACTTTCTCTTGAGGGCGCATTTCACCCTTGATACTTTCGTTTGTGTGCCTTAGAATATTTCATCAAGCTCACTTTACACCTTGGTGAGGGCGCATTTTCATGGGTGTGCTTTCGTTTTTGCCATGGGCGCATTTCAAGTGCCATGCTTTGATTTCCAATGCCTTAGAATAATTTGAAGGCACTTCCAAGGTGGGCGCATTTACATGGGTCTACTTTCATTTTCATGCCTTAGACGTTTTGAGAGAGTCATCAAGGTGGGCGCATTTTGAGGTATGAGCTTTTGTTTCATGCCTTAGAAACTTTCAAGGCTTCCATCAAGGTGGGCGCATTTCCCTAGCTCAACTTTGAATTCTGCCTTAGACAATTTTCAAGCTATCAATCTGTGAGGTGGGCGCATTTTGAAGGGGATACTTTCATTTTCCCACACTTAGAATATTTTCCATGCCTCTGCCTGCCTTTGTTTACGCATTCTATTTTTAGCAAGTTGTGCTATTTTTAGCAAGTCCCTTGATTTTCAACCTCTAAGGCTCCGTTTTGCCTGAAAATTTCATCATATGATATTCTTCACCTTGTGAACCTGTTTTGCCAGTCCTCTGCCCTGACCTGCTATTTATAGCCAGTTTTGACTTTCTGACTTCAGTAGCTCCGTTTTGCCTGAAAGTTGCAACGCTTGATCTTGATAGCTTGAGGGTCACTCTGATGCCAACCTCGGGTGCAAGCCTGCTATGTATAGCCGTGCCCTGACTTACTAAAAATAGTAAGTTTTCCGATTTCGCTCAAATTTTGCTAGCAAGTACCTTGAAGTGTGCTGACATTGGTGGGGTGCTTCGTTTCGGCTATTTTTGGATTTTACCCCCTATAAAAGTGGAAACCCTAATTTGACTTGTATGTATCCCGAACGGTCTCCGTTTGACTTCGTTCCTTCTGCATGTCGTTCTGCTTGCTGAACTGGAGTGTTGGGGGCGGCTGCCAGAGTGTACCTGCTAAAAATAGAAACTGCCTGAAAAGTGACTCATCCACTGCCGGATGGTTTCGCATGTCATATTGCCCGTGGGATCTCAAAAAACCCAGAAAAACCCAGAAAACTGGTCTGCATGCATGCACTAGCTAAAAATAGTAAGTCCTCAAAACTCGATCTTCTCCGCTTGCAAGTCAAACCGTTGCGAAGCTCTCGAAAAACCCATAAAGAAAAACCCGACATGCGTTGAAAAACACTGCATGCGAACCCTAAAAATAGCCTCCGAAGGCTGACTTCTGAAAGTGGTCGTCTCGGTTTGCATGTTACATCACTGCGAAGGTTTTGGAAAACCCAGAAGGATTCTCCGGACATGCATCTGAAAAGCTCATGTGGAAACCCTGAAAATGGCTCTTGAAGCCTGAACTGCCAAAAATAGCAAGTCGTCTGATCTGGCTCAAAATTTACGTGTAGGCAGCTTGATGTTACCCGGATGCAGTGGAACTGACAGAATTCCAAAATCTTAATAAAATAGTCCCAAATTGAATACTTACTAAAAATAGTAAGTTGCCGGAATACAGTGAAAATTTAGGGGGACTCTGCTGGAAGTCTTCTGACTGCTGCACTAAGCTTAGATTTCAATTTTATAACTCAGTTTGACCTTTAATAAGCCTGAAGGATGAAAACCCTAATTACACAGACTTAACCAATACTTTAACCTGGGTCAAACGACAGGACATCCCCGGAAGGACCAGAGACTAGAGAGAGAGCGAACCAAAGCCAAAAGACCGGAATGGAGCAAAATTTAGGGGGTCCCCATCTTAATGGGGTGATGTGTGAAAAAGGTCACAACAAAAGTCACGTTAGGCCAGTTCGGAGGTCTAGGAGATTGTGTTTGCTGGAATCTGAGAAGAATGCCTCGGAGGATGAAGTTGATACACAGGGAGCTTCTGATACACCATAGAGTAGAAAGGGACGCAGGAAATTTAAGAAGTATGGTGTCAAGAGTAGCTGCCGCTTGAGGAACCGAACAGTTTCAGAAGAATTGGTCAAGTTCAAAGGCAAGGAGTTGGTGAAATATGAAAAGAAGACAAAGAAAAGGTGCAAGTATCGTAAGGCTTGTCTGGGAGAACTTAATTCTTCTGGTGAATTCTCTAACAGCCCTTTAGACAATGAGGGGGATTATTATCCACTGTCCCTGGTACCATCTAATGATTCCAACGACGTGGTGGTGATGGTTCCTCCAATTCCACCACGAGCAATGCATGGGCTAGTATCTTCTGAGGCTAATGACTCAAAGTGATGATTATGCCCCATTTTTGTTTTCAATGACACCATGGCCCTATTGTCAGGATTGTCCTATTCAGCATTCATGTAATTTCTTGTTTCTAGTGCTGATGTGGAAATGTTTTGGGCTGGTGTATAGGAGAGGTGCCAGACTTCCTAGTGTTGGGTGGTATGCAAGTTTTTGTTGAGGCTGTGAGTGGAGAATCTTCTTTGGTCGGCAAGGACGAGGATGTTGCTGCTACAACCAACTCTGCCTTTTGAGGAGCTGGCGGGTCTACATGCAGGGGATGTGGAATGTTGTCTTTTACTCTTCCATTTTCCTGTAACATGCTTTGGACGTCTCAAATTCTGGTGCAAATGATCTCAAAATGAAATGAAATGTAAATGTAAATGTAATTGAGCCTGATGCTTGTTGCTCCCTTATTCTATAAAAGGGATTTCTAGGCTCATTACAGAGGTCGAACTTTTGAGTTTCAATAGGGTTTTGGGTGAATGCTTAACTCAAAAAAGGCATTTTGAATAGGATAAAGGTGAATAGGCTAGTAGATGGTCTTGGGAATGAAGTTTCGTATGTAACAGTCTTAAATTAGTTTTATATAAACTACTGATATAGAAACGAATCTTTGTCTGGAAACAAATACTCTCCTATGTATACTTCTTACAAGTTATGAATGAAAATGCTAATGGTGTTATCATTTATCTTCAAATGGTTATATTTGAATGTACTATTTTGTTCTCAGCTTTAACTCAAAGAGTTGGTTAAAATGCTTGAAGAGGGTATAAACTTTGTAAGAAATTGCTTAGGATTGATAAGTAGTGAATGTTTCTTTTAGGCATTTTGAATTTTCATAGTCTGCAAAGTAGTATGAGGGTAGTTCATCTACTTCTAAAATTGAGTAGTTCATATATTACAGATCCTTACATATTAGACTCCGTTGCTCCAATTGATAAGACACTAGCCGATTTATCATAAAATCTAGCATGAAGAATGAGAAAGTAGCACACCTAGCCTTGGACTTAAAATAAGAACAATATTCATTTAAAATCCTTTTTCAATGAATTGTGTGTGGGATGGAATTATTTTGATTCAAAGCAAATAAGTAGTCATTCACTTAAAGGATATGCCAAATCTTCAGTGGGATGGGCTTTATTTGCATTTAACCAAGAATCAATCTGTTATTAATTTGATATATTTCATGCAGATGTAATTTGGGATTACCCTCCCTAGTTTAACAAAGCCAAAACTGAAGGAGTAAGGATCATAAAATCCTAGGCTCGTTGTGTTGGCCACTAACCTTACAATTTCTTCATTAGAAGAGTTGGCAACTTTTTAGAGAATTGTTAGGTTCTGTTGGAAAAATCACCAACGGATTGGAAGGCATTAGATTTAGTCTTTGAGCTTTTCAGTTCCCAAGCACATTTAATCAGGGTTGTTCCATCTCAGCAGTGAATCTGTCAGCATCAACTAAAGATCGACTGAACAACCGGGAGCAAGGATCGAATAGAGGCACATTAGCGTAAAAAAATGATGAAAAAGTGTTCAAACTCAAGGACGCCTAAAAAAGTCAAAGAGTGATTTGTTGACTTGAGCTAAGAGATTTTGGAGGCAAAAGTGGCCAAACGTCCCACAATCAGTGGAAATCAGGCATATTAACTCCAAATCAAGCTAAATCAGGCTTCAACCATGAATTGGATGCCCAATTGATGCTTGCAACTTCAAATTGACATCTCAAAGCATCTAGGCATCCATTCTTCATTATTTCTTTGCAGGTTGAGGAGCCAAGAATAGTATTTTCTTATCCAAAACGTCTTTTCAAGATCTGATAGAGGGGTTTTCACCGTTCTTCATATTTTTGAAGATCAGTTGCACAGAGGGACAATGTATCAGAGGTTGCATCTACAGGCATAATTTTCCAACAAATCTAGAGAGGTAGTTGATAACTTCCAAAATTCTTCTTTTCTTTTTCCTCTTTTCTTGTCTTAGATATTCTTGCATGTCCAAGAAAAAAGCAGATAATCATAGATCTGACCATCTGGGTATGATCAGAAAAGCTTTTTCAACATAACCCACATGTTAGATTTTTCTAGAAAAAGTAACCTTGCTGCCCCCATTTTTTAGGGTTTTCGAAAAAGTCATAATTTTGAAAAATAGAGAAACTAGGTTTGTTCAGTTTTGAAGCACGAACAAAACCCATCTGTTGGATTTTTCCAGGAAAAATCATTTTTTGTTGCCTTGTTGCCTCTGCCACCGAGGGGCTCTTGGATGTCATATAAAAATTCGTTTTTTTGAATTTTTGACAATCTGGGTTTGTTTAGAAAATTATTCTCAACAAAACCCATGTCTTAGAATTTTTCGTAAAAAGTTGCCTCGACAAGGCTATTTTTTTAGCAGTTCCAAAAAAAGTTGCCCAAACAGTCGTGTGCACAGTCAATCTTCAAGGTTTTCAGAATGCAGTTCTCCCAAGGTGAATACAAGGCCGAAATGGTCTTACTCCATGATTTCTTGAAAACGACTAACACCGATCTGTGTCGGGCACACCCAAAGGTCAATTTGGACAAATTGATAGGCATGAATGACATCACCGTTCAATGGATAGCCAAATACGGAAGGTAGTCATTCCAAACACAGAGCTGCCACCGATTACTGCCACACTACCTTCCACATTCCATGTCAACAAAGTTGGATGACACAGCTGCAAAGAAGATCGAATATCAAAAGCAGATTGCAAGAGGCAAAAGAAGTCAACTATTGACTAGAGGTGACGAGGTGTAAAGCACCCACAAAGGACGTCCTACCCTCCAGAATATCATTAATGGTGACAAGAGTTAACTTGATGCCTCATTCCAAGTTAACTCCATGTCCCACTAATCATGCATGTCAGATCCCACCAATTATGGATGTCTATTTCTAGATCTCCAGTAATTGTGGATCTCTATTTTGGAGGCACATTTTGTAATTTAAGTTCACTTGTAATTTAGTTTCAGTCAACTGAGGTAGACTTCCAATTTCACTTTTGTTTAGTTCCAGTTAACTGAAGTAGATTTCCACTTAACTGTTTGCTCGCCTACTTTTAGACATAGGAATAATTCTTGTTGATTGGCAAGAACTGATTGCTAACTCAAGGAGATTTTAGGGTTGCCTACTCCTTTGAGTTTCTATAAATAAAAACTTGGGCTCATTATTTGTTAACCTTTATTAACTACGCAAAATTGTTGCGCCATTGTTGCCACAAGCTTGCAAGTTTGTATTTGTTCACTCTTGGATGAGAGTTAATTGGTTCATCACAATTGTGTATGATTTCGTACCTTTGCTGTCCCAATCTTGTAATTCGTTCAGAAAGCTTGGAGAAGGAAATCAAAAGGCGCATGCATTTTGATCTAAAGATTTGAGTTCTTCCAAACGTCTTGTGTTTATAGCTTATTGTTTCAATCTCCTCCTTGGACAAGGGTTCCTCCTCATTGGATATTTTGATATTGATAGTTATCGTGTGATGTTGTTTAATGGATTGTCTTTCAGCCTACACTTTTGATAGGTGTCATCACCTCCTCAGGAATCCTGTTAGCCAAGTCATCGTACCTTGTTGTTTCTAGTGAGTTGTTTCCCAACCTATACCTCGAACAGGGGTTCCTCCTCCTTGGCAAGTCTTAGATCCAACTTACCGTAAAGAGTGTTCGCATGCATAAACCTTTATCCCAATGTATATCCGAGAGTTCAGAGCCTCAGCCATATTCTAAGGAGACGGCGGATTCAAGTGATCCAACCAAATCCATTTTGCTCCTATGCCCTCATGCTCTATTTATCTTGAGGAGATAGGATAGTTTAGAAGCTAGTTTAGTCGTAGTTAAGATCTGCAAAAACCAAAGAAAACCTTAGTTATGGCGCATTGTGTTTATGCACCCTTGTGTCCTGCCGCTAAGTAAAAAAGATAGGAACCTTAGTCTACTGTACCCTTTTTTACATATAACATCAGCAAAGAGAGATCTTCCTCTCTATAATTCGAAGAGTAGTACTATAACACTTGCAATAGTTGTTCGTTTCCAATAAGCACTCCAAAGGTGCTAATTGAAACGCCAACACTAGTAAGACAAAGTTTTTCACTGACTACGAGTATGGGTGTGGGTTTGTATATATAAATATAATTTTATATATTAAAAGTATTAATACTCATAATTGGCAATGAACAAAATATTTGAATGCCTCATAACTTGCAATAAAGAAAATACTCATGAATTGAAATTCAGAATTATTAATTAAGTGATTTGTCAAATATTAATACAAAATGAAAACTACAATCAATATTTAATAATCTTAATATGGCTCTTCATCAAAAGTGCCAAGGTCAACATTTGGTTCAATTTCATTTGAACCACAATCAATTACAACTCCCCTCCCACAAGTCATGTCATTTGTATAAGCTGCCTCATCTATAGAGACTTCAACAAGTTGTGCAATAGTAGCATCTAAGTTGGTACATTGAGGAGTTAAATACCAATTCCATGTCATCCCTTTGTTATGATCAGATTTCTTATGTGACAAGTGGCACAAGTTGAAGAGCACAAAGACTAAATATTCAATATTTTTTGCACCCAATTAGTTGCATTTAACTAAGTACATAAATTAGTATGTACTCCAATTCCACTAAGTTGAAGAAGATCTTGCAACTTGTTGAATTTGCATACAATATTTACAATATAAAATATAAATTATAATATATAGCACCCAAAGAAAAATGAGGAAGCTAAAAAATAAAAAGATCTATATTTGAGATAGAACTTTTATTACAAGAGTCTACGAGGAAATAGAGCCTTGACCATATATGTAACACCATTTATGAGCATCTTTCATGTACTTGTCTTGAAGAGTGCAAATATTATAATTATTTGAAGATATGAACTTGCCAAACTCAATGAGAACAACACTTTGTATGTCTACAATTGAGAACATTCTCTTCAATATAGTCTTGTACCCAATAGCAACTTCTTCATCTCTATATGGTGCTACCCTTCTAAGCAAGGAAAGTATCTTTTTGCTCCGATACATTGGTGACAAAGAAAATGCTAAAAGATGCAAGGGTGTGCTCATCTTGTTCCAATGGTCAACAATGATCTTTTGCACTCTTTTGAAAAATGCTTCTATGTAGTCATGCTCCTTGGCTTATATTATGGTCCTTATATTTTCAACTAAGGAGTCCATGTCATCGTAAGTTTCACCTAAACATGGTCAATCCATATTTGCATATCTAATCATACTCATGATGGACTCGGTGAAATTCAAAACATATTCCACACGAGCCCACCACTTGTCATCTAAAATCAATGCTTTGATGTTTTGGGTTCTTTGTCTATGATTGCCTCCATACACTCCAAAGAGTGTTGATGATCATTGCACTCAATGCTTCTCGTGTCATGTCCCCATTTTTGGTCACTTCAATATTGTAGTTAGTTCCTACTTTCTTGGTGACCGTCAACCTTGTCATGAGGGATATTTGATGTTGCCAATGAGCTCAGTTTGTCTTGAGGACTCCTATGTCACTTTCCAAAGTGAATTCTAGATTTGGTGTGTTTTCCAAGATTCTTGGAGAGAGCGTTTATTTATAGTAAGTCACCAGATCGGCCCTGATTTTCATTACTCATCATTGGTATAATTCTAGTATGGTTAGTTTTCGATTTTGATGCTTGTCAGCAATTTCCACAACTTAGGTGTATTCTTGGCTTTAATTTAATTATTTTACTAAGGTTGCTTGATTTTATAAAAATAATTTAAAAAACACCTTAGTGCAATAGCTCGTTGGAAAGAGACTTTAAAGTTTTAAATCATGGATGCATAAAAGGGGGACCTTGTGCATCAAATATTTTATTATTTCATAAAAAGGTGTTTTGGAGTAAAAAATGGGTTATTTAATTAAAAGTGCATTTTAAAATATGCCTTCAGGAAAGTTTGACGAGAAAAGTATAAAAGGTGATTCAGGGAGCTCATTTGAATAGGCAAGTTATTTTATTTCCTCTTGTGAAACCGTTGTGGTTCTATGAGATTGAACTTGGTTCATCTCAGCCTTCTTGTAACAACCCCCATATTGGGTAATTAAAAAAAATTCTACTTTCACAAATAATATTCAAGGAAAAACATACATGATGATAAAGTAATAAACTTTTTATTTTCTTTTCATTGCAACATTTCATATTATAGAAACAATTGACACAATACATCATTACTTTCCTTTCCAAATAAATAACAGAGGAAGAATACATACAAGTATAAAACAGCTCAGAAGCTTTTGAGCAAATAGGAATAAGACGGTCCAGGTTCTTCCCTTTCAAACCTTGGTTCATCAGAAGTCTACTGTGGAGGAGAAACATCACTCAGGTGCTTTTCCGCCAACCACGGACTTATAATGCAATCCCCCGCACGTTTACTGTTAAGTAGACGACCCTCCCTTCTACGAAGAGATTGGTTGGGTAACCGATTCTGTTTTAACCAACTGAGCATAGTGTTGTGTCCTACATAACTAAATCCTTGTAATCCCACAATCTCAATCTAGTATGTAATTTGGTCAACAGTGAACTGATAGTGTAATCGTCTCACAGTCTAAGTGGACGTAGGTGTACTACACTACTTTGGCCAAAGTGTTTCAGCAGTATTAAACTAACGGTCATCTATCACATGCACTAAGTCAGGTTCAGTTTGACTTGAGGCTATCTTATCCTACGCGTAGGCTAAGTCCTTACCATGGGTAGTCAATCACCCCAGACCCCTTACAACAATCTACCTAATTAGGAAATGAAAAGAAGTCAACAAGTGTCCCTCAAGTAACTCCTATTCCAGAAATTTTTATCCACATAATACATAGTTTTTCCCAGTTAACCTACTAACTTTAAGCTTTAGACTAACCTTGGTACTGGTTTCATCTTGGTCCTAGTAATAAATAGCTAGTTCTCTCATTTCCTTTATATAAGGAGATCAAGCAGTATACACACAATGCAATCCATTCAAACAAATTCCCTTTCCCAAATGAAGTGGAATAACAGTTTCCCCTTTTTCCCTTATATTTAAATTGCACACAAAACATTCCCTTAAAATGCAGACAAGCCATTCTTTTATAATGCAGACAAACCATTCCCTTTAGTCTATGCAGTTATAAACAAGAAACAAATTTTCTCTTTTACTTGACTGGTCTACTTATGTTATAATACAATTTAATGCATATCATAAACATATAGTTTCTTCTATTTATAAACTAAAATAGAGATATAAAAGAATGTGACACTCATGCCTGTTTCCTTAAGCTGGCCTTCTTGCTGCTTGTGAATGCTTCTGATTCAGTTAGTAGCAGCTCCTTTGTTCCTTCCTTTAATTAATCCCTTCTCTCTTACTGTTCTTTCTAGATTCTAATCCTTTAGCTGAAGCTCAAAATGACCGGAGTATAATTTCTGGTAATGCCAGTTATTACTTATCTCAAAATTGATTCCTACAGCAGGTGCGTACATGTATATATGCAGCAAATGAAGTTCTCAAAGCTTGAACAGAATGGCTATGGGGAATTGTGGCTCTCAAAAGCAAATTCGGAATTCTAAAAAGGCAAGTTGTGAATTGGTGAAAATGATAAGAAAATGAGCTCAATTTATAGAGTTCGGATTCTCATGCCAAGCTACAGTTTTGGCATGAGAATCGACACTTCTACCAATTTGAAAGTGTCAAACTCATGGTGGCAGCATTACAAAAGCTTATTCAGCTCTCAGAAGGTGAGTCGACCTCCATTTGTGAAGAATGATTCAAACATCACATGGTAAAAAATGGCTGAGTGACACCTATAGGCGTCCTCTGTAATGGCATCCAAAACTGGCGGGTTAGTTATCCATAGTAGAAAATGTCCATGTACAAATGCGTCCTACCTGGCCTAAATTTCAGGCTTCTTCATGCATTAACAGAATCACGTTTCACAATCCCGCGACCTGGTCTTTCCCATGCGCACATTTGCAGCAACGCCCAAATATTTTCTTTCAAAAGTTTCGACCTTAAGTCAGGCTAACAAGTAGCACCACTCACAAAGCGCAAAGAAGTAATCCAAAACTCCTAAGCCTAAGGATGACTTATCAAGCTAAACCTATTTGACTCAGTTCCTCTAAACCCTTTAGTGAAGTGTGTATGCTCAACTGATTTACTTTACTGGTTATCCAACCAATCCCCTCTCCCGAGTGATGTCTCCCCTCCGCCTGGAGGAATGGTTCATGTTCCTGCATCCATTGGCACAAAACCACGGTAGTTACTTGCTCCTAACATTTAACAGTAATTAAATCAATATTTCAAAAAGCAAGATTAATTATCCTCTTTCATGCATTGTTTTACCCAAGAATAACATCAATCAAGAACATAGAATGAGTCAATCATAAAATGTAAAAAGATTCTTAAATTGATAACAAGGTTCAACACATTTTATTCATCCAAATTCTTCCTTACAAACAGAATGCTCTAAGCATTGCTAAAATAGTAGCTATACAATTTCGGGGTGAAACACTTCTTGAGGATGAAAACCCTCTTAGAGAAGATTAGCCATAGTGGTGAAAGATCCTCCCTGGTTAATATTATGTGATTCATTCAAAGTCACGATTCTGCAAGAATTGATTGCTGGTAGATTTACTTCAAAATCTACGCTTGTGCTAAATGTTGAAGGTTTGGAGCAATTTCAATTAGAGATTGCTTGTGTGTTGAATGTTGTGAGTTGAGATTGCTACAGCTGAGGGCAAAAAATGAAAATATTTAAGGTATTTTGATATGCATATTTTGGGAGTATTTGGTAATGATTTTTAGAGCTTTTGGAGTGTTTTTTGGAAGTATTAACTGGAGTTTTCAAACTTGGCTGTACCATTGCCAAGACAGGCTGCACCCCATCTTTTGAATGTGCAGATCAGTGGAATGATTTCTGATTTAGGTATTTTACCAATGAATTTTCTAAGTTGGATGACCCTATTGCAAGAGTTTGATTGACAAAAGCTTGCATTTATTTTCTAGAGCAAGTCGCCCCTCTAGGCAAACCATACAGTTGCAAGGAGTTATTGGGTTTTGTGCCAGATTTTGGTTCGATTTTGTGGTTGCAAATCAACCTAGAAATGGCGCCCTATTTGGTAAGACAGGTTGCAGGAGTTGTGGGCAGATTGGAGCTCTCAAAAATTAAATATAAATTTATTACCAGAATCGCTCGTGTATACCAGCACCCTGTATGCGGCTCAACTGGTCTGAGAAGATTATTATTGCATGAAAATGAACGTTGACTGTTGTTTAAGGATAAATCTGCAGGTCTGGGTAATAGAGAAGTGTTTTGTGGTGTTTGGAGTGACCTTTTAGACCTATTGCTGCAGCTGGGACACTTAAGGAAGGTGTTGATGAAGTTATTCTACATTGTTGTTGACTGTCACCACTCAGAAAATTAACTACAGCAGGTCTGTTATGGTTCCAAGATGCATATTCCTCAAAGTATTTACATTTTCTATGTTGGTTGTTATGGTGGATGACTCATAGTATTTATTTTGCGTAATGTCCCCAATTTAGCCCTACCCTCTTCTTGAGGTTTTAGCCTATTTTCGAAAACTCGTAGGCTAAGCAGAATGGGAAATTAGGGTTTCCACTTTCAAATGCAATTTTGAAGGCTTGCATGTGTGTTTTTCTAACGCATGTCTAGTGGAGCTTTTTGGGTTTTTTGGAGAGCTTCAGGATGAAGTAACATGCATGTTGAGATAATGACATGCATTTTTGGCAAATACCTTGCATGCAAGATAGGTTTCTGGGTTTTTCTGGATTTTTAGAGACCTTTGGGATGGTGTGACATGCATCTGAATTTGACAACCTTTTTGGGCTCTTAGTATTTATAGTAAGTCATGTTGGCTTCCTGATTTGTGCTCAAAAGGAGTTTGGGAACACTTACTATTTATAGTAAGTCTTGATTACTACTCAATTGGTGTTCGGATAATGTTTTGCAAACTTACTATTTATAGTAGTTTGCTATTTTTGGTAAGTCTTTCTATAGTAGTATCATTCTAGTAGCAGTTCAATCATTTTCAGTTCAGTGTGGTTGATCAGTTTGGCTTTCTGTTGGTTTTGAAGTGAGCTTCCTATTTTTGGTATATGCTATTTTTAGTAAGTCTATTTTTGGCAATGGCTCCATCAGCAGTTCAACTTTGGTCATAATACTATTTTTGGCAATCTGTCAGTATCAGTTATGGTGTTGATTTTGGCTCCCTCATTGGATTGAGTTTCATACTTAGTCAATTTTATGTTTTGCAGTTGTACCCCCACGCCTAGGCTTAATGACTTCAAGTCATTTTAGAGATGGGAACATAAAGGGGTTGACCCTTGAGCATTAAATGTTTATTGATGCAATTTTAAAGTGGACGCCTAAAGGAAGTTAATTAATGTTTTATTAATTCAAATAAAGTGAATGATTGAGAGGTGGCATCCCTTGGAGGAAATTGAAGAGTTTCTTGCTGGGAGTTACAGGTTGCTTCATTTGCCCAACTGAAGCTTATTTATTGACGTTGTGAGCCTTCATTCTTATGTTGGATTTTGAGAGTAAAGTTATGCTACTGGATTGAATCCAGAACTTGACTAAGGGGAAGCTTAGCAAATCAATCCATCCTTCGGGCCTAAAACTATGGCTTCCTAGGTGGTTAGTTGAGACTGTGCTTCACACAGAAGTACAGATTGAGCATATTTTATGAAGTTAATAAACAGGTTGCTGTTGTATAACTTGTTTATTTCTGCTAGTGATCCCCAAACCATATGCTATCACCTCGCCCACACTAGGATCTTGGTGAACATTCTTGGTGAGGGTTATTTACAAGCTGGTTTTAATTTGGAGCTAACACTATTAGTGATCTTATGCTGGTTTCATTGTGTTAAAAATCAAAAAAATTAAGGGGGAACATTTCAATTTGGTATTGTATTGGGCCTCAAAATTGTAACAGCAGTGTCTATATCAATGAAACCTTCAATACTAATTTGCAACAGCTGAAGTTTTGATAATGCAAATCCTTCAATGTTTATGCTTAATCAAAGCTGCATAATACATGTTATTTGCTTGAGTTATTGCTTGGTTTCAATTGGTGAAAACTTCAAAAAAGTCAGGGGGTGTTCTTAAATCTCATACCGTCTCAAGTTGTCTCAAGACAATTGTGTGATGCGAACTAGGTCCTAGCAACCAAACATGGTGTAAAAATAACACAAATTAAAAAACTAAAATGTAGCAACTTAGCAAAAATTTAAAAATAATAAACACTAAAAACTAAAATTACCTTCAACAGCTGTTAGAGAAGGTCTTGGAGATGGCTTGTGACATATGATGATTTGTCACAAATATTTAAATCTCATTGCTCTCCATGTATGTTTCTTTGACCCATTCAATCTTTGTGCCAATCTTTTGCACTATCAAGTTGATAGAGTGGAAGGCACATGGTGTCCAAAAGTTATGCCCATATACATCCTCCACTATTGAACTTGCTGCCCTACAATTTTTAGCATTATCTGTTATGACTTGGGCAACATTTTTAGGGCCCACCATGTCAATGGTATGTAGAGGATATTGGCAATGAATGTGCATTCTTTATTTTACCCCTTACAATCAATTATTTTAAAAAACATCACACCTTTAGGGGACACTGCAATGGCATTAATTAGTGGTCTGTTTTTATAATCCTTCCATACATCATAAATGATGGACACTCTTGTTTCAAGCCATGTATCCTTGATTGATCTCAATGATGCCTCTATGAAAGTTTTTTCCTTGGCGAAGAAGGTGGTGTACACCTTTTCATACTTAGGACTAATGTAATCAATAGGTGCATTGGAAATTATTGTCACCATATCCCGCAAACATGGTGATCTAACAAATTTGAGAGGAAGCCCATTGCTATAAATGCAATAGCATCTCTCTCATTTGCAACCTACCTTGCCTCATTCTTGAAGGCTTTTTCCAATGGGCATCTTTTGTTAGTTTTTTATAGATCAGATAAATAACTGAAAGCACTTAAAATATTGCAACACATAAGACAATAAACACAACAAGATACCCTGGGAAAACCCTCCTCTTGAGGGAGAAAAACCCAGCAAATAATTCTCTTATATAAGGTAGAACAAGAGCAGAAATCTGTTTACAACTTAGGCCCAACAATGGCCAATAATTGATACAATGACATCGCACCTCTCCTAGATGCAAGATTTACAAATGAATATGATCTTCCTTGAATTCGGACTGCTGCTATGAAGGTGCGAACTTCTGCTCTAATTTCGAATATACTTGATGAACTTGGTTATATTGAAATGACAAATGAGACCTTGTATATATATACAATTGAAGCACCTCTTCAATTAGGTCGGCTCTCCTAGAGAGAATGAAACAAACATAATAAATGCCAAGGGGTCGGCCCAATATAAGACATCATATGCGAACCTAAGGGAGGGTCGGCCCTTATGTTAATTAGATCAATGACAATATAAATTAAATAGCTGGAGGGCTATCATTTAATTTATGTCTTCTTCTTGAAGTGTGTGCGCTGGAAGTGCAGACCTAAGCTGCTTATAACATCAACACTCCCTCTCAGCTAGGGATGATACTTCCAGCTGCACAAAAGAAACATATCACCTCATTATGATAAAGGACCTCATCGTGAAAGCAAATAAGATATCACCTCATCGTGATATCAACCATCATGGCTACCTCCATAGATGGTATGTACAAGTGCTCATCACTCAATGTGATGTTGTCACCTCAACGTGACTTTCACCATGGCTCCCCCAAAGGGTGAAACACAAGTACAAGAAAATCATCACGGACTCCCTCACGTGATGCTGTCATGGAGTCACACACATGACATCCACCATGGTTCTCCCAGAGGGTGGAACAAGGGCTTTCACCTCAATTCTCTCTCAATAGAGAAATGCATTAACAAGGGCTTGCACCTCAAATCTCTCTCAACAGAGAAATGCATTATCAAGGGCTTGCACATCAAATCTCTCTCAATAGAGAAATGCATTATCAAGGGCTTGCACCTCAAATCTCTCTCAATAGAGAAATGCATTAAAAAATCTGAAGATCACTGATACTGAGACTCCCTCTCAACTAGGACTTCATTCTCCACCATATCAAGCTTGTCTCGAAGGTACACAAACATTATCCTGAAGAGATGCTTGATGAGAATGACTGCCATCTACTCATCAATGCCGATATACCTCAGCTGAATATTTTTTCTCAATACCAAATCTTTGATATAGTGGTATGCTTAGTTTCATCATGAAACACATGGAAAGACAGAAAGCTTCTCAAAGCTTTGATTAACACAAGGGATGAAAGTTGGCTTCAATGCTTGTTCAACCAATCCTGCAAGGAGCTTTCGAAGCCACACTACTTCTCAAGCTGCCACACAAGCTATAATGTACTCGGCCTCTGCTGTACTCAGTGCCACAGAAGACTTCTTCCTTCTATACTAGGATATCAACGCAGACCTCAACTGAAACAACATCCAGAGCAACACAACCATCATCTTTAGGTTTAGTAGGCTCCCTCTGAATCTTCAATCACTTGCATCAACCACTTGACCTCATTGCTTGCAACTCTTGCCTTAGAGAAATGGTTTCCAATGCACACCACTGTAGAGATTCAGGGTTGTCCTCTTCGACTGCATCCTAGATCACTCTATTCTGAATAGGTTTGCGAAGCTAGCAATCCAGGTTGACCCGACTTGAGCAATTCAGAACCCAATTGCTGAAGAGGTACTTCAACAATTTAACATCCGGCCTTGCAACACTGCAACCCTTACTTATTCTCAATGAGTTATAAAACTCCCTCTTAAGGTTAATTCTTCCTTTTCTAAAAGATGTCTTCAGCTAATCACTTAGTCTCATAGCTACAAGTAGAGTCTCCATCCTTCAACCTATAGGATGCATCAAGCTCTTCTTGAAAGCAATCTCTTATGCTTCTTGATTTATCCTAAAATCATTAACAAGAGATTACTAATAGTTCATGGAACTCAACTATCTTAAATATACATACCATAACTAGGAGCATACATGATTGACTATCTCAATGTTATAGCATGAATTAGTAACTACAAAACAATTCATGAACATTATTCAACCATGCAATACTTATCTCATAGAATTCAAAAATCTCCAGAGTAATAGATAATTAATCAATCATGACATGTCTTTCTTTCGATTTCTCAGAAGAGCTAATCTCAGCATAACAAAAGACAATCTTCACAAATTAGCATGATACTACTTGCAATGAATAATTCTAAAGAATCTTATCACAGTGATCACTATTTACTAGAGAACCACGAATTTGACTAAACACATGATTCAAATAATCAAGGTCAGATTTGCACAACTCAGCAAACTGAATTTTAACCTAGAAGGGTAATTGCAAAAGCAAAGAATACTTATCTCTTAAATATTCTGAAGGGTGGACACAGTACGATACGCTGCTCTTGCACTCAAATCAGTACACAACCTCAACAGCTTGAACATAGGCCCATGACTAGAGTAGAAATTCACTAGAATCATTTTGGGGAGAGATCTCAATCACATCCGCAAATGAAGCATGCTGATTAGGCCTGGTAGGACAATCCTTCGCATAGTGACCAAATCTGTCACATCTAAAGCATTGAACACGAGAGAGGTCCCACTTCTTCTTGAATGCAGGAGCACCATCTAACCCATTATCTCGATTCCTCTTGAAGAATCCTTTCTTCCAAACTTTTCCTTTCTTCGATGAATGAGAGGTGAGAACATGTAAATCTTCATTCTTTGAACTTTGACCAATGCCTCTAGCCGCCAACCTCGACTCCTCTTGAATGCAATTTGCCCTTAATCGATCAAACTTGGGAAGTTTCGATCTCGCACTAATTCCTTGAATGTAAGACTCCCAAGATGAAGGAAGACCATTAAGAGCCAACATGGTCAAATCCTTGTCATCAACAATATGACCAATGGTAGAGAGTTGATCTCTCAATTCGGAAATCTTCATGAAGTAGGTGATGACACACTCTCCTTCCGCCATCTTAACATGAAGTAGTTGTTGCTTCAGTGCAAGTGCCCGACTGGTGTTGTTGATTTCGTACAACTCTTCCAAAGTAGTGAACACCTCCCTTGCGGTATCCAACTTGAAGACAATCGGAACAGCATGATCTTTGACGGAATCAACCAACACTTTCTTTGCCCTAGTATCTTTCTTCCTCCACTGCAGCTTCTCTTCTTCCTCCTCAGGTTCAAGAACTTTTGTTTTCACAAACTCAGTCAAATCATTCTCTTCCAATGTGAGCATGATCCTGAACCTCCATGATGTGTAATTAGAAGCTCCTTCGAGTCTATCCTCGATTTTCAGACCATTCACCATTTTGAAATTCAAAAATAGAAATAGACTGAAAAAGATTAAAGTCAGTGTTGCAAAACAAATCTGATCACGATCTTTTTCAAACCCGCACTGATACCATGTTAGTTTTTTATAGACCAGATAAATAACTAAAAGCACTTAAAATATTGCAACACATAAGACAATAAACACAGCAAGATACCCTGGGAAAACCCTCCTCTTGAGGGAGAAAAACCCAGCAGAAAATTCTCTTATATAAGGTAGAACAAGAGCAGAAATCTGCTTACAACTTAGGCCCAACAATGGCCAATAATTGATACAATGAAATCGCACCTCTCCTAGATGCAAGATTTACAAATGAATATGATCTTCCTTGAATTCGGACTGCTGCTATGAAGGTGCGAACTTCTACTCTAATTTCGAATATACTTGATGAACTTGGTTATATTGAAATGACAAATGAGACCTTGTATATATATACAATTGAAACACCTCTTCAATTAGGTCGGCTCTCCTAGAGAGAATGAAACAAACATAATAAATGCCAAGGGGTCGGCCCAATATAAGACATCATATGCGAACCTAAGGGAGGGTCGGCCCTTATGTTAATTAGACCAATGACAATATAAATTAAATAGTCGGAGGGCTATCATTTAATTTATGTCTTCTTCTTGAAGTGTGTGCGCTGGAAGTGCAGACCTAAGCTGCTTATAACATCAACATCTTTTATGGTAAAGAAATAGGTATTCTCTTCTTAGGAAGATGATGGTGGCTTGAAAGGATGTGGGCCAGCAGGTTGTGTGAAACTATTCAGAGACATCTACAATCTTTTCTTGGAAAGAGGATGTACTCTTTCATTTGCTTTGTTACTTACTATGTTGGCATCCTTTCATTCTTTGATCTATCCCATTATTTGTTGTTTTGGCATCCATTTTTAATTCAAACCTAGACAATTTTTTATTCCTAAGTTAGGAATAACACACAAGTGAGCTTTCACTTGACTATACAAGCTCTTTTATTCATTCCCACATTGACTACAATTGTAACAATAACCCCCACCACTAGGAAGTTGTTCAATCATGGTTGTATGCCACCAAAAAGGTGATATCATCAAATTTAAATGAGCTCTTTACATGTGGGGCAATTGAACTAGAACTACCAGCCAATCTATATAAATATAACAAAATAAAACAAAAAAACATTACAAATTGACAACCGTACAACTTAAAGAACAAGAAAAGGATCTTATAACCCTTATATATGTATAAAAAGGTCGAAAAAATATTCAAAATATATAAAATTAAATAAATTGAAAACCTTGAAAAAAAAAAAATTTAAATTTGAAACAAATTACAAGATAAACTCACCTTCGATAGATAATCTTCCCTATGCAGCACTTTCTCTCTTGTAGCCTTCATCTTTAAAGAAATATGCAGCAACCTTCAAAAATCAAGAATGGCAGCTTGGAGGAAAAAAATGTTGTTTAACTCACTAGTGTTTGTGAAATGAGGCAAAAGAGGTTAAAAGCCCACACTTTAGTGCAAAATCAGTTATTCTATTACTTTTTTGTTTCTAAAAATGTGTAAAAATTGAAAAAAATTAACTTCCTCTGTTGGGCAGCCCATTGGTCCTCTTGGGTTCATTCCGGGGTAGTCCAGGATCCGCCTTGAGTACATTGAGTTCCTTGGGCAAACTGTAGGCCATCCCAGCGTGGGCCCAAAATTGAACCCATTCAGGTATGCACGGGGGGTTAGCAGAACCTGGTAACATAGTCTTTAGCATTTAAAAATAGAATGGGAAAAGTTGTTTCTGAGGAGGGAGAATCATTTATCTCTCAAGAATGAGACCTACCATGTCGAATATGGGGTTTTGGGATTTTTTTTGAGAAACTAAGAATAAATAGCATAGGAACTGCTCCCTTTAAAACTAAATAGCACAGGACCTAACTACAAAACTACAGTTGTTTAATAAACTGGTTGGGTATGAATAAGTAATTCAGCTAACACTTACAATAATGAAAGTTGACAATACTCTAAAATTAATAATTTATTTCTGCACCTGAAGTGCATTTATGTTCAATGGCCTTTTTCTGTTTCTAACGAACCTATGCATTTTGCAGTAACAAACTCTTCTTTTGTATAACTGTTTAATGACAGACAAGTATTGGCATTTGGGAATAGATATGCAAATAAAGGGATATCTTCATTAATGTTAATGTTTGATTATGTATATCAGATACATTTATTTTTTACAGACACACCTACACTAGTTATTATTTGGATTGTACTTGTGCAGGATGATTGAAAATGGATTTTTAGGTCTAAAGAATGGTATTTTGGATCAATCTGCAATCCTGCTTTCTCAAAAGAAATGCCTTACGTGCATTGACTGCAAGGTAAAATTCTTTTTCCTGCATTAGCAATCCATAGCTAACAGAAAGGCCATTCCTCACTAGTTCTATTGATGAAGATATATGCAATCTAAGCCAAGCCTTGCAGTTGAAGCTCACTTAAAATCATCCTGCCACCCCTGACAGATCAGAATAAATAGTGTACTGGCAAATCAATATGGAGAAATATAGGATATTTTTGGTCTTAGATATGAAAGAAAAACATTTCATACAAGGTTCCAGTGATTATCATATAGCGCTGCATTGAATATCAAACATGCATAAAGGAGCACATCATAACATTTTCTGCAGGAATCACTTTGCTACTAAAACAGGATAACGAAAACTAAAGGAGTGTTCCCTTCTAGGAAAATTTTAAGGTGCATTTATTTATAAAAGTAACAAAACCAAGCATGCAAATTTTCCCAAAATCATCAATCAGATAAACAAGGACTTAATGCAATTGGTAACTGCAAGAATTCTTCAAGCTAGCTCAAGGAAATCAAGAGCTGAGAAAGATCCAAGAGTACCAAAAAGAGGTGAATGCAATGGGTGTCACTACACTTATTGATTTTTCATTCTAGATAAATGTTAAGGTGGAAGAGTTTTTGAGGATGTTTAGTAATCAATCATATAAATTTTACATTAATTACATTGAAAATGTGAAATAAAGTATTTGGTTAAGAGACATACAACATTGCTTCCCTATTACCCAAGTAGTTCTTTTGTCATAGTTCATTTACTAGTACACATATAATCACCATTTTCTATGGACTAAGTCATTAAAATGTCTTACCTAGGTGTAAAGACAATGTACAAGGCTATAAACTACTAATAAATTATATTGCTCTACCTATAAACATAACCATAATAGAAAGAAAGAACACAAGGAATTAAATTAACGTTCGTGAATAACCAAAGGAGGTAATTCTGACTCAAATGTAAAGTGGTAATAACAATTAATGGTGCTAAAGAAACTCCAACAACAAAAAGTGAATATCCAAAAGTAAAACTAGAAAGCTAAATGACCTTAGAAAAGAGAGGTAAACCCTCAACAAGTCCAAATAGACAAAGTTATATGATACAAATAATCTTGCAATAGAACCAAGCTAAGTTGGTGGTTCAGGTATAGGTTTGTATGTATATACACTAAGTTGCCGGTTCTGGTATGGATCTTGGTTCGGGTTCGTGGATTTGGCAAAAAAAATTTTGGGGCTGGGTTCATTCGTACAAAAAACATGTAATATATATATAAATTTTACATGTTTTTTGTACAAGAATTAAGTTTAGAATACCACACAGCATAATATAATCAACAAAACCACCATAAACTCTAATGTCATTTAAAACATAAATGATAAATATTATAAAATATCCATTATTCAAACTTCAAGTTCAAGAATCAATTTTTAGTGTCATAAGGACTTTCTAAATCATCAACACCAGCATCATCATTGACATTAGATGATTTAAGAACATTTATAGAATCACAAAAACTGCCACTGCCATTTGCACTAAAAGTGTGCTCACTTTTCAAACTCAAGAGTAAGAGGTTGGAAAGTAGAAGCATCTAAGTCAATTTTCTCTAGCTCCATATCCCACAACTTTGCCAAAAGGTGGAATTTTTTTTTTGAAAAAAAAAGCAAAAAAAAAAACAATTAAAAAAGAAGAAATATGAACAGATTCGCCAAGGTTCTCCCGGATCCTGCTTGAGTTCTTCCCAAACGAACCCAACCTCTTTCTGCCGGATCCAAACAAAATCCATAGATGAATCGAACCAAACCCAGATTCGGCCAGTCTGTAGGAGGATCCAGTAAAATAGTTTTTTTTTTTTTTTGATATGTAAGATACTAATTATTATATTTATGAAAAAAATTCTGACGTACCAAAAAATCAACCATATATTTGTTGATGTGTACAGCTTCAGTCGACCTACTTCCAGGCAGCAATAAATTAAATATAGCCTTATGGCTATTCAATTTATACAACCGATTTCCTTTATGAAGAGGCGATTCATATACATGTAATAAAATAAAATGATTCTTATTATTTAATAATTAATATTTAATTGAGGCCAACTTTTAGAAGAGGCGCGATTTTTTTATGAGACACGTCCTTGTTTGGAGGCCGACCTCTTGTTTGGTGGAGACGCATCCCTTCATTGGCATATGTATAAATACAAGATGAAGATCATTCATTTCATCATCAAGTTCATTCATTATAATTCGCACTCCTAGAAGAAGTTCAAACGTGAGCAGCAGATCTTCATTCTGTAGCAGCAGGTCGATCTCAAGGAGAAACATATTCAATTGTGTCTTTTCATCTAGGAGAGGTGCCAATATTCATTGTATCAATATCGGCATTGAGTTGTGCCTAAGTTGTAAGCAGATTTCTGCTCTTTATCTATCAATATATAAGAGATATATTGGTTGGGTTTTTCTCCCTCAAGTTGGAGGGTTTTCCCAAGGTATCTTGCTGTGTCTATTGTCTTATGTGCTGCATATTCTGATTGCTTTCAGTTTATATATATCTAATTGTAAAAACTAACAATATTTACTGGTAATCCGCAACCAAGAACTAAACTGAGAAATTACTAAAACTTCTACCCAAAACGCACTTCCTAAAAAACTATTAACAGTACAAAAAGTCTACTGTAATATCAACAAAATGCACATGTCACCAAAGACGGCCCCAACAAACCCAAAAACTAGGAAAACCACCGACCCACCAACCTCCTTACATGAACTTGTTCAATTTTGCAAAGTCATCGAACTCTGCAATCCATTCCTCATCACCTACTGCCGTCAACCCAAAGAATTTTTCAAGAAAACGACTGCTACCGCCACCACCGACCTATGTCTCATCAGACCCGGACCATGCAAGTCCAGAAGAAAAGGATAAATCCTTATTGTGTCTTCCAATCGAATCCACTTCAAGTCACACGACCTCAGGCAACCCTGGCCTTCAACCACCACACGCAAGACCTCATCCACTCCCTCGAGCAGGTCCGCTTTAAACATTTTTATCAGCAGGCTCTTTGCTTCCGCCTTCGGAACATTATTGTCCAAGAGAGATGCAAGGAAACGAGAGGTAATTTGCATATTGTCTCGACCATACTCATCACACTTCAGGTGCCCCTAGCTCAAAACCATTTTAACTGCTACCAACACCAGAGGCTCATAATTGTTCAGGATGCGCTTAAGGCGTTGGTCCGTGACCACCCTAAACGAAGTTTGGCTCGAAGATGACTTCAAAGAAATGGGAGTGTCCACCCCAAAATGCGCGAGACCAGCAACCGAAACCTCCACCACAAATTTGGTTACCTTTGCCATCCTCTTACCTTCTCGGAGAAGCTCTGTCGAGAAGGAAGAGGGAAATATCTTGCCACCACAAGCTGAAAATATAAGAAAATAATGCCACAAAATGGCCCGTCCTTCCCTAAATACAAGAGCACCAATTCCCATATCGTCATCAAGCATCACAAGTTGTACTCTGCCAAATGTCCAAGCGTCTTTACCAAGTTGTGTATCACCTCGCCATTATTATCCCACCTCACCTGGAGACGATGCAAGTACCATCAAAAGCATAAGCCGCAGTTCGTCATCATGCCAAAAATCTGCCCGGATTCACTCGCCCCAACGGTCCATTCCAATACGGCACGCGTCACATCCTCCTTCCACCGTGGCAACCGATGCCACCTTCCTCCTCCAGCTAGAGGGACGCCCACCCTACCTCCCACAATCCAGTAACATAATTAATATACACAATAATACTCCTTAATATATAGCATAACTATATAAATGTATAATACTATATTAGATTTATATAAATATAATATAATTTGTTATTAATGAAATATAATAGAACATATATAATATAACTTTCCATTTATAAACATAGTATTTGCTTAATATAAACTTCATCATATAAATTGAATCAGGGGACCACTATCGAGGATTGAGTTTTAAATAGCAATAGTTTCGCTTAAAAAGAGCAGACATATATAGAAGATAGGGGCATTGGAAATAGCATTGTTTTCTACGTAAGTAAGCATTCATACTTCATTTGTTTCATAGTAGCAAAGCAACGAAATTGATTTTCATGCTTCATTTGTTTCAATCTACAGTAGTTGTATTTTCATTTGCAAACAACAACTGCCAGTTTTTTTTGCATTATCAAACTTTTTTGTATCAGGGGTAATCTTCAGCAGGTCAGCAAAGCAGTGTCGCATTAAAACTCAACAGAGCACTGGCTTCCAGCAGCAACAAATTATTTATCAAATCTCCATCAAAAGTGCATGTTGTCAGTAGCAATTTTCCCCAAATTTCAAAAGATTTATATTTTATTGAGAAGATTCCAAGAGACGTCTAATATCAGTGTTCCAGGGAGTTTCCTGAAGGGGACGGGGGACAAGGGGTCTAAGTTTGGGGACGGCGGCGGGGGGGGGGTGGTGCTGATATACATATGGTACTAGAATAACTAGTCATAAAAAGATGTTTAAGAATAACATTTCAAATTAAACTTTGGCAAATTAGTAAAATTGCAAATACTAACATTTTAAATACTTGAATACTATTACTAAAAGACAAAGAAAATAAAATATTAAAATTTGACAAATGAAATTGTCAAATTTGAGATTTTCTATTATATGAATATTGAAAATATCAAAATATGAAATGCCACATCATAATATCATATCATAAAGATGATTACAATGAGTAGCATGATACATTGATATCAAAATAAGTACAAAATGCAAAAATGTAGTGAAGGGAGGCCTCTAATCATCCCCAAACTCCTCATCACTCGAACTACTGGAATCCTCGCGCTTAAGCTCTGCCAAACTAACACCAACCAGCCCTACATCTGAAGCCGAAACTGAAGCATCCTCATCAATCTGTCCTGGCTCCTTTGGCTCTACATCCCATCATGCTGGTGGACTCTCTTTGTACAAAAGTGTTTTGAGTCAATGAGACACAAAGCACTATGTACAGCCACAAGCTTCTCTGCTCTCCTAGAGGTAAGTTTGTTCCTCTTAAGAGAGTGGATGAAGCTATATGTAGACCATTTCCTCTCAACAGCTGAAGAAGTAGAAACCTGAGATAACAATCGGATGGCTAGAGTGGTAGTCAAAGATCCCGATCCATGGCAAGTCCACCACAAAATTGGGTCCTCCTATGCCATAGTTCACATATCCATCTTGGTTGCATCTGAATAACCCCGAAGAGTGGAAAATTTGATCCACTCAATGCAAATCATGCTGGCATCTACAACATCATACATCCTCTCAATGCATTTGAAGAACCCTGCCTTCACCTCTGCATCCTCTATCGGTGTCACTCTACCAGGCCTAGTCAAGTACCACTTAGGATTAAGTGCATAGGCTGCCATGTGCAAGGGAGTGTTGAGCTTCTCCCATCTCCTATGAATGATTGGTTGAATGTGCTCGTGGTAGAATGCTAATGTGGGGTCCCTCTCTCGAACAATAACCCTCATTTGATCAAGCATAGAATGAATGCACTCATACACCTCTCCAAGTCTAGGTGCATCCGCATCCCCATACCTAATAACCTGGAAAACTCGTTTCATGATGGCGACAATATATTTTGCATCACGCCAGAACACATCACTCTTCACTGTATCCTTCACTCTCCTCCCCTGCTCTGTCTTAGACTCGGCCCACCTATTCCAATTTGCTGTCATGACCATGAGTTGCAGTGCGTCTTGCATCTCAATCATTCTCTCCAAGAGAATGAAATAGGAAGCATATCTCGTATCAGTAGGTTTTAGGAACTCCTTAGCAAAGGTCCTAAAGAGTGCATGTGATGTGTGGTGGTTGCAGATAAACATCTGCATATCTCTCGTATCATTAACCACTACTCTAATCCAATCAATATTTCCCATGTCCTTGAGTGCATTCTTCATGGCATGCACACAACATGGGGTCCACCAAATATGCCTATAAGAAGCCTCAACAAGTCTCCCTACAGCTTTGCACACATGTGCAACATCTGTCACAACTTCGACCACATTTTGTGGCCCAACCTCCTCAATAGCATCCCTGAGAACCTCAAATTGAAAATCAACATCTTTGCGATGCCCTGAACAATCAACTGCCTTAAGAAAATATGGGCCCTTAGTACATGTAACCATGATGTTAATGAGTGGACGATGGCTAATGTTCGTCCACCCATCCATGACAATGTTGCATCTTGTCTTAGCCCAACACTCCTTCATCTTCTCCATCAACAAATTGATCTTGGAATAGTTCTTATCCAAGATCGTGGTCCTTAATTTCGTCTCACCTAGTGGCACATATGATGGTCCTCCCTTTGCCACCATCGATATCATCTTCTTATAATAAGGAGATCGGGAAACATGAAATGGGATGCCTTTGGCAAAGAAAAACTTGTCAATGGCATCATCTATGTCATCCTTGAGTTATGTATTAAACAAATCTTCTATGGGGTTACTTTGAGTTTGACTTTGCAATTTCCATTTCCCCCTCCCATCTCCTACAAAGGCATTGGAAGAAGAACCCGGTGTCCCTCCTACTCTCGTCTGCAAAGTATGGCTAGATCTTTGTGGCTGACTATGCTAAAGATGTGTCCTATGCTGCAAAGTAGTAGGCACAAGTGTAGTTGGAGTATCATTAGGAACACCCCATAACTTATTTATTTCAACTTTGTATTTGATGTTTTATGGTTCTGCCAAAAATTCACATATCTCCACACCTTTTCCTCTAATGAAACGAAGGTGTGCATTAACTCTAGTGATGCTCCCAAACCACTCCTCACCAAAAAAGTTGCAATTCCACCTCCTTGTGTCACCAGATGTTGCCCCTTGCTTGCTTAGTATTTTTGTTGCAAATTGTTTGAGAGGGGATTTGCAATCAAAAGGACCCTTAGCATACTCTGCCAATATTGCAGAAGGGCACTCTAAAGTACTTGCTTCACTTGCCATGGAACTAGTTTGGGCTTCATGCTCAGCCCTATGGTCACCCCCCTTAGCCTCAGGAGCATATTCAGGATCAGTATCACTATGTGAATGAACCTCATCCTCACTCATGTCATGAGAGCTCATTGTGGCACTGCAATAAACAAATAAATTCTATAAGTGTCTAGTTTCAGCCTAGTTTAACAAATTTGAAAATAAAATTTCATGATGAATCTTGATGGAAAGATTAAAAAAAAAAAAACAATGAGCCTTGAAATGAAAATATGAATATGCATTTGCAGCCATGTATATGAAATTATGATTAATTTTTTAATCATAATTTAATAGACATGGCTGCAAATGCATATTCATTTAATCATAATTTCATATACATGGCTGCAAATGCATATTCATGTGTTCATTTCAATGCCCATTGTAAGATTCAAACATCAAACTACATTTTCAAAATGAATCTAAAAACTTGGGAAACAAAATAAAATAAAAATTGAAAAAACTTCAAATAACAGTCATAAAAACCCACCTTGTGCTTGAAAAATCCTTCAAAATTGGTGTAGAATGCTCCTCCTCTTCTTCTTCTTTCTCCTTCTCACCCCTCTTGCACTTGCAGCTCCTCAAACTCACTTTTCTCACTGGTTTTCCTCTTCTTCACCTAGCTGTTGCAAAACATCAAATGCATATGTGAGCAAAAAAATGAGCAATTAGAGTGTTTTATTTACTTTAGAGGCTTTTAGATGGGTCCCACAAGCCTTCAGGGTTCGGCCCCAAGCGTAAATACCAAGAAAAATAAAATATTTCTTTTTTAAAATCGCTTTATTGGATGTTTCGCCACGGGGGATGCCTTGGCATCTCCGAGACACTTGAGGGACGTCTGGGAGTCCCCGAGACATCTCGAAGACGTCCAGCTGTCCCCGACATCTCCCTAGAGTTTCTCACGTCCTAGCGGCAGTGGGGGGACGGTGGGGGGACGTTTCTTAGCCATCCCCAAGTCTCTGAAACGTCCGAGAAGGGGGACGGCCAAAATTTGGGGGACACGTCCTCATGGAATAGTGCCTAACATCAAAATGGTTTCTATTTTCAAAAATTCCAGATTTTCATACAAAGGCAGCGCTTTAGGCTGCAATCTTTATATGAGATTTTATTTTTCATAGATCTCACATAAGTCCAACTATTTTTAAATTAGGTTTTTGCGCTCTAGGTAATTTGTTTTAATCTTTTATTTTCCATTTCTATCAAACCTATTTTGAATAACAATACAATGACAAAGTATTGCCCAATTGTTAAAGCTAAAAGGTTGAAAATTCAAATATATTCGGATATATTTTATAAAATATTTTCTAGATTTAAAAAAATTGAAAATTAAATTTTACAAATTACAATCAAAGTTACATCTTGGATAAAGAGGGATTAATGCCTTAAGTGAAAACCTTTCAGCTAAATTGGGGAGATTTTATATTTCCATAGAGGCCCTAAGGTATAACTTGCACTAGTTGCTAACACAGACAGTTGTGTTGTCATGTCCCCAATTTGGGACCTATCTCCAGCTAAGCATTTTTTAAATGCTAAATTAAAATAATAATAATATTAAATAATAATATGAATTTGAATTATTAAAAATAATATTTAAATTTTATTATCTGAATTGGCCGACCTAGTTGGGAAGGCGCTAAGGGATGCCTATATGTTCAATTTTATTTATCTTTGGTGAGCAGCTCAGTTGGACGACTTTGTCATGTGAGTTTGTGAGAGACGAAAACCTCTCCAGACTAGCGTCAAGGTATACTACCTGCATTTCTGGCCCAAACCGTTCACCCAAGGATCGAATGTGAAAGACTCCACTTGCGCCAAGTTGCTGCCGATTGACGGAAGGCCCCCATGGGGACACTTGAAGCCTTCTTCAGGTCGACTCACACTCAGCCCCTGCATACTGACGAAATAGGAAGCGCTAGGAAGACTCACGACCACTCACCAAGCCAACGTTGACATGTTCTGAGCAGCATTCAAGACGACCATTATTACCCAGTCGCCATCCTATCTGTTTTGCCGGTGGCTATCATTCTAGAGAATACATCATTGGGACTATGAATGCTTATTATGCCAGCGATATCATTTTGTATGAACAGCCATTGCTACTTTCAATAATTAATTACAGATCCGGTTTCATATATTCGATTGTTATCTTACCATTGCAGAGTATTGTCATCTGTGTTCTTCTGTCTATTTATGTTCAAACTGTGCATAGTATATTTCAGTTGCGGGCTCGTTATTCTGTGCATGATAATTTGAGTGTTTGTTGTTAATGGTTATTATCCTGAGATTTGGGTCTGAATACAAATCTATTAGTCAATGTCATCCTACTTGTTGTTGTATGCACAAGAGTGAATCAACAAATCTCTGTTACTATTTACTATCATCAGCATATCTTTGTTGTTTTTTATGAGTGATTGGCCAATTTTAGAGCTTGTGATCAAAAGATCTATGTAATTGTTTACAATTGGTGCTTAGCACATTTCAGTGGTATCAAAGCCTGGCATCTTGCCAGCCTGAGTAAGCTGCCATGGCTTTCAGTAAGGAATTCATCAAGGAGAGTAAGGAATTCATCAGGGAGAGCAAGGAATTTAAGTCCAACATGAAGGACACCATGAGGGGAATGGTTCAAATCCTAAAGGAGCCGAACCAACAATTGAGTGTTGGAAGAAATGGAAATGAAAGGAGCAGTTCAGGTGGTAAGAGAGGCTCCTTGTCAACCTTTAATGGTTGTATGGACCAACAAAAAATTGATGAAGGGAAGGTGAGAGAGACTCCATTTGTTGCGTATGAAGAGTCGGAGATGAAGGAAGAAATGTTGAGCGATATCAAAGACACAGCCAGCCAAGCTTTAGGTATGGAAGTAAATGAACCAGGTGATGATGTTATTAGTCACACAAGTGTGAAGAATGATGCGTTTGAGGTTGACCCTCATGAGGAGAAATTTCAAATTTATCACGAAAGCACTAATGACATTGGGATGAGGAAGGCTATAATTGAAATAAGAGAAGAAAACTTCATAGAGTTTGACCAAGAAACACTCACACTCCTTGGTACGAAGATTGATCAGATCGTTGATGGAGTTTGGATGAGAGATGTTTATCTTGTCTCAAGAATGCATAGCAGTATTCTCCAATAGAGCATGCTAAAAGAATCTGAGGACATTGAGTTTAGCATGATTGACGAAGTACCTCATGAGATGCTGCAGAAGGGCAATGATGCTAGCAATGGTTACATCAAAGTAGCCCAACAAAATGGCAGAGCAGTGACTTTGAGATTGATATGGGATCCTGGTATACAAGTGCTAATTGCTTGAGGAGAAGCAATTTTCAAGATAGGAGGAATGTCATGTCCCCTATTTGGGATCTATCTCCAGCTAAGCTTTTTTAAATGCTAAATTAAAATAATATTAATATAATAACATTTAAAATAATAATAAATATTAAATAACAATATATATTAAATAATATTTAAATTTTATTATTTAAATTGGCCGTCGTAGTTGGGAAGGCGCTAAGGGATGCCTATATATTCGATTTTATTTATCTTTAGTGAGTAGCTTAGTTGGACAACTTTGTCATGCGAGTTTGTGAGAGACGAAAACCTCCAGACTAGCGTCAAGGTATAGTACCTGCATTTTTGGCCCAAACCGTTCGCCCAAGGATCGAATGTGAAAGAATCCACTCATGCCAAGCTGTTGCTGATTACATCGATCATCCATCAGTATTTGGCTTGGACACTCGACACTGCCCTCCATGAAGTCCCGGAATCAGAAGAATTGACAGAAGGCGCCCACGAGAACACTTGAAGCCTTCTTCAGGTCGACTCACACTCAACCCCTACATACTAACGAAATAGGAAGCACGAGGAAGACTCACGGCCACTCACCAAGCCAACGTCGACGTGTTCTGAGCAGCATTCAAGACAACCATTATTACCCAGTCGCCATCCTATTTGTTTTGTTGATGGTCGTCATTCTAGAGAATACATCATCGAGATTGCGAATCCTTATTATGCCAGCGATATCATTCTATATGAATAGTCGTTGCTACTTTCAATAATTAATTACAGATCTAGTTTCATATATTCAATTGTTAGCTTACCATTGCAAAGTATTGTCATCTGTGTTCTATCGTCTATTTATGTTCGAACTGTGCATAGTATATTTCTGATATATATATATATATATTGAACAGCCAAACCCAGGGAAAAAAATGACAAATCCCCAAATCCGAACACTAAGCAACATAGGGTATAAGCATAGTGAAGTAGGATTTCGAGTCTTTACTCGTATGGAATGCTCCCAAAATACTTCTAGGTCACTTTAGCTTCCCAAAGAAGGATGATGCAGCCACAATTACAGGGACTCGTTGGAAACTCACTGGAATCAGCAAGTCCTAAAACTAGACGAGTCCCGAAGACTCAAACTTGGTTCTAGGTGAGTCTACTCAGATTCATCAAGCCTTGAGCCTTAGACTCAACCATTACAACAAAGGTAGAAAAATCAGAAAAAAAAAGGAAAAGGGAAAAAAATGAAAAAAACTAAAACCTAAAACCTTAAAAATGACCTACATTTATAAATGCTATTCATTTCATTGGCAAGTGCAAACAAGAGCATCTTAAGCTAAAATACAATCCATTGAAGCAAAAACAGGCAAACATAGTTAGGACCTAATTACTAGTCTATGGCTTCAACACTCACATATTTTGAAAGGTTTGAAGTGTACTCTTAGAGCTTTGTCAAAAGCAATTCAATTATGAAAAATGGCATGCAGCATGAAGGTCAATGTGTACTTGACCTTGCTAGGGGTTGCCAACCCCAAGCCCCTACTTTATTTTTAAAAGGGAAAAAATAAAATCATTTTGGGCCATAGCAAATGAAAAAGAAAAACTTCTTTATTCTCTTATATCTCGAGTTTTTCCCAATTAAATCCCTAAGAATTAAATTACATTTGTTCTTTGGCTTGCCAAGTCAATCTCAATCCCATATAATGCTACTATGGCTGTAGTAGCATTGCAAAATTGTTTGACATACAAGCGCAAGAACCAACATAGAGTTAGAGATGTTGAGCCAAGTTATATAGGCTCCTCTCTACCATAGTTCATGACTCCATGTTGTGATTTTTTACTTTCATTCCATGGATATCAGAATCCATGAGTTTTGTACACCTAAAACACTTGAGAATGTTTATGTATTTATAAATGTTGTTTCATTCAACTCAAATCTTCTTTTGTACTCATTAGATTGATGTATACTTGTGTATGTGATCAAAGTAGCTTCTAATTGATGAATTTGTTATGTCTTTAAAGTAGGTTTTGCTAAAATGTAAGGTTCACCTTTTGTAATAAAGACACCATAGTGACTACGTGGTGTGTAATAATGTTAGCTATTATTAGTATTTAGAATCTTGGACATGTGTCATGTTTATTTATTGTTGGTTACATCTCTCAAACTCTATATAAGGAGACAAACCTCTTCGTAATAGAAACTCCAATATTTTCTAATATATTATAACTCTTTTCTTAATATGGTATTAGAGCCATTAGTTGGATCTTGCAAAATCTAGTCGCTAGGGTTTTTTGTGTAGAAAAACATAAGGCATTTTTGTGAGTATCAATAGAGCACCAAAAATCACAAGAATCCCAATCTAAAGGTAATCATGGGTCCTTTAACAATGGTTGCAACAATGGTGAAAGCATGTTTTAGAACATAGGAAAAGTTTTCAAAAGATCACTAGTCATGAAAGTCTTGAAAAGTGGGTTGGGTTGCATTGCAAAAAATGAAGGCACACAAAGGAGAAATTGTGGGTTGCAAGTTAGAAACCTCATTAAAATTCCAATTGTGGTCATAGGTTTCACATAAAGGTTACATAGTCATGGGCTTGATTTTAGTGGTGATCATAGTCAGCATAAAAAAAGGGTGACATAGCTAGGGCATGACATTTCCAATCGTGGTTGTTTACAATATTTTCTTTTTCTTCAAGGGTTTCAAATTTAAGTAGAAAATTTGTTCAACTTTGAAAAAGAGTTTTTCAAACATTTCTTCTGTGGGTGAGAAATTTTCAAGAACTTTTTTTTTTTGGAAAAGGTTCCTTTTTTATGTATTTCTTTTGTAAGCATGGAAATTTCATTAGAAAAGTATTTTAGCCTCAACTTCCACCCTTGGAAAGTAAAAAACTAGATGCAATTGATAAACAAGAATTTGTGAGGAATAGTAAATGCAAATGAGAAACCACCTACAAATGTAAATAAATTACTAGATGGGTAAAGAAAATATGATAAATCCAATGAAATTTTTGGTCTTACTCTCTCTGATTCTAAGTTGAATCAAGTGAATTTGGAAAAATCGTCCAAGAAATTCTAGGATAATTTAAATAAACAATTTGGAGCAAAAGTAGTTTTTGAAAAGTTTTCTCAAAAGCTTTAGCCTCGCATTTCAAGATGGATTATGGAATCATTATGTCTAGCTACATAAGCAACTTGAGGTCTCTGACTAGACAAATAGAAAAAGTCAATGCTACGGTAGATGAGAGGATGCCAAAGCCATTTTCCTAAACAACTTGCCTTCTAAAATACAACAATGTGATTTTTAATCTTAATTATACACATTTTCAGACTAGAAGATATGATTCCAACTCTCCTAGCTGAAGAAAAGAGAACAATTGTAGGAGATATAGAAGGTGATCCTTAACATTGGAGAGCATTACACTCAAGAAGCAATCATAGAAGATCAAATAAAAACAAAAGAGAGATTGACTATTATTTTTGCAAGAAAGGAGATCATACCTCCTAGAACTATAGAGTTCGAGCCAATGACACTCTCAAGGGAAAGCTCAAATACAAACTAAATGAAGCTAATATAAATCATTGAAGATCCACGAGATGTTAACGGTGGTGAAGAATCCATTGACGAAGAATATGTATTTTAAGAAGCCCACACTTTGAAGACAGAAAGGGATCTAGTGTAGATGAAACTCAACATGGATGGCCTCCCAATTAGTTCAAGAGTTTGTGGATCTTGGGAATTGTATCCTCATGAGGATCGTTAGACAACTTGATGGAGTGCTGTGAATGTAGCTCAATAATTTAAGAGTTTGGAGACGTGCAATTTGGGAACTTTCAAACTCAACTCAAGAGCTACACTTTTACAAGAGTTATAAGGTAGTTTGATGGAGTTTTACTTGGTCCAAAAACTATTTTCAAAGGGAAGATTCTCTAGAATATATAGTTTTGTTTGGTTTTGATGTTTTAATTTTTTTAGTTAGTTTGTTAGTATGTTTTACTTTTAGTATAGTTAGCCTTAAGAGGAGGTGTTAGAATATAAGGCTTAACTTTTGTAATAAAGTCATTTTATTGACTTAGTGGTGTGTAATAATGTTAGCTATTATTAGTACTTAGGATCTTGGACAAGTCTCTCATTTATTTATTGTAGGTTACATCACTCAAACCTTGTATAAGGACATCAACCTCTTTGTAATAGACACTCCACTATTATCTAATATAATATTATATTGTGTTATTCAAATGTGCTCATAGCTCTTTTGTTAATAGATTTATTAAAGGGTGCATAGTAAAAGCTTTAAACCTTAAAAAATCTCTATATTTCATGGTTTTGCAATTTGTCGAGTTTGAGTGCCAAGTCAAAGTCTGAGTCCAAGTCGAAAATCAGCATGCTGAGTTTGAGCAAAGTTAAAGTTTTGTAACTATGGATGCAACCATATTAAAGCTAAACCTAGAGATCTCTCATTGCTTGTCTTTGATTGGTGCCATTTAGGCAATTTGAATGTTCATATTGAGGCTTGCTAAACAATTCTTGACAACCTTAAAGAAAATGAGTTTTGTCCTCAAGTGTTGGATTTGGAGGATTCAAGGCTACAAAGATCTATTGGTGGGAAGAATCTGGTCATGGTGTAGGAGAGGTACCTTCTCTTGTTGAGTAAGGCCCATGGCTTCTTATTCTTGATGAACTCCTATGTTTTCCTAAATCTAGCAGATTTCCTTACCAATCCTCAAAATGGGGCTGATTATACCTTTGTTTGCAAGAGTCTGATTCTTCACATTTAGGAATTTCTCTCAGCAATTGCCCCTTGCCGAGCATGCTTTCTTGGCTTTTGTTCTCTTTGTATCTTCTACATTTCATCATTCCCTCTTCTATGATCCTCCAATACTCATCACACCACAATTGATTTGAGGCTTGATATGTTTGATGCTTTAGCTGCACACATGTCATGTCCCCAATTTCGGACCTATCTCTAGCTAAGCAATTTTAAATGCTAAATTAAAATAATATTAATATAATAATAATATTTAAAATTAATATTAAATAATAATATAAATTTGAATTATTAAAAATAATATTTAAATTTTATTATCTGTATTGGCCGACCTAGTTGGGAAGGCGCTAAGGGATGCCAATATATTCGATTTTATTTATCTTTGGTGATAAGCTCAGTTGGGCGACTTTGTCATGCGAGTTTGTGAGAGACGTAAACCTCTCCAGACTAGCTTCAAGGTAAAGACTTGTTGTGACCTTTTCACACATCACCCTATCCAAGATGGGGACCCCCTAATTTTTGCTCCATTTTGGTCTTTTGGCTTTGGTTCTCTCTCTCTCTGGTCTTTTGCCCTTCCGGGGGTGTCCCGTCGTTTGACCTAGGTTGAAATGTTAGCTAAGTCTGTGAAATTAGGGTTTTTATCCTTCAGGCTTGTCTGAGGTCAAATAAGGTTATCAAAGTAAAATCTGAGTGCAGCAGCGCAGTCAGAAGGCTCAAGGCAGGATCCCACTGAAATTTTACTGAAATATGACAACTTATTATTTTTAGTAAGTACCTAATATGAGGTCTTTTCCTCAAGATTTCGGGATTCTGACTACTTCAGCACATCCAGGTAACATCGAGTGCCTACACGAGAAATTTGAACAGATTCTGACAACTTGCTATTTTTAGCAGTTCAGGCTTCGAGAGCCATTTTCAGGGTTTACACATGATTTTCCAATGCATGATTGGAGAATGTATCTGGGCTTTTCAGGACCTTCACAGTGATGTGACATGCAAATCAAGATGGTGACTTTCAACTACTCAGCCTTCAGAGGCTATTTTTAGGGTTTGCATGCAGAGATTTTCAGTGCATGTCCGGATATTCCTTATGGGTTTTGCGAGAGCTTTGCAGTGAGGTGACATGCAAGCGGACTGGATCATTTTTCAAAGACTTACTATTTTTAGGCAGTGCCCACACGTTGACCAGTTTTCTAGGTTTTTCTGGGTTTTTTGAGATCCCACGGGCAATTTAACATGCAAACCCATCCGACATCAGATTGCTCACTTTCTGGACACTTACTATAAATAGCAGTTTCACTCCAGCAGCTGCCCGACACTTCAGTTCAGCAAGCAGAACGACACGCAACAGAAATCAAGTCAAAGTGGAAACAGTTCTGGGCACATGCAAGCCAAATTAGGGTTTCCACTGTCAGGCCTAAAAATAGGGGGGAATGAAATACGGAATTGTCAAAACGAAGCACACAACCATAATCAACATCTTTTAGGCTACCTAATAGCAAAATTTGAGCACAATCTGAATACTTACTATTTTTAGTAAGTCACTTCATGGCTATAAATAGCGCGTCTATGCCAGATTGCAGGTGTGAACAGGACACTTGGGTCATCAAGGACAAGTGGAGCAAATTTCAGGTCAAACGAAGCTACAAAGATCAATTAATTTTAGGGCTTGCTAAAAATAGCATACTAGCGTGGACAAAAGGTATAAACAAGGTGGCAAAGTCAGTAGAAGCACAACCACGCCTGCTCCAGCTCAGAACAAGTGAAAAATGCATGGAAGTCCTCACTTCTCCGGATTTGCTAAAAATAGAAGGCCAAGGCATGGCTAGGGTGTTGGAAATTTGTAAATAAAAACTGGCATGAAGGCACATGAAATGCGCCCTGGGGAGGTGAAGAGATTGGAAAGTTTCTAAGTGTTGAAATTCCTCCAGCATGGGTCAAATGCGCCCAAGGCATGGGAGAAAATTGATAAAATTTGCTAAGTATAAAATTTTCCCCTCATGGTGTGAAATGCGCCCGGGATTTCCTTCACACTATGCTATTTGAGCCCACAAGGTATGAAGAGGTTAGCAAAATACGCTAAGGCAAGTAAAATCCCTCACACACCCTCAAATGCGCCCTCAAAGGTTTAAAATGGAAGTTGACTAGGGGAAATGCGCCAAAGACAAATGAAAGTTCCTTCTCATGCTATGAAATGCGCCCACAAGGAGTGAGGACATAGCAAAATGTTCTAAGTGGTGGAAATTCCTTCACCACCCCTCAAATGCGCCTAAGAGTGGAAGTCCACATGCTCAAATGCGCCCTCAAGGCAAAGGTGGAGGTAGCCTAGGTAAAACGCGCCCAAGGGAGATGTTTAAAAGTTTCTAAGTGTTGGCGGGTTTCCTCCACCACACATGAAATGCGCCCAAAAGTGGAAGTTGACATGGTGATATGCGCCCAAGGCTACAAAGAAAGGTGGGACAAGTGAGAAGGCATTGAAGACTTTCTCCATCATATGTGAAATGCGCCCCAAGGAAGTTAGAGCTTAAGAAAAATAAAAAATAAAAAAATTTTGCCAAGACGTGGAAAATACTTAGGGAATTGAGGTGGAGGCATGTGTTATGAAGTGCGCCCAAGGATGAGATAATTAAATTTAAAATTTTCCTAAGGCATTTTTCTAAGGCAAAATGTAAGATACGCCTAAGGAAGAGGTGGTATTAAAATTTTCTCAAGGTAAGATGAAATGCGCCTAGAACCAGGGGGGAAATTTTTCAGGAAAATCACAAAAAGTGCCAAGGCAGAGAAATGGAAGATTACAGGTGTGGAAGGCGTCCAGAACAAAAATGGGTGAACCTTAGCAATTTTATTATGTTTTCAAAATAATAAAAATTAAATGTACCCCTTCGTCCGGATACACATGAAAACGACGAGTTCTGAAGGGAATTTTCTTCTGGGTATTGGACGTTTCCAACTGAGAGATGGTTTGAACTTATTCCACACCTCGCTCATGTCGTTTTGGCAGAGAATTTTGCCCGGTACCTATTTTGATGGATTTCCTAAGGAAAATTTAAAATTTCTCTAAGGCAATTGAGAAGAGTATGTTTTCACAAAGTGTTTTTGCTTGAGAATTAAACTGAACGATTGGAATAATTTTGCCGGAGCGAGCATGAGATCAAATTCCCTAGCCAGATGAAATGAAATTGATTTAATATTTTAAAAATGCAAATGTGATGAAGAAGGGTTGTGCAGGAGTGATGAAATTGCAAAATTCTAGAAGTTCAAGATTTCAATGCTCCGAATGACCAAGTGTTGCGACTGGCAGAGGAGGGAAAATGGAATTCGAAAATTTGCTAAGTTTAGCCTCTTTTGGAATTCGACCTGGCTATAAGATTTTAAGACCTTTTCATTTCTCTCACCAGTTGCTAAGTGCAAAGTATTCTCTAAGGCTGAAGTACGAATTTGAGAAAGATGTTCTCAAGTTGCTGAGAAATCCGAATTTGAGTGAAAGTTTGGAGTTGCTGAGAAGTACGACTTGAAAGGAGGAGTCCTAAATTGTTGAGAAGTACAAACTTGAGTTGAAAAGATTTTGAGATTGCTGAAGTTCAAATCTGAGTTGGAAGCTTCTCAAATTGCTGAAGTACGAATTTGAGAAAGGAAAGTGAGTTGCTGAAAGTGCAAAGTTAGAAAGTGAAGTGCGAATTTGAGAGAGGTTTCAAATTTGCTGAAGGCGAATTACTGCAAACAAATACTTCTGCATATTGGGCACTGTGCTGCTGCAAGTAGAGAAATTTCAGAGTGTTGAAGTAAACAGGGTGTTGAGGTTTGCAGCTGAAAATGACAAAGTGTTGCAGCCTTTTTATTTAAAAAAATCTGCTGGCACCCTTAAAGTGATATATTGTTTTATAAAATCTTGTTTTCTAATGACTCTCTTGCGTTTTGCAGAATGGTTGAATCAAGCAGAAGAGCTGCAGGAAGGGGAAACCACGCAGAATCCACAAGAGCAAGCACATCGAGACAAGCAATAATAAAGAAATTGAGCAAATCCTTCCTACCGGAATCAAAATTTTCTTCAAGGTTGGGCAAACTGAGTGACACAAACATTGGCTCGTTCAACTTGGAGACATTTAGGAGAAGAATAATGGGGACCGGAGGTCATCACCCGTCAGTTACTTCGCATAACATCGTAAGGAGCGGACTTTATGCAGCTGCTAGTTTCCCTCCAGCGATCCGATGTCCAGAGCTAATTATGGAATGTGCCAACTACTACAACACAGAGCAGAGGACTATCATTTCGCCAGATGGCAAGATATTGGCCAACCTTACACCGGAGGCAATTGGGGAGGCATTTGGAATACCAGTCCATGAAAAGATGATTTATAAAACAAGGGAAAGGGCTGAAAAGATGTACTCATCCACGTTTGATCGATGTGCAGACCTGATATATTCCAGGTGGATGAACAAGCCCAAGCCAACTCGCACGAAGTTGCCCAAGCAAATAATTTCAGAAGATCTGAGGCAAGAGTTTTGTGACTTAATAATGATGCTAAGCAAAGTTGGAAGGTGCCCCCAAGCGTTCATCTTTGAACCTTGAATGTTTTATTATATCAACTTGGTGCTGAAAGGCAAGGACTACGTAGACTGGGCACTGATGATCAGTGACAACTTACATGAGCAACTCCGTGGTTTGAGGAGGACAAAAACATTCTACATGAGCTCTTACATTGTCTACATGTTGGCCCGAATGACAAAGTATAGAGGAATTTCATATAAGGAACCAATCGGGTGTGGCTCCCATCAGTTTAGAATACATGAGGCTTGTTCGCAGTTACATTTGACAAGCACCTCCAACTACAAAAGGGTCAATGACGCCTTCACCCTGCACATAACGAGGACCTTGCAGCAAAGGACTCACCATAGAATATCTAGAGAGGCGCAGGAGTTGATTGAGAAGTTCGGATGTTGGTTTATCCAGTTTCCGAAGTTTACCTACATCAGGCTGCAAGGATTTTCCTCTTATTCGTACAGGTTGCCCCGGTATCCCACAAACAAAATTATGATGCTGGAGATATCTAGGCAACTTATTGCCTATGATAAGATTCAAAACAAAAAGAAGAAAGGTGGACTTGGATTCCCAATTACCATGGGGAATTCTGACAAAGTCTGTCCATCGCTACAAGCAGCAAGGGAGGCAGAAAACGAACTCCAGTTCTTCCACCTTTCCTACCATACCAGCAGGCAACACTATGATCCCCACAGAAATATCAGATGGATATTGTCCAAAAAGTTTAGGCACAAAGCACAGATCGAAGACTTTTGCGCAAGTGCAGTGGATGAGATTGAGGTTAGGAGGAGAATGTTTTCACGGATACCATTGGGGATGATCAGGGAATGCGAGATTGTCCCAGTGCCAGATCAAATTGAAGAAAATATAAATGTTGTACAAACTGATTATGAAACAGTGAGGGACACGCCACTACCACTCCCGGATTGGTCGGAGCCAGAGATTACAGACTTGGATATTCTTTGCATCTCAGTCTTGACATTCACACGGAGTTGGGTGGAGAGGCATGTCAGCCGACTTAAGGGCAAATCAATTCCCCTCACATACAATTTGATGGGAGATCACAGATCACCGGCAGCTAGGCAAGGAAGGCAGGTTGCTCAAGCTCCAGAGCCGTGGGGGAAAGAGTCGGTTCGACTTGAACCTCTGAGAATTGAGGAATCCATGCATACACCATCTCAAGCACATTCTTTGAGTATGCAAGAGGTGACACTGTTTGCTGATCAGAGAGAAAAATTAAATGCAGAACAGGCAGTGCAAGTGGCAAGTCAACCACTTCGCAGGGAGTCAGTGGGCCAAAGCATCAACATGCCTAGGGAGGAAAATCGGCAGGAAACAGATGAAGGGATGGCCACTGATACTCAATTTCAGTAGGAGATTGAGGTAGCTCTTGAGGATGATGCTACTTCAGATCAGGATGCCCAGAGTTCTGGAGATACTGAGCCTATAGACGATGATGAGCCTCGTCAGAGTGGAGGCATGGAGGGAGTTCATGAGGTTGAGGTCGAGGTTGAGCAGCCTTTCGTTATTTCAGACTTACGGCAGGAGGTGCCAGAATGGCTAAGGGATAGGATGATACATGATCCTGTTGATGAGACTGACCTTGCAGCTGAGATGGAGGAATTGTTAAGTAGGATCAGTGCGCCTCCAACAAAGAAGAAGGCCAGAAAATTCTCCAAAATATCAACAGATGAGGATGGCTCTCGAACATTGCATGTGGCAGTGCCTAGAGTGGAGTGTGATCGGGATGAGGCCGTTTCGGAAAATTATGTGATTACCACTATGGAACTTGGCCGCCCTACTGGAGCACAGGTGGTTGAGGAGTGCGACAATTCATATCAGGCACTCAAGGATAGGTTGTCCTATATCAAGAGCAAGTATAAGAGATTGAAGGTAGAGCACAAAACACTGATTGGCTATGTGCAACACTTGTCCTGTCCTTGTGGGCAAGAAAATCCGGCAATTGAGCTTCCAGCCGAATTTTCCAGAGAATCAATCAGTGGCTTAGAAGATTTGAAAAGAATGGCGCAGCAGGCAGACAAATGGGTTGCCAACGTTCGTGTCGAAACAAAAATTTTTATGGAGGATCTTGCACATGCCTATCGGCAAGCCTCCGACATTATGGCAAGGATGGATGCAGTTAACCATGCTTGGGGTGAGGCTCGTATCTATCAAATGAGAGTTGTTCTCCGCTTAGGAGCTTTGGTGCACACTCCTCTACAGGTTTTGGTTGAGGGAGGAGTGATTCAGGAGGGAGATAGATATGACTTCGCCGAGTGGTACTCTTCAGTGGTCACGGGCCGAGGATTCTACGATGCATCACAGGCAGATTCGATCAGGGTCAGGAAGGCCATGACAAATATCTTTGATGGAGTCCTCAATACGTTGGAGGCTATCTTTGCCAGGAGGCTGACTTCTGAGGAGGTGACTGCAGATGGTTTCAAGAATAGATTATCACCATTCTTTTTTGAGGTGAAAGCCTTTGTCCAGGATGACTTCGAGAACACCTCCACCTTTTCCAGTATTATTCAGAATACCCAGGATGCCCTTGTTGCCTGGAAGAAATCTTGTGCCCGGCATGGGCAAACAGTTACAGTATTGGAGTTTCAATTGGATCACATTCCTCCCATTTCAAATCAGGAAGTTGAGGTGGTGTTGGACAGGTTCATCAAGTTTGCAGCCAGCGAAAAGGAGAAAGGAAACTCCCTTCTGGATGATGATCTTCTGGAAGGAGATGATGTGCATTGATTGCAGATAGTGGTTCCTGATGAGGAGTGGAGAATCTCCAGTGCATTCATTGCCCCACTCCTCTCAGTGGCGGTTTTTAGGGCTAGAACCCTAATCAGGGCTTATGTGGCTCGATCTGAGCCTTCCATTGTATTTGAATCTAAGCTGTCCACTGGACTGGGCTTGATATAAAAGGGGCATCCCCCCTCATTTGTAATATAGAATAGAAATTAGATCAGAGACTAGACAAAATTGGAGATAGAAGTTAGAATAGAGAGTAGAGCTAGAAGTTAACTTAGTTTGAAAAGGAAAGAAAAGCTTTCCCTTTAAAAGTTTTTTGTAAAAGGTTGTTGTGGAGGACTCTCATAATATAAAGATTTTCATTGATCGGTGATTCTATCTTTCGTTGTGGGCAGTTGACAAGGCTTTTTCGTCTTTCCAATTCAAGTAGATTAGAGTAAAGTAGACTTTATTTTATGCAAGTAGTTTTTAATTGTGGAGTGTGGCGTTTGGTTTGAGCAAGCCTTCTTTTATCCATACCACTAGCGGGCTTGTTGATGGTAAGTCCGCCCTACGTGGTCAACTGGAATATTGGTACTTAACTTCGGTTGTGATCCATATGTTCACTTGAATCGTCGTGATGGTGTGTGCATGCTGAATCATAATTTGAACATCTTATTCACCCTTTGAAGATTGCACCAACTTTGTCAAAGTTGTCCGAAGGGAGGCGAAGCAAAGTCTGGTTTGAAGATTGTTGAAGTCAGTCCTCGCATTCCACCCTTTAGAAGTAGATTGCGGGATCCCTACCCCCTTATCCTCTTTAAATTCAGCATTTCCCGGCTAGTCTAGAAATCAGAGCATCATAGTCAAATCTTTCATCTGCTTCAAGAAGTTGAACAATCACGTAAGTCCCCTTGGAATGCCCAGCATATTCACATCAACCAACTGAGTCTATTCGCGACATAAGGAACCTTGGAGTTGAACGCATGATCTCTCACGCAATCTTAGCATGCAGAATACTTTGATCAAGAGAGAATAGAGTGACCGTTGGACATTTTATTCTATGTTGGTGCGGTCATAAAACACCCGTCAACAAGACTAAAATCTTTGTTAGATTTGTTGATTCACTGGTGTGCATATAGCAGCAAGTAGGATGACATTGACTAACATATAGTAAATAGTAACAAAGATTTGTTGATTCACTACAACAAGAAGTAGGATGACATTGACTAACATATTTTTATTCAGACTCAAATCTCAGGATAATAACCATTAACAACAAACACTGAAATTATCATGCACAAAATAACGAGCCTGCTATTGAAATATCATAGTTTGCAAACTCGGACTCGCCACGGACTCGGCAGCCAAAAAATATGACTCGGACTCGGGACTCGGGACAGACTCGGCAAAAGACTCGGCAAAAAAAAAACGTAGTTTTACAAAAAAAAAGAACAAATTAATGCATTTAGAGAACATAAGAGCCTAATTTGATTATCAAACACTCATAATTCAAAGATTACACATGTCATATGATCATCAAACACTCAATAATTGAAATTTAATCATTCATAGTCATCAAATACTCATAGAGTCATAGTTTCAAATTTTCAATGTATAACAACATCATAAGTTTATATATGTTTACATATAATCATGTCAAAAAGAGGAAAACATTAACCAGATGTAATCTATATCTTTTTAGCTTGTTCTCCTGACTTCTTTCAACCTGAAATCAATTTGTAGACCTGAAATTCACAAAGTTGAATGTTAAAATGAAAGAAAAAGTGAAAAAAAACATGGGTTTTTAACCCATTTTAACTCGCAGCCGCGCAGGAGAGCCTTGGGTCGGGACTCCCGAGTCCGACCTCAAGACTCGGCCGAGTCCTGAGGTCGGACTCCCAAGTCCCAACCCAGGACTCTCCTGGACTCAACTCCCGAGTCCGTGGCGAGTCGACTCGGCTGGCCAACGGACTCCTGAGTCTGCCGAATCCGCAAGAGTCCGCAAGAGTCTGCAAACTATGATATATATATTATTTGCACAAAATTATATACATAACACAGCTGATTATAGTGCATCTGCACATGTAAAATCACTAGAGGTCATCATATTTATTTTCATTGAAAGCATCAACATCATCAGCTGGTTCGTTGGAAGGATTAGCAGTGCCAGTGCCACTCCCACTAGCTGAGCCATGCAAATGACAGTGAATAGCAGCTTCATGCCCCTCATCCTCAATCAAAACTAAGGAAGTTGTTAGTTAGGCTTAGGGTTTTTTATTTTTATGCTTTTTTCATTAATTTTTTTTTGAGTCCCTAACAGATTCTCCTTGGGATCGCCCAGGGCCTCTGGATTCTGCCTGGTTATGTTCAAACATACCCAGGTCAAATTCAGTGGCCTGGGACAGGACCGTAGGTAAACCGTAAACCCAGTCAGAACCCAGAACAAGATCAAAACCTGGTCTCAACCAGTTCAAGTTTGGCCAGGGTTTTTACAAAACACCATAACGAAGCTTATACCCCTAACCTTCCACTGTAACAGATCTGATTCTCATTTCTATGCAACTATTAATATGCTATTGATGAAAGAGGACAATGTGAATGTGTTTTGGGGAGCTTTCCATACATTTAAGTAGAACATAATGATTACAAATGCCCAATTACCTTAACCAAGGTTGGTTAAGTTGGTCTAATCTATCAATTATCCATTGCATGCCCCATATAGGCCAACACTTTCTAAATCTTCTTAAGGGGTATCATTGTCCAGTTTTGGGAATTTTTTGTAAGCGTAAGGTTCTATTCCATTCAATAATGCCATTATGGATTTTTTCAACAATGTTTTAGGAAACAAATTGCATTTTGACCCTTTAAATTGCCAATTTTTGAGCTGCAACATATAAGCTGAAGGCAGTTAATGAAACACATGGAGAACACTCTAATCTGGATACTGACTTTCTTACAGGAAATATTCTTGGTCATTTTTTTGTTTTCTGAAATATTTATCAATTGTTTCTTGATATGATCCAAACTCTCCTTTTTTGTTTTTGTTTAAATCTGAGCAAGAGAGCTATTAGAGCCCAGTTTCATTTTCTGGAAATTCCTTTTGAGCCAAACTTTGAAATTGAATTAAAGGATCTGCACACTCTGGAATCTGAATCCAGGTCTTACACATATCTACATCCCATCTCAATCACTAAATCGCAGCATGGCGATTTGACCCAGAATGCCCTGACTGCCTTTCCACATATACTTGCAAGTATTTGTGTTCTTTTGGCATTTTTTGTTTCTACAGCTGGGATTAGTTGCTTCAATGCTACAATTGTTTGGAGTCGTTGTAGTATTAAAGTTCAGTAGAATAATCTTAACAGCTGAAGCCCTAAAGTTTATCAAATATTGTACATAATTATCAAATTATGAAATGCAGATATTTGAATATTGCATGAATATTTCACAATCAATTTAGTTGCTTTGTTAGAGCATTTATTTCATTGATATTCCTAGGCATACTCATTTCTTAAGGTATAACTGTTATCGGTGCTTCTACAGAGCAAAGACTACAAGTTGATACATCCTCCTATATCCAATGGAAATAGTAATAATGAAGAGCTGAAGCCCTACAAAATATTATTGGCCTTTTCAGGCATGAAGCATGCGTTATCAAGCAAACCAGGATATAACTCAAGGGTAGCTGAATGCCGAGAGGCAGCTGCAATTTTGCTGGAGTGAGTTGATGTAGTCACATGTAATAAGTTTGGTTGAAAAGTTCTATGAGTTCTCTTTTTTTTCTTCTTTTTAGACTGACTTCCTAGGGACTTGTAATTTTGAGGAAAATCTTTACCTCATATTTCTACCGTTGTATTTTATATGTTTGCTCGTTGCTCCCAATTTCATGTGATTTAAAGTGCCAATAGGTCATTATTGGTGACAAAATATGATTGTCTTGTCAATCTGTTTAGCATTAACTTCTTTCAGAGACTGTGCAAAGCATTGTTAGTGTAGAATTGTTTCCATATTCGTGATTAATTGGTGGTCAATACTTCCATGTTGACAAATTTCCAACACATAGTAGTATTATACCTAAGGCTAGATTTCTTCATATCATGGAATTATGTTTGCTTGTTGTTCCTGATCATTGTCTTCTATATTTTGGAGATATCATGCTCCTTGCTTTTTCTGCTTCCATTGTATTTTGTAGCATCTGCTAGAACATCAATCAGATTCTCTTGTGCATGGTATTACCTTAACTTTTGGTGGTTGATTCTCTCGCCAGATTTGCTTCTGGGGGATAACACAGTGAAGAGACAGAGGGCAACCATTTTTTATATTGAAACTCCTGTTAACTTCATCAAAACTAAATCATTTTCTATGTTCTGTACTCATTTTATCATCTTCATAACTGCTCTATGTATGTCTCAGATTTTATATCATGTGCATCCTTTACATAGTTGTTCTAATTACAAGGCCATTCAGACCATTTTTCCGTTATTGAATCTGCAGTAAAATATTTTTGCTCTTATCTTTTATTCCTTTGAGTTCTGAAGCAATACTAATATTTTTTAATAAGAACTGAACTGAGATGGCCATACCTTGATGTTTGCTTCCATGAGTAAGTTAATTGACTCCAACCATGTCTTCTTTGCATATGGCTTGAATAATCCATATCATAAGCATACTAACAATACTAATAACATAATATTTTTGAAAGCTAGCTTCTTATGTCATGATATCATCACCAAACTACAAATTACAAGCATGAACCATTATAGGGATGACTTACATATGTGAATCACTGTTTGGATTACTTTGAACTTTGAAGAACATTTGTAAGGAAACTTACACCAATCAATACAATTGGGGCAAATTGCATGCATCACCCAACACTGCCGATACTCTAGTGTTTCTATAGGATAACTTACTAGGGTAAATCACAAGGGATCAAGATTCAAGATATGTGCATCGATTGAGCATTCAATGATCAAATATTCCAATGGGATTTACAAGTGCAAACAAAATCCCATGACAACTTACAAGCATCTACAATAGGGATGAGATGTCTTTAAAATGGGACATTTATAGGCACTGTCACAAGTATATAAATTACAGGCATCCAATACAAAGCTGCAATGCTCAAGCATACTGACAAGATAATTTATAAGCATCAACCAATTTCTAGGATGGCTTCAATTCATCCACAAATGGGACAAGTGATCGCAGGTTGACTTACAAATGTTAAATACAAGATACAACTTAAGGTGTCAATCATCACCCCAATATTAGAAGCTTGTAGCCTCAAGAACCCTCTTCCTCATACACTCTAAAAACACTGCATCTTTAGATTCCTTTCCAGCTTTCTCATCCTTCCTGTGGACTTTCTCCATTTTGAATTGTTGTTTTACCAATCCTACTTACCTTGTATCCATATGACAAAACAGTGCTCAAGCCTCTGCACAACCAAAGCCCAATGGCTCTGAACTAAGAGGTTTCCTTTAATAAAATTCAAAAACCCAACATGCAGCACCAATTTTCTTGTTAGAAATGAAAATAGTTGCTTCATCAAGATGGCCAATCCACTGAAAATCAATTTCTCCTTGGAAGAAATGGAAGGACACCTATAACTTCATGGAAGCCATCTTGGGATCCAAAAGTCTCAAATCTTGGATCCTAGATAACTAGAAACCTTTGGGAATGGTGGAGAACTCCTTATGGCAAAAGGATATTTTTTGACCATTTTTACATCCAAGATGGAAATCAAAAAACATTCTAGGGAGGACCATGGTTTCTCAAAATATCTGGACTCTTTATGCACATTGGGCTTTAGCTCTCAATCAAATGGAATAACTCCCAAGCATAGTTGCCATGTGGGTTTGTTTCGTCTAAAGATCGAGTGAATATGAGTGTTCCATGGGGATGCATTCCCCATCAAAAAAGTGGCTTTCCAAAAATGGGGAGGTCCTCAAGACTTGGGTATAGTTAGGAAGTGTCTCACATCCATCCTCCCACCACCACCACCAAGCAAGAGACATCCCTAGGATGTCTTCTTCAAAGAGGGGACGTTTCCAATGTGTCTCCCTTTTGGGGACATTGGGGGAATGTCTAGACATCCCTAGGGCTTAAAGGAAAACTCCCCTAAGTCTCTTGTATGTTTTCAAGACTTATGTAAAGACCATAGTAACGAGACTCGGACTCGGCTCGGACTCAGCTAGGTCAACTCGACTCGGGACTCGGGGACTCGGGGACTCGAGACTCGGACGCGGCACAGACTCGGCAAAATGAAAAAAAGCTGAAAAATACCTAGAAATTTAGAGATTTTTAAGGATTTAAAACTTGTTTCAAGCACCCTTTATTGAATACAACACAAATAAAAGCAAATTTGATCACATACACAAGTATACAATGATCACATAAGTATAAAGTACACAAATTGTAGTTGCGTTGCTGAAGGAAATAGCATACTTAGATATATAAATTATAAAACTAGTCAAATGTCTACAAAAGTCATGGAATATGAAATCCATAACATCAAATGTTCCATACAAATATGAAATATCAAAACAATAGCTATGACTCTATGACTCTATGGCATAGTGGAGCCAACATCCTTCCTACGAAGGCGTCTAACGCTCCTGGATGATGTTGCAGCTGCAGCCATAGTCTCTGCCTCTGTCTGAGTCTCCATGCCACTCTCACCAACAGCAGCTATGTCTCCTCGTGCTCTAGCCTCCTCCTCAGCCATGGCTACAACCTCAGCCTCTCTCTCTACCTAGTCCACCCAATCAAGGTCCTCGTCACTAAAGACTGCATCTGTAGCCTCAGTGGTCCACTCAAACTGTGGATCAACCTCATCTAGATTGATCGGGGTGTTGTCGTGGTCAAAAAGCTTCTTGTATCTGAGCCGAAGGTTGTAATGAACATAGACCAAGTCATTCATCCTGTCCACTATCAATCTATTGCGCTTCTTGGAGTGTATGTGCTCAAACATACTCCAATTGCGCTCACAACCAGATGAACTGCATGGTTGGCTCAATAGACGAATGGCAATATTCTGCAGGTTTCGTGTATCAGAACCAAACAACCTCCACCAGCTATCTGAGATGAGAAAGAGAAACAAAATCAATCTCATTTCAAGTTTCAAGTTCAACATTTAATAATAAAATACAATATAAAAAGATGACAATTATGCCCTTGAATATATTTTTACCTGGTAGTAATGTTGTCCTACTGTCTTTGGTCATTTGACGTGCAAAGAAGTCTCCTTGTGCCTTACTGAAGGCATCTATCTCCTGCACTATCTGTGTAGTAACAGCAGGCAACATCCGCTCTATCGTCGAGTAGAGCCCACTAAGAATTTCTCTATCTCCACGGATATCACGGCGGAATTGGAAGGCCGGATTTAGGAAACATGCGGCTGCATGGATGGGCCTATGAAGTTGGTTTTGCCATCTCCTATCAATGATCTCCCAAATGGGACGATACTTATCCTGAACTCCACCATAGACTGAACTAATGGCCTCTTTGGCCCTATCCATGCCCTCATATATGTATCCCAGTGCGGGCTTCTCCCCATCTGCAACTCGTAGGAGAACTAGCAAGGACTCAATAAATTGCAAAGTGCAAACATGTTTCACAAATAAGTGTGAATGAAAATAAACAAATAAAAGATATGATTAAAAATTAAAACATAATAAAGAATTAAATTTTACCTTCACAATCTCCTCCATTGGTGTCCAAAACCCTTGCTCATCAAAAATGCAATTGGCCACACCAATCCCTGCAGTGCTTGTAGAAAACGATGAGGAAGACCACTCCTCACCAACAAACATGCGCCTTAAGGCTGCCTTTGACCGAATCAAGGATTGCAACGTGATAAAATTAGTTGCAAACCTAGTGATGCCAGGACAAGACAACTCCCTCAACCCCGTGTATTGCCTCATAAGGTTAAGCACCCATGTGTGATTGTATATAAATTTGCAAATGTTTCTACCTGCATCCACACATGTTTTGATCCATGGGAGCTTGCCAAGATCCTCCATCATGAGGTCAATGCAATGGGCGGCACATGGAGTCCAAAATATAGTAGGGTGCCTCTCCATCAATAATCTACCAGTAGCAACATAATTTGCTGCATTATCTGTCACCACTTGCACTACATTCTCTTCCCCCACATCAGCTATCACCTCCTCTATAGCCTCACATAGATATGTGGCATTTTTGAATTGGGTAGAAGCATCAATGGACTTAATGAAAACGGTGTCACCTGAAAGAATAAGCAAAACCAGTTATTCAATAAATTAAAAAACAAAAATCAACCATATTAAATTATTAATCACTAAATCAAATTCAAATTTCAATGCACTGACGGAAGTACAATTACCTCCGGAGGACACTAGAAAATTAAGCAGCATCCTATTTCTCCTATCGGTCCAACCATCAGTCATGATGGTGCAACCAATCCTCCTCCACTGCTCACGCTGCTCCTCTAATTGTGCTTTCACATCTGCCACTTTTTGAGTCAAAAGTGGGCCCTTTAATTCATCTTCAGAAGGGGCTTTGAACCCCGGCCCACATATGGTTATGGCATTAACCATGTTTTGCCAAAAAGGTGACCTAAAACATGTCATAAATAAATTAATAAGCTACTTACATAAGTATTGTAAAATGAAAAGTTTTAAGATTTTAACTGCACTAAATTTGAATTCGATAATGAGATACATCTAGATTCTAAAATAATAAATTTTAAAACAATTAAACAAAAAAGAATTACCTGGCTACATGGAAGGGAATGGTGAAGTAGTACCAAAAGTCTGCAATTGTCTTTTTTGCTGCATCATGTACATCCTTGTTCCAACCCATGCTCTCAAGCGACGGTTGGGAACCAGGAGTAGTGCGTGGTACAAAATATGAGTCCACCCTAGATTTACGAACTCTAGGGCCAATAATACTGCCACTACCACTAGCACTAGCAGTACTAGCGCCACCAGCAGTAGGAGTATGCACAGGGATAGCTGGTGCAAAAGCAGTACCACTAGCACAAGCACTAGCACTAGGACGGTATGGAAGCATGGAAGAAGCATCTCCAACAGCACTAATTCCATGTCCAACTCCCAAACTCACCAATTCATGCTTCTGTTTTTTTTTCATCTCTTTTTGCAATTCAAAAGTTTCTAATTGCACCTGCACTTCACGGACAGCCTCAGGAGGTGCTATAGGGCATCCCGCTGCATCATGGATGGGTATGCGTGCAATATGGTATTTTAATCGATTTATGCCTCCATGATATATTGTTTTGCAGTATTTACATTTTGCTTCCCCTTTTTTCATTCCGGGAAAGATTTCAGCATGTTTCCAAGCAAGGTCTTTTCTGCCTGGGGTTTGAGACATTGTGAAAATAATAATATGTTTTCATTTGCAAATGAATGTGGCTGCAATAACAAGTAGGGTTTATAAAATTATTTATATTGCAAGTAGGGTTTGTAAAAAAAAAATGCAAACTAAAAAAAACAATGATTTTTCAAATTACAATGAATTATTTGTTAAAAAAACAAAAAAAAAACCAATAAAAATCAAACTTACCTCTTATATTTGGCTTGGAATGCAATGCAAACTCCTCCCAATCACTGGTAATGAGCTCTCAATGCACCTCCTTGCTGTTATGAAGCTTCCCAAATGGTATGTGGCCTGTATTTGTCTTCAACAGCTTGCTGGTTGCCCTCTCTTCTCCTCCTATTTTTCCTCACAACTCTCTCTTCTCCTCCTATTTTGCCAAATGAATGAAATGAGGTTGCTTTTAGGGTTGGGGAGATAATATAACACAAAAAAAAAAAAAACTTAAACATCAACTTTTATGTTTTTTATTCACTTTTGCTCCTGCTGTCGCCGGCCGCATCCAGGGCTCGGGACTCTCCAGGAAGCGGCGAGTCCGGCGCGTCCAGCGAGTCCGGCGAGTTCGGCCAGGACTTGGCAGGGCTCGGCCGCGTCCGCGTCCGGGCTCCCAGGACCCAGCCAGGTGTGCTCGGCTCGGGACTCGCCGAGTTTGGGCGCTTCCGGGCAAGTCTCGTAACTATGGTAAAGACCCTTGCCCAAATTGATCAAATGTTTTCAATTTTTACAGTTTGACAGATGCAAGCATTTTGTCAAATGGTTACTTGCATGTTGATATATTGCATTGAATGGGAATGATTCTTCTAATAACATCAACTTTCAATCACTGTTCACTTAATGCATAGTTTAAATTTATCTCAGTAACAATTAATTCTGAATATTCACAACTCAACATTGATGCAATGTAACAGTAATTTGCATTGGATTGACACATATTACAGACTGTAACATTGTCATGAGCAGTCTAGTCATTTGTAGATATTCACCTTCTAAACAAACATGACTATACAATAACAGATCTAACCTTATGCTCCAGCGGCAAGGTAATGTTCAGAATCTGAATAGCAGCGACAGTAATACATATATCACGTCCTCCTCCCTGAAGCGTTGCCTTCCTTGGATGCTGCGATAGCTTGGAGATCACACGATGGCAAATAGGAGATAATCGAAGGATGTGTATGGAAGTAAAACTCCACGTCAGAATGTCCACCTTGTGAAAAGCATTCAATTTCCTTATGGCTGTGATAGAGACAAATAGAGGTGGTGGCTAGAATAATAAAGAGCTCCCGATATCAACAACCTTCAATATCGCCCCTTCTAAGATCCACGAGTTATGTACAGCTTGTCCACCTTGAATGATATGGCAGAAATACTTCTAGAGGCAGCTCTAGTAATCTTCATGACTTCCTCTTATTAATCCAAGGATGGCGCTGATTTGTTTTGTTCTAATATCTGGCGGCTACTTTGTCTTTTCCTCACGGCTCTTAGAACTAATGTGGTCGACTGATGATATTTTCTTATTAATAAAGGCTCAATTCCTTATTGCTAGAGTCCAAAATCTTCCACGATTTGTCTTCTTCCTGTAGACTTGAGAAATGGTGGTTGGATTTGCTACAATTAGACTCCTACAAGCTTCTATTCAAAAACTCACATCGATTCCCTCTTAAATAAGGAAGATTAATAATGTTGCGGTGCCATTTTTGTCTTATCTGCAAATTAACCTTTCTCTTATCGGCCTCAGAATTATTCTTAGTTTCCTAACTGGATCCGATTCAAATGTGAATCTAATATAAATTCCTTCAATAAGTCGACCTTCCTAATTAATGAAAGTTGGCGATGATATAGCCCTTGAATATGAATATAATATTGACCACTAAAATGAGCTCCAATAGACTCTGATTTAATCTCTGCAATTATTATCGAATAACCTCTGAAATTTCATCTTCAAAGAAGACTCACAAAATTTGTCAATCGATCTTGAAGCCCAAATGCGAATTCTGTTTTGAATCTGCTCGCAAGAAGATTTGGGTTTTTATCCAAATACCTAAACCTGAACTTGAGGGTTTCCGTCCTCTTGTTCTAGAAAGCTGAGCTCTCCTCAATTTCACAATTTCACCAAAATAATATTTTCCAGAATAAGCACAAATGAGCTCACTTCCCTTTTTAGAACATCTGAGGAAGCTTCTAGAGCTTAATTCAATTTCTTGCACTTTTTAATTCAAACTTTAAGCTTAGGGAAATAATAAAGTGACTTTATTAAAATACTACTTAAGTAACCATTAAAGTCACTTTATAAACTTAATTAAATTAATTAAATAATATTACCCTTATGATTAATTTTGAGGAACACTATTAAATAATTAATTTAATGACCTTATTAGATAATTAAAATTTAAGGTCACATAAAAGGGGACATTACAGTCCTCCCTTTCTAGAGATTGCTTGCCCTCAAGCAATCTGCAACTGCATACCAACCCATCTGACACAACACTTGAAAGCCAAAGCAAAATACCAACTGCATCTGTCCATCAACCACCCGGATCCCAAATGAACTTGTAGAATGCTCCAACAAATATCCTTTGTATGCAACCGAAGCCCAAGACTCTATCAAGCTCTGTCAATCGATGAAGCAATCCACCCAAAATTAAAATTCTTGGATCCCAGATCTGAAAATCATCCTCATGTAAATTGCGCACAAGGTTCTTCTCCACTTGTTTCTTGAATTCAGTCATCCAAGAACACAAAATATTTTGGGTGCAACAATTAATGGTCTCTCATCTAGGTACTTGGTTAAAAAGCTCTGAATAAAACCAATAATCTCATCATGCAAACTCCAAGTACTGTAGTGATAAACTTCATGTATCATAACCTTCCATGAGTGTACTCCACCTAGATCCCATGGAAAAATTGGGAGTTTGTCATTCCCGATCCCTAATGGCTCCTACTGCCCCACTCTGATTACAATTGGAATGCCAAACCACCCAAACTCTACTTCTTTATCATGCATCCCAACAAGATGACCATCCTGTAGAAGCAGCTCAAAATGCCAGTAAGATTTGTCTCCTTCTTCCATAGAAGGAAACGCCTCACACCAACCATCCATCTCACACTTGTATGCCATTTGCAACATAGTCAAATCAACTGTGAGTGGGCTGAAAGAAAAACAATATGCATACTGCATAATGTAAACAATGTGGAATGCATCAACAAACTTCGTTGGGAATCTTGAACCAACACTAGGATCCCATATCTCACTATTCTCCCCACATGAATCAGGGGTCTCACAAAGCAGAACATGAAGAGATGAGTTTGCATCATCATGCCAAACCCTCTCATCAAATCCAACTAACAAACACTCATTATGCTCTACCCCAAAGTCATCTTCATGCTCAACCTCGGTGATAGTAGAGTTGTGGCTGTCACTGGATGATTCTTCATCATTAAGTGACTCTTTTCCCGCTTTGTAGGGAGGAGAGTGAGTTAAAATTAACTCATCCGCCTTCCTCTCTTCCACCAAGAGCTTCCTTACAAAACTGATGGCAAGGTCTCTATCTGAAATCAAATTGAGGTAATCTGATTTTATTACCTCTAAAGCATGCTTGATAGTCCGCAAGCTTGGGATAGAAGCTCCAGCCGATACCCCATTCTTCCTTTCCTCAAATTCAGCTGACCAAATATCATTGCAGGAAAGGAATCAAACCCAATAAGAACATGGAAATGCTACACATCTATGCTCATAGCAATAACAACAGCAATAGCATTAGAAATACCTTGAGAGACCCAAATATTTTATTTATAACAATGCCTTGTAGAGTTTGAAGATTTCATAATAGCAATGCCCTTGTGCACCTTTCAAAGACCAAACATTATCAAGGCATTAAGGAGTTTGAGTAGTTAACAAATCCAATGCCTTGTGGGACGAAGGGCTCACTAATCTTTGCCTTGTGGGGTTCAGAAGCTTAACAAACCAACATCTTGAAGAGTTTTAGAACTTCTTGAAGCATCATAATGTAGGATATGAGGACAGCACAGTATAAATGCTTTGTGATATTCCAGGGATTCATGAATCCAATGGTCATGTAGTTCATAGACCTTAATAATAAAAGCTTATTAAAAAATCACAACTTTCCCTGGGGACTATACAGATTTCTATGAAGAAAAGTTTGGAGTCATGGTATAGCTCACACAACAAAAAGAAGGAGAAACATGAGGTATGTACAGGTGAAACATCTAAAGATCTATATGATGAATTTTCAGCAGTTAGTGACCAGCATACTGCTGATCCCAAGGAGAACAGAATCGAGAATGATGTTGAGCACATGACACTCCATGAAGACTTCAAGAGTAAAGAAGAGCAAGTGATGATTGAAGACACCTTGGAGAAGCTACATGAAGATAAGTTTTCTTGTGATGTTTCATTGGGTGAAAAATCAGATTGTGGTTTGATAAATGAAGGTCCATTGAAGACTCAAAATGTAGGGGTGGTTGAGGTAGTTGATCCTTTACTTAGTGGAGCAGCCACTAGTGATTTGACTACACACGATGAAGGTGACACCCTACAATGTCATAAAATGATTACAGATTGGTTTGGGGACAGCAGCATGATGTTTCAGCATTCTCATGAGATGGGAACTTTGGTTCATGATCAAGCCCATGACACGATAGCAACCATTGATGGCACCCCTACACCAATTGCTAGGCATGAAAATATCAAGCAGAAAAGGACTGATTTTGTTTATTTTGGCATGGAAGAAGTAAGGAGATCCAAAAAGATGAACAAAGAATGGATGAGGAAAGCCAAAGAGGCTAAGTTGGTGGCTGCCAATGCAAGAAAACATCTTCGAGAAGTCAAATCAAAGGTCAATCACATTAACATAGCAAGGCAAAAAAGGATTGAAGATATTAGAAGACTCCTTGAATCTGAAAATACATATTGTTCTAATGAGGATGATGAGATGTGCTTGGTTCCAAGCAAGAGGAAACAAGAACAGGTTGAGACTTCTTCATATGAGGCTGAAGTTGTTCATAGCTTGGAGACTCAGATGATGGTAAAGGAAGAGGAGATTATTGCAGCCCTATCTCATCATGACAGGATGCACAAAAGAATTGAGGATCATCTTTGGACTGTCCAGTTAGAGAGAAGGCAAAAGGGGATTGGAGCAGAGTCTTCTCTTGATGATTTGCAAGATGTCAAAGAAGGTATGGAGACAATGAAGTCAAATTATTTGAACCTTCTTTCAGATCGTGACCACCTTCTTAACCTTGTTAAGAAGCTGACTTCTTCTAGGGCTTGCACATTGGATGTTAGTATTGATTCAGCCTCTTTCCAAGGAGTGGATGGCATTCAGGAAAGTATCCTTCTCACTCCTGATAGTGAGTTGGGACACTTGCAGTTGTCTTCAGAGAGAGGTCTTGATGACATTGCTGCACTCACCTTGAGTTCTCCAAATGGGAATTTCCAGTAGTAGGAGTTCGAGTCTTGGTCCCTAGGGGGTATCAGAGTGGCACAGCGGGAGTCCATTGGTGTTGTGATGGAGAGACTACTAGTTTATTCATGTGATCCAGGTGGAGATTGCTTTTGGAGAGTCTGGATGCATAAGGATTATGGTTGCAGTCAACAGGGTGGGGCAGATATACAGGTTTGGGGCCCAGGTGTTCTCTTGTTGGATGAGTAGCCTCACCGATTGATAGGACTTCACAATGATAGGAGCTACAGCCATATTCAGTGGATGTTGATTGGAGTTCTTCTCAAGATCATTTGGGATCCAGGTGGTTGGTGGACAAGTGCTGGATTGACAGTTGCGGATTGCTTGAGGACAAGAAATCTTTGGAAAGGGAGGACTGGCATGTCCCTATTTTGGAGCAATAAGGAAAAGCATTAAGTTAATTACTTGTAATGTTTTCCAACAGGTTTGCTAACACGTTTGCTAACATGTTTGCTAACATTCATTGTTGGAGACTTTATATTTAATTAATTTAATAATAAGTGACTAATAAAACATTATAATATAAAGTCACTTAGAATAAAATAATAATTAAAGAATATCTTTTATCCCACATTGGTTGGGAAAGTGAGTGTGCTCTCTCAAGGAAAGAATAAAAGGAGTTGCAAAGGTTCATTTTGGGATATCTTGACTTGACTACACTTCTGATTATTGGAGAGCTTGAGAGCTTGACAAAACCTGAGGGTTTGAATCCTCTTGTATTGCTGGTTTCGGTTGTGCAACACCAACCCTAACTAGTTGAGAGTGGAAGATATCTCAGTCTTTCATATTGTGCAAAATTTTGTGGCCCTTTGCCAAATTTTGCTGTCTTGAGGAAGAATTCGATTTGGCTCATATTTGCAGATTTCCCCAAAGTAATTGCAGTCCTTAAGGAAGACGTCTTGAGGAGAAGGAAGCCAGCAATATAAGAATTCGATTTGCATTGGTTGGCAGCTATAAAATCTCAGAAATAAGGCACAGCAGGATGCACCCTTGATTGGTGAGATTTTGTTTATGAAGGCTGGAAAAATTCCAAATTAATGTGCATTGGGGGCGTCTTGAGTATAGGAAGGAGGACGCAGCAGTTTGAAGACAAACTCCAGCTCATTCAAGAGAATCGAGCAAGTTAGTGGTGGCTGCCATACTTTCCCAGGTCCATCGATTTCAATACTATGCATTCTAGCTTGATAGATTGTCTTAGGAAAGGCATTGTGTCATTGTAATCTGCTCTAGCATTGCATTCCAGACTTATGTCAAAGAAGCTACAAGGAAATTTCTGATGTATTCTCAGGCAGATCGCACTCTTCTTTCAGTCATACTAGAATAGTAAGTCACTCATGATGAGCATATGTAAAAGTCTCTTATTGTTGCAATTGTATAATGGTGGAATAAGGAGTTTGATATCAGTTAATTTGACAAGTTGTCTCACTTTGTACTTGCATCATCATTAAGTAGTTTTCATGCCAAGTGTTTGCTAAAATGTCCCTTGGCTGTAGGTGTGCATTTCATATCAGCATTTCATATATATGCATTTAAAAATACAAAAAAGTGTTGCATCTTCATTTTAGATATTTGCATAATCATCTTAGAAGATATTTACAAGCATTTATTCATCATTGCATCAAGATAAAACAAAGGCAAAGCAAACTGAAACTCAGAACCAGCAAGAACAAGGTTGCACACAAAGTGTTTGTCAACTTGTCTAAGGCAGAAAATCAGACTTTTTGCATCAGATTTGGCAAGGCACATTACACAATGTCTTGCACAACATGAGAACTTTGCCATGATGAATGTTCTAAGAGATCATAAATTCATAACCAGAAAAAAAAAGAAAAAAAGAAAAGAAAAGAACACACAAGAATGCACTGCATTTCCAACTCATGTATTTACTGCAGTAGTAATTTAGCCCCAGAAAAGTACAAAAGCAATAATTTGACCTCATTAAGTGCAGCAACAGCAAAAATACAGGCATGAAATACAGGAAAACTCAAGCATTTTTGAAAATCACTATTTAAATCTTCAGTCAACAAGCATTAGCCACAGTCAAACATGTATTTCTATAAACAAAAATATAGCAAAAGAGTCAATAGTATTCTTACCTTTAATATGTCATGATTCCAATTGTTTATGTCAATTGCCAAACAAGGATCGAAGTGAAATCAGAAGATCAAGTATACCTCATCAATGTCTAGGTAAGATGTTGATGTAATGGCTTCAATCCCTGTGCCTACAGTTTCTCTATACCAAGTTCCCTTTACTACAGGTAACCAATACAATTGCATTAAATGAGCTCCAAAGGGGGCATTTATGTGCTTTCTAAGTTTTAATGTTGCTGACTTGGCTGTCAATTTGGCTTGGTCAGCTATAAATATTATTGAGTAATTAAAAATGAAGTTACTATCTATCCAGTTTATCAGGAAAAAAAAATTCATAACTATTCTGAAAATTGTCTTGAGCATTTGTGAATTACACGGAAGTTGTCAAATGATCCATGAATTGGGTCTTAGGTGAGTTAATAAAAAATGAGATATGATGTCACAATTTCTGTGATCTCTGGTCTTTGTATTAACCTCATCTCTCCTTGGAAATCGCCCTTCATTAAAATGAACATGCAATAGAAGAGTTCTCTGTGGACTGTAAGCCTAGTCTAGGCCATAACAACACAACTATTCAAAAGACTTGTTACTCGTCACTCTTAATGAGGCCCAATTCCGTATAGATGGCTGAGGACTCTCAAAAGGCTTTTTTGATTGCTTTATTTAACCACTCAATAAGGTATTTACTTAATTTCGTTACTATTGACTTTCTCGCTCTTTCTTTTAATATTTTGACTACATTGTGTGTCTTTTGTTGAACTCTTTCAACAACCACATAAGAAGGAAGCATGATGTAATATATTGTCAATGTTGTTTCAAATGAACTAGAATGGAATGCTAGACGGATTTTCATGTGAGGTGGTGGTTGTGACATTTATCCGAAAAGGCTTTTTTGATTGGTTTATTTAACCACTCAACAATGTATTTAGTCAATTTCTTTCTACTTGATTGCTTTTTCTTCTAGTATTTTGACTACACTATGACACTTCTGTTGAACTCTCTCAACAATCAAGTAAGAAGGGAGCAGAATGTTATATGTTGTTTCAAATAAACTAGCATGGAATGGTAGATGCATTTTCATGTGAGGTGGTGGTTGTGTGACATGTATCCCACCTCATTCATTTGCTTCCACATTGTTAGAGATGCATTTGTTGTCCATGGATATTTTATCTTGAATGGATGAAACATTGTATCATAAATTTTTTTACATGATTGTTAATCACAAAGTGAGCAAATCAGTGCATTATGGCAATCACGTAAACATTCGAACCATCTATGAATGAACATGTAATTAGTCATTTGGTTGTCAATGGTTATGAGAATGCTGGTGAGGTGGTTGCTTCTAACCGTTATGAATCTTCATGCATGGATCACCTTGTCTATGCTAGGACCCCCTTCAATTTTTATTCTTATCGTTTGTGAGACATAGAGACTTCTGTGAGGGTCATCTTGTGCAAGACATAAACCACATACTGATCCCTTGCCAACATGTAATATCTTTACGGAACATACAAATCTCTTACATATTGTTCAGATGTTGTGTTAATGTGTGGTGGTTCATATTTTTAGAAGTTGAATATATTTAATTTAAATTTCTGTGCTCTCATCATGAAGACTGCCTGCAATTTGTACCTGATGAAGCTATCTATAACATGAAGCATCAACCAATATTAATTGATGCTTGGTTACAATGCTTTAAAAATCCAACCAGCTCAAACAAGCATGCAATTGTAAAATACCACCATTGGGGCTGTCTTTATTTGAATATTACTTGCATTAATTTGCTATCTTAGCGGTGGTCCTTTGAATTTATCAAGTGTAAGGTGCCCCCAAAATATCAGTAAACCCTTGCTCATCTCACGTATCAGTCATAAGGATCCCAGATTAGTGCAAATGAATCTAAAGCATAACTTCACAAAAGAAAGACTTATATTTAGAGCATTACTTCGAAAGAATTGTGCAACACATTATTGACTGCTTAATTTAACATTGCAGGGCATCTAGAAGAACATCAACAGAGCCTCTTCTTTGCAATGGTGAGAATAAATTCAATCTTTAATTATCCATCTAGTGGATGCTGTGGTCCATGCTTTTGTGTATTGTAATGTATCCATATTTGATAGATACTAAGTTGGGTTATGCTTCTTTTACATGACCAGTTGCACCAGAGGATTACGCACTACACAAGGTAGGCTGTTTCCATTTCACATCTTTTTCATTGATCATTTTTGTCCTTATTTGGCTAATTAGTTTTCAATCATTAGCCTACAGATTATTTTTGTGCTTTAATTTTAATCATAATCAGACATTAAAGATCATTGCTGCCTCCTAGTTAGATTTTCAAAGAATCTGAATGTATATATATTTTTTAATCCTTGATTGTATAAAATTTACAGTTGACCTCATTCTGAACCCTCCCATGGGGGATCGACAAAGGTATTGAGTCTTCAATTCACTGCTACAGCCTCAGCTATATAATTTCCGAAGCTGTTACAAGGCCAAACATGACTTTGCAATTTCACACAGACTAGTATTGACTGTCAACCACCAAGTCCATCCATCGCTGCCACTTTCCATGCTGACTTGCCCACATTTTTGTCTTCTTGTACATCATGGATAACATGTCTGCTAACTCCACACATATTGGCCTAGTCAACTCTATAATTGGGATGACACTACAAGACAAATTAAGAACTCAAACGAAGGAAAAGACTAGATCACCCAATCACAATCCTAATGTATCTAACACAAAAGAGCTGACAATGGGCAATGTAGGGCCAGTATTAATTCTACTATTTCAAAACTCTAAAAAGCTTGTGATAAGCCACATATATTTCATTTAAGACCTGGTGTATGCCTTTTACATTCAAGTGGCAACCATCAGGAATATTCATATGGTAGTGACTCTATCATGCCTCTTAAATGCAGGTTTACTATCATAGATTTGATGAAGTCGCCTGATAATTTAAGACTGTATTACATAATTTGTTCTACCCAGCACCCTAAAAAAATTATAGAAAATCCTCAAAGCAGCAACCCTGCTTTGTCACCAATCAATGCATCTTGGGTACCAGTTGATGGAAAGAAAGGCAGTTGCCTGATCTACATAGTCCACCATGGCAAAGTGACACAATCAACAGGGGTCCTGTTGAACCAATCACTATTACGCCAATCAGTTCACACATGGAAAATTTCCTATCAGAGAATGTCCTGGACATATATTTTCTGACACGGGGTCATAGATTACATCAGCTGCTCTCTATTAAATGCAGAAAAATTAAAAGATCATTTCAAATCAATTCTTTAGCACATAAAACACAAATAGCAATAGCAATTATACAAGTTTACTAGGTTGCAAAATCTATAAAAGGAGATCTCAAGTATTGCATATGCAAATGCCTATAAGTATGTTCTTCACTAATGAAGACCTATTGTAGAAAGGAGTAAAACAGAAAAATGTTGAAAACATTGTCATTGATGTCAAAGGGGCATGGACAAGATTGTTGTCAAAAGCGTATGGATAAGATCGTTGGAAATGTTGTCATTGATGTCAAGATCTTATAGTAGAGTGATTCATATGTAATGTCCCCTTCTCAGTGATCACTCTTGATGGACATATTAGCCTATTTAATTCCCGTAGGCTACAGTCGGAAAAGGAGGACTAATTTATTTAATTGTTTAATGTTACCTAGTGGGAAAAGTACATTTAAAAAGTTAATGTTAATTAATTAATTAAATGGTGTATAAAGTGACTTTTGGAAATATTTTTAAAAGTAACTTTATAAAATCACTTTATTTAATTTATTGAGCGGGAAATAAAGCAAGTGATATAAAAGGTGATTTTGAAGCTCATTTGTACTATGCTTGCTTATTTTCTCAAATTCACTTTTGGAGAGCTTCTTGGAGTTCTTGGTCTTGGGGAAGAAAAACCCTAGGGCAATTGGTTCCGGTGGTGAAACGATTCTACCCTCGCTGGTTTTGAGGGGAGATCATTCAAGTCTTCCATTGTGAGTGATTATTGCACAAGTTTGTGAGTCTCCTTCGAAGACAAACTTGGAGATTGAAGGTTATATCTTTTGCATTTGATGAGTTACATACTTCCTGTTGGTCGACTGGGTTTGGAGAGTATTTTTATTGCTGATGGAGGGTATCAGTCTGATCGTGGGTTTTTGAGGAGTGTATTTGTTGTCTCTTTCATTGTTGGGTGTATATATTGATCACATATTGTTGGGCAGCTACATTCCCTGTAAACAGAGTCTAGACGTGGGTGTTTTGTGTGATGAATGTGTCTAATTGCTTCCAACGCAACATCCTTTCACTTTGTAAGGTAGCTCAGACTCCCTTTTAGGAATTGTGGCTCATTTCCTGGGTTGTGGGCCTGAGTTTGGAGTAGACTATGCATATCAAACCCTTACGCCAATGCTTGTTGCTGACTATTTGCTAGTCATGGGTTTGAGATAGGGTGGCATGGCTGTTCAAAGTGGTAACAGGATTGATAAAGGCTTCAACGTGGGTTTCAAGGAATGAACTGTGTTGTTGGGTGTCATTCTTCAGTGGCGGATTGATACACAAGGCGTTGTAGTCGGTCATAGTCGGCCGCAATTAATTATATTTAAATAAGACTATAGTTAGTTTATAATATTTCATATACCTTTGTACATGTTTTGAGAAGATTAATTCCCTGACGAGTGATTAGTTGTTGTCATGAACCGTCGTGACAGTTGGTTCCTCAACCACTGCCGGCGGCTATTTGTACTTGAGTCAGTAGTCGGGTGACATTATGTGAGTATTTATGAAATTATGTTACATGCTATTACATTTTGATGTTACATTCTTGTACGGCTAATTGTACTTGGTTACCGTGAATAATAAATGAAGTACTATTTTGTTGTGCAATATGCATTCATGATTGTTCGTACTTTTCTATGTTCTGTTAATTTTGTTTACTCTTGTAGTACGCTGGAATCCATCCCAGTGAGTAAACATTTAGCGTTGTTGCCTACGCGTACTTAGGGAAATCAACCAACAATAAGATGGTGTCGTGATGGGTCGATCGACGAAAGAGCCTATACAAACAAATGAAGAACGGGAAGAGGATTTGGTGAACTTGTGGGACATATCATTAAGGGATCACATATGGAGGGAAGCTCTCAGACGAAAGATCCCTCAGGCAGTCATCTGGGATAGACTGCAAGTGAATGACGAGGTCGACCATCTCCTCAACCAGCTACCAAGGTTGTTGGCCCACCATTTCATCATCTTGCAAGATCTTCGGGCGAAGAGCGACCAGGAATGTTGAAGGAAACAGTTATTGCAGTGGTACGAGGAGAGAACCAAGCAAGAGGAGGAAGAACAGGATACTAGCCAAAGACGTACTCCCAACAACCAATGATCGCTCGACCTACCTTTAATGCTCGTACATCCCAATAAAGATAAAAACCGAGTACCAATTGGCCAAGAAACATAGGAAGAGAAGGTTCAACGATCACTCAGGTTATAGGAGTGTTGTACCCCAAATTAAAAAATTTGCTACACTTAGGCATTTTGAAGAAATGGTCAAAGTCTTGTGTAAAACTGTCAAAAAGGTCGAAAATTTGAAATTTGCATGTCATGCATGAAGGTCAAAAACAAATTTTCAAAATCTAAGGATCCGGGTCTGCTCAAAGCGAGGTTTTCTACAAAACCCAGATCTCAGTTTTTCAGCCCTAAATTTTTGGAAATTTTCTAAAAATAGACTTTTTTCTGGGTTTCTTCTCAAATGGATGCTAGCAAAATTTTCTAAAAATAGAATGTCCGACTCTAGGGGTTCAAATTGATTTTGATTGGCTTAAAATACTTCCTCATTAGGTTGGTCTAGTCAAAATCGTCAATAGATCAATTTTGCCCTAGTGGATCTATTCTGCTTTTTCAGAAGCCAAACTAAAGCTCTGAGGCCATCAATGGAGGTTGGTCAAACCATAGGTTGCAAACTCGGACTCGCCGCGGACTTGGTAGCCCAAAAAATATGACTCAGACTCAGGACGGACTCGACTAAGACTCGGCAAAAAAAAAAAAAGGTAGTTTTACAAAAAAAAGAGAACAAATCAATGCATTTAGAGAACATAAGAGCCTAATTTGATTATCAAACACTCATAATTCAAAGATTACACATGTCATATGATCATCAAACACTCAATAATTGAAATTTAATCATTCATAGTCATCAAATACTCATAGTTTCAATGTATAACAGTATCATAAGTTTATAAATGTTTACATATAATCATGTCAAAAAGAGGAAAACATTAACAACCACATGTAATCTACATCTTCCTCTTTCCCCTCCCAATGGTACTCAATTTTGGAGGCCTAGAACTAGAAGGTGTATGTGCTATAGTATCCAAACAAGGACTAGGAGATTGAGCAAGGGAAACATGATATTCAAATGTTAAAATGAAAGAAAAAGTGAAAAAAAAACATGGGTTTTTAACCCATTTTAACTCCTAGCCATGCAGGAGAGTCCTGGGTCGGGACTCGGGAGTCTTGACCCAAAACTCTCCTGGACTCGACTCTCGAGTCCGTGGTGAGTCTACTCGGCTAGCCAACGGACTCCCGAGTCCACGGCGAGTCCGCAAACTATGGGTCAAACTACCAGGTGTCAGATTCAAAGTCTCAAACACTGCACAAAAGATGATGAACGTGGATGTAGAACGGAGAATGGAGGGATGCTATGAAAATTGCAAAATTTTGACTAAGTCTGGAGAGTTCAGGTGCCCCTGCCTAGTCAAGGCACCTGGGATTCTCTGCCTTAGTCATTTTTCAGTCTCTGGCTACCGAGCATGAAGCAAAAAGTGAAGGAGGAAGAGGAAAGTTGAAAAATGCAAAATAAAGACTATCTCTGGAGAGTAAAGGCGCCCCTACAAGCCAGGGGCGCCCATCATTTCAAGCTATCAAATGCTATTGTCGAGGTTTGTGCTCCTAAGGTATCTTGCTTAGAATTCCTCTGCCTCCGCAGTGAATCCAGCAACAAGACCATCAGATCAATCAATCAACCAGAATCTCAAATCGAACGAAGAAATCTTCATCAAAGAGCAAACTGGAAATCATGAAAATATCAGAAAATAAACTATCTCTGGGATTCTTGGGCGCCCCAGCTAGCCAAGGGCGCCTAGGGTTTGCAAATATGCTCAAATTCTTCAGAATTTCGCCAGCTATTCAGTGTATATCTCAGCCTGATCGTTAGATTCATCAATCACCAACAATTGTAGATCAAATAGAGGACAAAACTTGGAGGGTCAAAGTTGAGAAAATGGAAATCTCATGAAAATGACAAGTTTGGGAGTGATAGGCGCCCCAAGTAGCCAAGGGCGCCCAAGGATTTGAGAGCCTAAAAGTTGAAATTAGGGTTTGCAATCTCCAACAACTTTTCTTCAAATTCAATCCAGCTCTTCAACGGATTCAACGGTCAACTCATCAGATTTGACAAGCATCAGAAATCACAGGCTGAACAGAGGGGTAAACTTGTGCAAAAGAAAAATTCAAAAGAAAGATTGAAGAAAAAAACAAAAAAATCTAACTTTGGAGGAGTTGGGCGCCCCAGCTAGCCAGGGGCACCCAAGCTTTTGACCCCCCGAAACTACTTTTTCAGGCCAGTCACTTCTAGAAAAGCCCCCTCAAAATTAATCAGGCTATCCAACAAATCCAACAGTCAGATCATTGGACCTCCTGAACGCCCAGAAACGAGAATTCATCCGAAGATCTTAGAAAACACAAATTGAAGAGCATCAAAAAAATGGCTAACACTAGGAGCCATGGGCACCCCAGCTAGCCAAGGGTGCCCAAGATTTTGAGGGTTCAGATGATATTTTTAGCAGAAGCTGCCTCTAGAACAATCATCTCCGATTTGATCAAGCTTCGCAATGGATCAGTCAGCTAGTTCACAGGATTCATCTAGTGTCCGGAATTGAAGATCAAAGGGATGCATTTTATCAAGCAAAAAGTTGAAAATTTCAGAAAAAATGTCTAAGTATCTCAAGTAAAGGCGCCTAAGTTCAATGCCTTAGTTAATTTTTCCAAATTTTCATCATTCAACATTCAAACATTGTCTACATTCAATGAACTTGGCTTAGGATTGGCTTCAAAGATTTAAAGCTGGAGAATAAAGCATTTTTATATCCTCAAAACCTATTTAAGAAGGCTTTTGGCATTCATTATTCACTTTTTGCAAGTTAGCATCCAAAGGAGGAAACATACAATTTTCTTTACATCAAGATTTGGAGGCCAAAACGTGGTGCTTTTTCAGTGTTCTTCATGGTTTTGAGATCAGGTTGCACAAAGGCTCGCTTTTTCATGTTTTATTTTTCCAAGGCATCACATTTCAGAAGGGGGTCATCTTTTTCAAGTTCCATCAATCTGGGTCTGCTTGGTTTTTTCATCCTCTTCAAGTTTGGAAAATTTTATATTTTCAAGAATCTGCTTTTTCCACGCATTTTCAAGAAAACCTTATTTTTCTCAAAATCTAATAATCTAGGTCTATTCAGTATGAAATTGTTTACAAAACCCAGATCCTAGTTTTTCAACTATTTTTCGAAGCTTTGCATGTTGAGGAAAGATCAGCTTTTTCAAAAAACTGACAATCTAGGTTGCTTCAAAATATAGTTATCTTCAAACCCCATATCTTAGTTTTTCAACGTTTTTTCAGCCAAAAATTGAACATCTTGCATGTTCTTGAAAAAATCAGTTTATTCTAGTTTTCATCGATCTACGTCTCTTTAGAACGACATTCTCTACAAAACCCAGACTGTTACATCCCGAATTATGAGGTTACTATTTACTAGTGATATAAAAAGGTAGAAATGAATTTAATGTGAAATCTGGAGATGCTTGCACCTTGTTATCAATATGTATGTTAGCTCATTTGACTTTGTTTCATTTGATGTTATTTCAATTGATGTAATTCATGGTAAATATTGCATATATGTGAATATCAGGATAATGAATCTTGTTTTATAATTGATTTATATATATACTGCTAATGTTATGAGCAAGTAACTGTTGTGGTTTTGTGGCAATGGATGCAGGAACAGGAACTATTCCTCCAGGCGGAGGGGAGACATCACTCGGGAGAGGGGCTTGGTCGAGTAACCGGTAAAGTTGATCAAGTTGAGCATACACACACTTTACTGAGGGTTATGGGAACTGAGTCAGATTGAGTTGTCTTAATAAGTCATCCTTAGGCTTAGGAGTTTTGGATTACTTCTTTATGCTTTATGAGTGGTGTTACTTGTTGACTGACTTACTGTTCTGTGAGCCTTGAATGTGAAATATGAACTGATAAGTGTGGTATAGACAGGATGTATATGCGTATACATGTACCACTTATATGTACGTAACAACATGTATGACATGCCGATACAGATGTATGATGGGCAATTATTATGCCATACACATGTGTCGACATGACATACATACGGATACGTATACATGGCTGGCACACCTATAAACATATGCACACTAGCTATAATGTTGTTATAACGTTATATTGATGCCTGGAATTTACAGTTAAATGTATATATACATGTTTGTACAAATAGGTGTATTAAGGGTACGCTGACTGGTCTGTAATACACATATTTGGATAATTAAATACAAATATGTATAGATATATTTAAATGTAAATATTGAATGTGTTTATAAATATATTTAATATAAACGTTATTATAGTTTTACCTATAATAAAACATATAGATATATCTATAGTAATATTTAAATATTATATAGATATATACATATATTTAAATAAGGTAAATAAAACTATAATATGTTATATTTAATATAATGCAAAATATATATATAACATTTTAATTTATATTTTAAATAAACATTGCCTTGGAAATAATTAAATAATTTGACTTGTATAGTCTTTTGGCAAATAAAATGCATTTACCATAAGTAAAGAAAGTATTTTCGATTTCCATAGTCTATTGGGAAAATACGTTGGAAATATCATGTGAACTTAAATGGTAAAATCTATAGTCTTTTTAAAAAGATTTAAAACAAATGCATTTTAAAACTTTGGTTAAAGTGAAAATCGCGGATTTCCATATGAGGAAAAACACGAACAATAGAAATGGCCGAAATAGAGAATGGAATGAAACCACACGCAGCTCCTCCTGGCGCAAGACTTGGTCGCAATTTTCTGAGACTCCATTCGGTGAAAACGTGAAGAGTTACCCGCCATTGTTCATTAATCGTGCCATTTTTGGGAGACGCTTGTAGGTGTCAATCCGCCTTTCTTATCAAATGGAAGTTTGAATTTTTCTCTGAACTGCTGGAAGTCGATTCACCTCTTAAAGCTATGAGTAAGTATGGAAATTCGCCACATTTCATTTTGAAATATTCAAAGAGTAGTTATGTCATTTTACATGCCTGCAAGAGTGGAAATTGTTGGGTTGAGGGCTTTATAAATAGTCACCCAGTTCATTCATCAAGGATCACTTGCAAATTCCGAATTTTCTTTTGAGAGAGCTGCAATTTGTCCTTACTATATTGCATTCATTTTGAGAGCCATATTCTGTCATTACTATATTGCATTGGTTGAGAGCCATATCTTGACAATTCTGTAGAAGCATTTGGTGAGCAATCTTTTATTGCTGTGGAAGCATTTATAAGATAATCATACTCTATCATTGCTGTACTGCATTGGTTGAGAGCCATATTTCGTCATTGTTGAATAAGCATTTGTTAGAGCCATAGTCTGTCATTGCTGAATAAGCATTTGTTTGAGAGGAGTGACACTAAAGGAGGAGGAGAGGTAGCTGCAGACTGGAATCATCTACAGCAAGGAAAACAGGCATGTGAAATGTATTAGATTAATTTTGTAAGTTAATTAATCTGCTTGATTTAGAATTTGCTCGAAAAAGGGTAGGAAAATAGAAAAGCATTAGAAGAAATTATGTTGAAATAAGATAGCCTGATGTTATGAAATAACTTAGGGAAAGCTTGATTGTGAAAGGTGAAAGGAATGCTCGTTTGTGAAAAGGATAGCTTGTAATTAAGAAATACTTAAGTTCTTTGTGAAAACTTGATTGTGAAAGCTTGTATTAAGTAAATAACTTGATTTCATTAGAATAGCTTGAATCCTTTGGAATGACTTGTTTATAAAAAGGAAACTCATTCATAAGGGAAAAAGTTTGTTTATGGCTTGTTATGGAAGAATAGATAGTCCATGTTATAAAGGGAATGCTTGAAATGAATTTACTTGAATACTACTTGAATTCCTTATATAAAGGAAAAAGGGAACTAGTTATTAAATACTAGGTCGAGGATGGAACCAGTACCAAGGTAGTCTAAGGCTTTAAAGTTAGTAGGTTAACTAGGAAAAGCTATGTACTCCATGGATAAAGAATTCCATGTTAGGAGTTACCCAAGGGACCCTTGTTGACTGTATTCCAATTCTTGATTAAGTAGTTTGTTTGAAGGTAGGTTGTCTAAAACAGGATATACCTCCCTTATGTAGCTATGGAAGTAGAATGTCTAAAAGGTAGGTAATCTGAAACAGGATATACCTATCTTGTGTAAATCTCTTAGAAAAATGTTGTAGGTTAGTCTGGGATAAAAGATTATCCAAAAGTAAAGGACGATACCTATGCGTAGTGTAAGATAGCCTTAAATCAAATCGGCCCTGAGTAGTGTATATGATAGATGATCTTCATTTGAAGTATTGAATGAGAATACTTTGGCCAAAGTAGTGGAAGGTACGACATCCACTTAGATGTGAGATAGTTGAGACTACACTGTCAATTCATTGTGATCCATCTTGCTAGTTCGGGATTGTGAAATAGCAAGTCCTAGATGTATAGGACACAACACTATGCTCAATTGGGTTGTCGCAACCGGTTACTTTACCAATCTCTTCGTTCGAAGGGAGGGCCATCTATTGAATGATAAATGTGTGGGGGACCGCATTAACAATCCGTGGTTGGCGGAAAAGCACCTGAGTGATGCTTCTCCTCCACAGCAGGCGACAGATACACCAAGATTTGTAAGGAAGGGAACCTGGACTATCTTACTACTATTTGTGCAAAAGCTTACGAGCTATGTATGTAATTGTTTTACTTTTCTACTCTGAGTTATATTTGCAATGGAAATGGAATCCATGTGGAAAAATATATTGTAACTGGCATGTAATTATCAATAAAGAAAGGAAGAATTTTATTGTAATGTCTTTGTTACTTGTTACATTTATATGTTTGAAGTGAAATGTGAAAAAAAATTTAATTACCCAAGGATGGGGTCGTTACACAGACCTCAGTTTTTTTTCGGGAATCTGCTTTTCAAGAAAATTCAGCAACTTGTTTTCAGCAGTTTGTGCAAAACTTTTCCGGATATGGGCATGTTCACATTCAAAATTCAAGATTTCCATCATACGATATTCTTCCATTGAAAAATCAAGAAAGGTGTCAGAAGCATAAAAGCTGCAGAAGAAACAAAGGAATGGAAGAAGATGGTCACACATAGGGTAAAAAGATATGTTGAAGCAAGATGATATATATTTATAAAAGGTCATCACTCTAGTTGCAAAGCCGCCGAAATTAGAAAGATTTGATAAAGCAGTTGAAGATGTCAAAGATTCTCTAAGTTCAATTACAGAAGGCGAAGAATTCCTGGAAAAGCGAAATATTGCCTTAGATAGTATCAATGCTCCTAACAATGAGGCAGTTACCAGCTTTTTGGCGGATATACTTTCCCAAAATACCAATGGATGATTTATTTGATCAAGACAGCAAAAAACTCCAGAGATAGATTTAAAGCAGCAGTTAACTCAATGCTTTTTCCAAGTTTTCTTGCTATTCTTGTCTCATGCTTATCTATTCTTTGTGAGAGAAAAAAATCAAGATGTAATAGTTGGAACTTTCCTTGTTTTTTGCTTTCAATAGGTTGTTAGATAGTTATCTTGTTTTAATTTTAGAAATAAAGCTTGCATGTTGGCAAGTCTTGTTGTAAAAGCAAGGAGATTTTAGGGTTCCCTACTCCTTTGCTTGTGTATAAATAAGGGCAGCCTTGCCCATTTTTTTTTAACGATTATTGTGATAGAAAATTGTTGAGCCTATTTTGCCTGCAAGTTGTTGTTCAGTCTCAATTCACTTTGTGTAAGAGCAAGCATGCATGTCTGCCTATTAGCTGCAAGTTATTGTTCAGTTTATGTGTTACTTGTGTCAATGTATTCTGGTTGATCGCTAAACTGTAAGCCTATTATTGCTACAATCTTGCTGTCCCAGAAGTGTAATCTTTGTTATTTGAAATTTGAGAAAAGGAAATCTTATGCCCGCTTTGCTACTTTGATCTATTGTCTCAGGTTTCCGTTTTATGTGTTATGCTTATATGATCTTTATTTCAGCTTGCATCTAAAAGTACAATGAGTCTTAAGGTGTATGTTGAGAGAGAGTTTATGTGAGTTTTGTGTCAAAGAATCATTCCTTGTTTACTTTTAACTCTCAAGCTCTGAATTTACTTGAGTTGTTAAAAGCGTCAGTAGAGTAGGCTTAGTCGTAGTTGAAATTCAAAAAGAGAAAATCTCAGCTACGGCGCTAGAGTTTTATAACCTTGTGCTCTTAGCTGAACAAAAAGATTGGCAATTAGTTTTAGTTACTTTCTTTGAAGAAACATCAGCAAAGAGGGAGCTTCCCCTCCTAATTCAAAGAGCAGTTAATCTGTGCATAGCTGTCCGTTTCTAATTCACATACCAGAGGTGCGAATTGAAACGCCAACAATGAGCAAGAAAACCGACGGCAAAGGTTAAAGAAAATTGATAAAGAAATTAATGAAGATATAACTGAAATAAACCAAACTATTATAAGAGCACACCAAAATCTTGATGAAATAGACCAATCTATCATAAGAGCAGACCAAAATTTTCCAAGGAAAGGAACGAAGGACCCTTCAAGACTCTATGCATAGAAAGATACAAAATCAATGGAAATGAAAATGAATTAAGTGAAGAGCTTGACAGCGGTATCCAACGCATTCAGGAGTTGTCCATATCTGACGACAATGAAGGGCTGAGGACTGGAAGATCTAAGCTTGAGACCCTAGGGTAGAGGGAGTACTAGAACGAACCCCAGGAGGCTTGAGGTGTAGAGGACACTAACAGAGGACGTGGGGGAGACTCGTACGTGGCTTAGAGTGCAAGTGACACACCGGAACGTAATGGGAGAACCAGTCTAGTTAGGTCTAACACACAAGGAGGGCATCGGGGAAGGATGGTGACTCCGCCAGCCGAGAGGTAGAAGTTGCCAAAATTTATGGGGAATGGGTCAAAAGAACCATTACGGCATTGCAAAACGTGCGAGACGATTTGGATAGCCAACGGACAAGATGATACAGACAATTGGCTGAAAGCATTTCTAGCGACGCTAAGAGATAGTGCCATTGACTGGTATACAGAATTGGACCAAGTAAATAGGGCATCATGGAGATTACTCAAGAAGGCATTCCAAGATGAGTTCAAACTCCTCAGGGATGATAGTGAAATTGTAGTGGAAATCTACAATATGAAGCAAGGGAAGCATGAGAACGTGCATACCTATAATCGGAGACTCAACGACTTGTTGGGGAAACTGGAGGCCCAGCCGGCCGACAAGCTAAAGAAGCGATGGTTCATCGAAGGCTTGCTTCCGTCGTTGAGGAAAAAAATGAAAGTCGTTCCTTCGTCGTCGTACGCCAAAGCGTACAATCGGGCGATGGATATAGAGAGTGGAAATAAAATATCCTCTCGAGGGAAAAGGAAGACAGACGACGAGGAGAGTACAGACGACAACAGCAACAGTGAGTCCAAGACCATGCAAGCAGTTAGGAAGGACATGATGAGAATGATGAGAGAATTGAAAGCCGACAAGGAGAGTACGAGGGAAACCAAAGAACTATGGTGTACAGATTGCAAGGGGGAAGGTCACACAAAGGCAAACTGCTTGAAGAAGTTCCCTGATATCTACCAAGTGATAGGACATTCCATCAAGGGCTACGCAAGTACTCTTCACTCAGGGAGAACCGTCAACACTACCGAATAGCCCCAATACAATAGCAATGCATCCCCTGGAGGTCATCGAAGCAATAGAAGTCCGAGAAGCAAGATACAGTACAATGGTAAAGGAAGGCCCATGATACAATGCCAAAAGTGCAACTAATGGAGCCACTTTGCTAGGGAATGCTAGAACAGTCGAGGTTCAGGGGGAAGACTGTGCAAGTGATGCGGACCGGGTGATCATGAAGACAACGAATTCCCCAAGTGAAAAGGCATCCATATGTTAGATGTGGAAGCGTAAGAGGTACTGGCGATTATTAGAGTGCAAACGAAGAAGGCCACCTACCTAGATCCATGTACAGAGAAACAAAGAATGAAGGAAGCAAAAGCAGAAGTGGAAATGGCGATGGTGAAGGAACACAAAACACCTCTAGAGAATTCAAACACCTCTTGGTGGTCGGAGGCAGAAAACAACATCGTATGGTAGGTACTGCAGACCTCCATACCCATAAAGGTGACTGACCTTCTCTAGACTATGCCACAGTTGGGACTGGCGATCACGAATGTCGTTGGTAATGACCAACGTCAATGACAGGAAGGCCGAAGGAAAGAATTGATAGTGGAACCACCACCATATTGTGAACAAACCATCGACCCAATGTTGTTGACGGCAAACATTGGGAAGATGCCAGCGGTCATCAAATGGAGATCGGAGGGAAAATCCTGACAAACACTATTGTCGATGGAGGATCGGGAGTCAACATACTACTCGAAGACACGTGGAAGAGTCTCGGGAAGCCGACACTCTGGCCACTGACATTCCAACTCGTGGGTGCCAATCAGCACGGCATTAAACCATTGGGAACATTGATGGGGTAGAAGGTGATGATCAAGACACAGTCATTCCTATTGAACTTCATTGTCATCCCACTGCGAAAGAAGGTGTACGACGCACTGCTGGGACGAGGATGGTTGAGCCACTACCAAAGCATTCAGAGAAAGAAAAGACAAAGAGAGAAAAAAGAGACGAAGAGAGAGGAAAAGATGAAAAACTTAAAGGGAAGGAGATTAAAAAATTCAAAGTGGAAAAAATTAAAAACATTAAAATAAAAGTCGTACGGCCCAAAGAGGGTCATAGGTCAAACAAAGGAGACGAAAGATTAAACCGCCAACCTACAAATAAAAGCAAGTCACACAGGAAAGAAGCATCGAGCAAGCAAGGAGTACCATACGGAGGAGAAACAAGAAGCTCGTAGTCCAAGGAAGCATCGACAGGGACAAGCAAATCGTACGCCATCATAAAGTCCATATGTTGTACGACCATCTCAGAGGGAGCCCACATACAAACAAACAATTGCCAAAGCATTGAACAAGGAAATCCTACTGAACAAGCATGCCATATGGTAAAGCAGGTCTATACGAAAATTCAACCAAGCAACCATAGAATTGGAAGCTCATACGAACCTTGGAAATAAAAGGCAAGGTTGTGAGTCTGTACAACATACGGAATAGAGAAGGAGAAATCTGCATACATATGGGAGAGGATAGAGGGAAGAATGTCCAAACCGTATGACAGGCATCCAGCAAGAAAATCAAGCATTCCGTACGACTTCAAGTCAAAAGAATTGTACGGCATAAAGGAAAAAAACATTATTGTACGGGGAAGGAAAACCACACAGGACATTGAGGCCATCGTACGCCAAGAGCTTGAAAGAATTGTACGGCAGCTCAAGGGTAAGGGGTTGTACGAAAGACACAGGAACTTAAAACACGCGTTCATACAACATACAGTGTGCAACTTGGAAGAGGAGGAAGTGGGAAAAAGAGCATCGTGCAGGCAACAAAGGGTGAGAAAGTCCTACAAGTGAGATTTGCACCAAGTACAAGCAAAGGAAATAACAACGCACTACAATTAACGATCATACAATTAAACATGCCAAAATCTCTAATTTCGGGCTTCGTCGACAATATTTGGAACTTTTTGAAAATTGATGAAAATGATGTACGCGATGCAATCCTGTGTTGCCCCTCGACCCAACTAGGGGTGCTACCCCCTCGACCCCGCTGGGGTGCTGCCCCTCGACCCCGCTGGGGGTGTTGCCCCCAGACCCCCGCGAGGGGCGTTGCCCCCAAACCCCCGCAAGGGGTGCTACCCCTCAGCCCTGCTGGGGGCATTACCCCCAAACCCCCATCAAACTCATTAGAATTGCCAAGTCTCAGGGTAGCCAACTATCAAAGTACAGCCAGAGCCACCAATATCACAACCAGTTCACCCAGCCTCACAACCAGCACGTACACCACCCTCACAACCAACACAACTAGAATCGCATACAAGAGAGTCTAACACAGTGTACATTGCAATCAGTGAGCCAAAGGTTGATGCAATTGGACAACAGTTGGACATGGGACATAACCCCTCATTGGTACATCAGGTCGAGAGGATCTTGGCATGTATGCAGTCGGAATGCAAAGGTGAGTGGCCAAGAGTAGAGACAGCCAAGACTACCAAGAAAAAGTTGGTGAACTACATTCAGAAGTCACAAGAGCAGTTGGTCGTTGAGCACACGAGAGTCGCAAATCTCAAAGAGACATTGGCCGAAAGGGAGTGAGTATTGGTCAAAAGGTACCCTTGTTTTTGTTTTTTAGTCATCTGGAAGACGACTACGTTTTTGGGGGGGATGATGTAGTCAGTCATAGTCGTAATTGGCCATAGGCGGCCGTAGTTAATTATATTTAAATAAGACTATAGTTAGTTTATAATATTTCATATACCTTTAAACATGTTTCGGGAAGATTAATTCCCTGACAAGTGATTAGTTGTTGTCATGAAGTGTTGTGACGGTTGGTTCCTCAACCACCGCAGCGGCTATTTGTACTTGAGTCAGTAGTCGAACAACATTATTTGAGTACTTATGATATTATGTTACATGTTGTTACATTTTGATGTTACATTCTAGTACGGCTAATTGTTCTTGGTTACCGTGAATAATAAATGAAGTACTATTTTGCTGTGCAATATGCATTCATGATTATTCGTACTTGTCTATGTTCTATTAATTCCGTTTCCTCTCGTAGTACATTGGAATCCATACCAGTGAGTAAACAGGCGTCAACCATTGGCAAACAACCTTCCAGGCACTGCATGTACAAGAGCCTTCCTAACGTCATTCCTGAGAGCTCACATATTGGGTACTTTAATGTTATTTTTGTTGGTTGAAAATTTTGTATACTTGGGAAAGCATACAAGATTGTGGTTTCAACCACAGCACGTGAGATAAAACTCTCTTAATTAAGGGAAGGCTCCCCCTTTAACTAAACAAAACTAATATGGGTAGGACAGAAATTGTTCCTCTTATTTCAAGAAAGATTATATTCTTTTCTCTTCGCAAAAAAGCAATAGCAAACATTAAGAAAACTTATTACGGCAGCTATGCAGTGAAACCAAGAAAGAGGAAATAAAGTTTCCTAAAAGCACAAAGACTTCCGTCACTTCCTTCGGGACGGGAAAAAAACCAATAAACGCAAAGTCTTGAGGAATGAAATCCTATCTACCCTTTTAGAATGATTACCTAATGATAATATACAGCATAAAACAGCACAAACTCTGCAACTATGATGTACCTATTAACTACTCTAAATGAGAACTACCACGAGCACAAAGTCTTGCAATTCTTCTCAATTTCTAAATACTAACTACAAATTCAATTTTTAACATTTACAGCACAAAGTCTGCAGACATTTCAATTGAATCTCTCTTCAGCAATATTCCACAATCTCCAAGTAGTCACAAAGTAATGCTCCAAAATGACATAAGAACACAAAGGATGCAAAGTAGGGCTTCAACACAAAGTCTAAAATTCCAACTCTTTGATATTACTTGAAAAATCACAACTTATAACTATAAAGCTCAAAGTCTTTATGAGTACAAAATTCTGCAAAAATTTCTTGCTTGCTAAAAAGATAAGATTACAATAGACCCCCTCAAGTATTTATAGGAGAGAGACCTTGAGAAAACGGTGGTAGGATCTCAACAAACTTGAGAAAATATCTCAACCGCTAAGTAACTGCAATTGACTTATTCAAAATTACAATCCAAATTGTGATTTGTCTTGTAAGAATTTACATGTAATTACATTTTCCGAAACTGCAAGAAAAGAACACTTGCAATTGCAAAACTTGTTTTTATATATATTTTGTCGAAAGTAAAATACATAAAACAACCTCATATTTTTATTCCGTCCCGTTCCTAGCTTTGAAAGATAGAAACTTGTTGATAATTCCCTGCAACTCATTAGGATCGGGACCAAGTGTATTTCTAGCAACGGCAACGGTCTTTATGATAACATCATAGTATTTGACTGTCACCTCTCTATGTTCTTCGAAAACAGCTTGCATCTTGTCGAAGATCATCCGGTGATTGACAAACTTATGGATTGTATCCATGGAAAACTGATCTGAATCTAGCTCCTGGTGAATATTTGTCGTAATCTGAGAAACAACATCATTGGCTGCAAGCAATTCTCCTTCATGACTTAAAACTTTGCAAGGCATTTTCTCAAAGTCTGAAAGCATGTCATGTTCAACTTCAACACTCATCTCAAGGGTAGCCTGGACATCTTTGATAAGATCTTGAACAACTAATGACTTGTTCGTCATAAGTTCCTCAAACTCTATGTATTTTTCCCTATTTGAAATCATTGAGTTGTTGGACAGAATTTCTAGCTTCACATAATCCATCTCATGCCAGATTTTTAAATATTTCTCAAGAGAATGTAGACTTTGCTGAAAGGCTTCTAGAGTTTGATTCATTTTGAATCTTGCTGCCTTGACAGTACTCAAATTCTTCAATGCCTTTTCGACCACTGGTATTCCTTGATCAATTAATTGGGCTGTCCAGGAATTAATTGCTTTAGCTTTTTGCGCAATTCTTTCTAATTGCCTGACTGATTCTTTAGGAGCAAACGAAGATAGTGAATCAACCGTTTCTGATGACCCAATAATCCTTTGAATAACTGAAACTAGTTGTTCATTTTCTTCTTTGAGCTTCTCTTTCTTGGCTAGAAGTTCATTGTAGCTTTGTGCCAAGACTGTCACTGAACTCTCAGGATCTTGCATCATGTTAGCATGAGTCTGCTTGCCTAATTCCACCCTAGTGAATCTGTAATCAGACACCTGCATCTCTTCATGTAGTTTGTTTACGAGAGGTTCTACTATCTCAGCATATTTCATCTTATTGCTGTCAACAAACACCTGCGAGATTGTTTTTGCTTTCTTCACAATCATTGGTTTGGATTTCTTCAATTTCTGGAAATCAAACACATCAAGAGAGACTGCTTGTTTCTTTCTCTTCGGAGCAACTGAGTTTAACCATGGAGGAAGATCCAAGGTTCTCACGTCTGAAACAGCAACTGCAGTCTGTGTAGAAATGGACTCAGTTTGTGTTAAAGCTGTAGTTCTAGGAGGTGCCTCAGTTTGTATAGCAACAATGGTTTGCTTAGAAGACAAATTGCGACTAGGATCAGCCATGAAACAATCAAAGCTTGTTGTTGATGTATCTATCTCTGGGAGAGTTATCTCTGACATTGCCGGAAAGATTGGATTTGTATCAAATACATTCTCCAAGTTGTCATGCAAGCTTCTTACAGGTGTATTCATTATTGATGTAGCTGAGGAATGATGAATAGCTTCTAAAGGTGGGATAGAAGAAACGAACACTATAGAGAAAGAATCAACATCACTGTCGATGGGAGACATAGGAGATATTCCAGAAACAGTTATTTGAGTTTCAAAGTGAGGAGATGTTTCACTTAGAATAGTAGAGGTTTCAAGAACCTCTTCTTCTTGCTGATCCAGAACTTGAGCCTGTGTTTCCTTAACCTCCTTCCCCTTTAGTGTTTCCTTCTCCAACGGTTTTTCCACAACCCGGCTAACTCTCAACTTAATCCTTTTACCTGAAGAGGAAGCTCCTTCTTTTGATCTGTCTCTAACCTCTGACTTCAATCCTTTGGGCCCAGCTGAATCATCCTCAGCTCCGATTCTGATTTTTATAGTCTTAACACCTATGCTTTTGAGCCAAGTGTTGGTATTTGCCAAGATTGACTGAAACCTATCAAAAATAGAGGTAGATTCCTTCTGAGACCACTGGAATGCAGGAATGGGCGCGTTAGCAACTTCTTGTTCTTCATATTCAGAATCTAAAACCTGCCCATCATCAATTACTCCTTCTGGAACTAAGGTCAGACTAAGATCAACAACTTTTTCCACCGTGAGCCTGCGGTAATCCATTATGTAGATATCTTTTTCTGTTCGGAGGTCTGCCCAAATGTCTTCCACGCGATGTACATGAGTGAAGGCTCTTTTAATTTTGTCTTTCACCCTTCTGTAGTCGAATTCCATTCTGGCCTGAAATTTCTTTAACTTTATCTCCTGAAGTTCAGCCTCCATTGCTTTCGCTCTTGAGGAAGTTGTCAAAAAATACCTCCCAATCATCAATGGATTATGTGATGAAATACTGACTCCAGTCTTATGTTGTGTAGCTTGACGTGCATGCACTGTCATCAACTGCCTTCCCAACTCCATCAAAATGATCTTATCTGTTGGATACCTTGGAAGCATATAAGGTTGGTCTTCAAAACAGCCAACTCTCATGTAAGTGAAGGTAGGGAATTGAAGAAATAGGCAACCATACTCATTTACTTTCCTCCAAGCAGCCTCGGATACCTTGTTGTTTTCCAATGCTTTATCAAATAAACACATGAGATGAACAAAGAAGGCATCTTGAACTCTTCTATAATGCACCCGACTTTGCCTTAAAGTCAGCTGATCGTAATACTGCCATACAGGTACCAATGATCTATCACCTTTGATAGAAAGGCTTGGAAACTGCCTCAATGAAGCTGCTATGTAAACCAAATATGAGTTCATGTAGAAGGTGAGTGTGGTGGGAACCTATGCAAGTTGTTCACACAAACTATCGCTGATTATTTCACCCTAGAAAATTGGGTATTGTGCCTTTTTGATAACCACGATGAATTTATACATCCAGCTTTCAAACATATTGGAAACTTTCAACCCCACTATTCTACTCGGGAGAGTGATCATATCATTAATCTCTTCCTTAAAATCAGACCGATACAATTTGGGTATCTAGGTCACACAAGGTCGTGATTTGAGAAGCCACCTGTGATTGATATGCTTAATACAATCATTCTTTTTCTGCTCGTAATGATTATGAGCACTCTTCATTGTGATTTTTGAATACGTAGGAGCATCAAGAACTCTGAAGATTTTGTTGATAGTCTCAGGATCAAGTCTGATAACCACGTTGCCGTCATCGTCCCTGATGGTTTTGGATTCACTGTTAAAACGAGATGCACATGCAAGGACGAATTCTAGCTCAAGGGCAGCAACAGGAAAAGTAGACACCAGGTGAATATGACTCCTCTGCAACAACTGCATATCATGAGAAGTTGATTTCTCTGCTCTCTTAAGAAACTCGAACATATCAACATGACCAATTTTTGTGTCCTTGATTTCGTCTATGTTTGAGACCACGTGAGATGGAGAAACCTCATTCTTATACTTATCAAATTTGTACTTCATCTTCTTGTTTGTTGGAGAAGTTGGTTCATCTGTCATTGAGCAGGAATCTACAAGGCTGCGGTGAAAACCCCATAAGGTCAGAACATCATCAGCATCAACGTGTGAAGACATGGTATCCATTAACAACAAGACTCAAACCCTAGGTCAATGAAACTGCTTTCTGAATGATGATGGAGAATGAAGGCAAAAGACCAATTCGGATCTTGGCGGGCTGATTGCGACTGAAAGCAACGTTTCACCTTCTTGGAACAGCCAGTCAAAACTCCTAACTTGAATCTGAAGTCAAGTCCAAAAAGTTCAACTTTTACGCTTTTTGAAGCATTTCGGGTTTTTGAGTGTCTTCAGCAACTTTTACAAAGTGCAGTTGGGATTTTTTGAACATTTAGTAATTTTATTTTTGCAACTTTTACAATTGCAATTCTCATGACAAATCCCGACTTGCTATTTGATAATGAAAACACGAATTTAAGCCAAGGCATTTTTTGCGAAAAATGGCAAAGATGATTTGATGATTTGATCAAAAATGAGATGAGTGAAATGAAAGAGGCAAATTTGGTGAAGGGAAATGAGAATGGAAAATGGAAAATGGAAAGTGTAAATTAGCTCATGTAGGTGAAATGACAATGATATTTCAACCTAGCATGCAAAAGACTCTTGGAGAAATCGCAATTTCCCTTCAAGAAAACATGTTTTTTAGAAATCTTTACCAAACAATGTGAGGCAATGACGATTTCATCTTTTAAGAACAGCATTTTATTCATCACGAAAAGACGTTAAAATAAAAACGCGAATTGATGAAAGACGTGATTCAATGAAAATAAAACGCGATTTCAGAAATGGGCAAAGATAAAGACCTTCATAAAACAAATGAAAAAATTCTTCACAAGAAAACACTCAACGAAAAGGAGCAAAAACCAGACGCGATTTTAGTAAAAAAAAAAACATTCACCAAAGTACACGCGATCTGGTTAAGAGGAAAAGACTACAAAAGATCAAGAAAGAAGAGCCATACCTGAAAAACGAAGCTGAAGCATAAAATGAAGAGGAAGACTCTAAAAAACTTGCATTCTCTTCAACAAAATGAGAGCCTAAATATTCAAGATGAGGACGCGAGTTCAGTTGCCAAATTTATGAAAGCTTTGACAGAAAGAGGTAAGCAATCAAATTTGAACACAAACTCTTTTTCAAATTTGGGCGAACTCTTCAAATCGGGTTTCTAGAGCCAAGCAACAATCAAAAATGACAAAAATCGGGTTTTTAAGCTCACCCAGCAACTTTTTTCACTACTCATGAGTAAAATAGGAACTTTTTGGCACTTCAACAATTTTATTTTTGTCAAATAAGTGAAATCGGACCTTTTGGCTCTTTTGGCAATTTTCATTTTGACAAAATAGGAACTTTTAACAACTTAAGCAAAAATCGGACTTTTTTTAGCACTTTAGCAATTTTGCTTTTAGCAAAGTAGGAACTTTTCACAACTTAAGCAATTTTCGGACCTTTTTGAGACTTTAGCAATTTCACTTAAAGCAAAATCGGAACTTTTTGAGACTAGCAATTTTGCCTTAAGACTTAAAACTTCCTATTATGCTGAGCTGCCTTAAAAACCCGAATTTGACCAAAAACACAAGAAAAATGACTCAGAATTTTACAAAAACGGAAAGGGGAGCCGATGAAAGAATGCCCAAGGGGATCGTCAATTGAAATCTAAAGTTTTCAGATCTCAACAACTCGTAAAACGTGCTTTAGAGAGAAAAACTTCAAATTTTTTGGTAGGTTGCTCCAATTTTTGCCATGTCAAAAATTGAGGACAACAGCTGGCTCTGACTGGGAAACGACCTTTGTGAACAAAGGTTGTAGAATCCAGAATCTCAGAATGCTTCAGTGTTCTTTCCATTGGGTAACGGAGTCAACAAACAAAAACTAAAAATAAATAAAGAAAGATTAAAGGACTAAAAAGACCAAAAAGACCAAAAGGCTAGAAAAACTAAAAAGACTCAAAGGACTAAAATACTCAAACCTTATGTACAGAAACTAATCTAAAACTCTAATGGAAGGGGTGCTTTAGATGCTACCCACTGTAAGGCAATGCGAACGGAGTGCCATCTTGATACGCCAGTAGAAAACTGTTTTCACCAATCACTTGATGAATTATAAAAGAGCCACGTCATAGGGAATCAAATTTCCCATGCATGCCTTTGGGCTCTCTCCTTTTATCCCAAAGAAAGACACGATCTCCAACTTGGAATACCCTCTGCTTTGCTTTTTTGTCAAAGAGAACTTTAACTTGCTTCTGATGGTCGTTGATGCGATCCACCAGATGTGACCTTTGTTCCTCCAATTGTGAGAGAAACATTATCCGTTTATCCAAAGAACCTCAAATGTATCATCTTCAATGGCCTTAGCCAATTTGAGAGCTGGGAGTTCTAGTGTAATAGGGATTTCTGCATTCACACCATAGAGCAGTTGAAATGGAGACATGCCGATGGCTCTTTTGGGAGTAATTCGATCAGCCCATAAAGCATCATACAATGCTTTATGTCATGATCTTTGGTTCTCGTCTACAAGCTTTCGGATAATAGTAATCAGATTTTTGTTACTTGATTATGCTTGACTATTACCTTGAGGGTAATAATCTGAAGAGTGAGCCAATATAATGCTATAGTCAAAACAGAGCTAAGCTACCTCGTAAGAGGAGAATGAAGATGCATTATCTATCACTACCTTATATGGAACACCAAATCTTGATATGATGTTCTCTTTCAAAAATCTACACACTACCTCAGATGTAGCATATTTTACAGGGATGGCCTCTACCCACTTGGTAAAATAATCCGTCGCAGCAAGAACGTAGGTATGTCCGGCACTTGAATGAGGATTGATGACGCCAATGAAGTCAATCCCCCATTGTCTGAAAGGCTCTTCTATCACGACTGGTTTTAATGGTTGCGCCATCATCTTTTGCTTGCCAACAAACTGTTGGCATTGTACACATTTGCGTACCCATTTATATGTATCTTGAAAAAGCGTTGGCCAATAATACCTAGCCCTTAAGATCTTATGAGCAGTCATTGATGGAGAAAAGTGCCCGCCACATGCTAAATAATGGAAAGATTCTAGCAACCTGTCTTGTTGTGCCTTATCAACACAACGCTGAAAATTGCCATCAAGAGTTCTTTTATACAAACCACTGTCCCAAAGAACGTAGTTTGCAACCTTAAGCTTCAAATTTCTCTTTTCTTTAAAAGATAGATGAGCTGGACATTCACCATAAGTTAGAAAATAGGCAATGTTTGAATACCATTCATCGGTAATGCTGACAAACAGCACCTTGGAAAGGTCTTCGTAAATCTCCTCTTCACCCTCTTCTAAAACGCTCTCAGCCATAAGCTAGCATAGACCTCTTCCACGGACAAGCTTGGTAGGCTTTATTTCTAAATCGTATTCTTGGATTTTTGCCACCCAATTGCCTCTTTTTGTACCAAAATCTTGCTGTGTCAAAATAGATTTGACTATTGTATCTGGAACTAGAACCACTGTATGAGAGTTGAGAATATAGAACCTGAAATACTTAACTGCCTTTACTACAACAAAAGCATTCTTCTCAATTGTGGAATATTTGAGCTCGTGAAGCTTCAAGGGAAAACTCATGAAGGCGATAGGAGACTCAATCCCTTCTGAATTTTGTTGCATCAGAATAGCAAACATGGTATGCTCGGAAGCATAACTATACATTATGAAATCCTTAGTGTAATATGGGCAAACCAGCACCGGGGCGCGAACAATCGCATCCTTAATCTCAACAAAAGTAGCTTTTCCTTCATCATTCCAACAAAAAACAGATTTCCCTTTCATCATATCAATGATATGACGTGTCTTCTCAGCAAAGTCTGGGACAAATCTTCTCAAAAAAATTCACTTTCCCAAAGAAAGAATGAACAGTTGTCTTACTAGATGGCAAAGAGAGAGTCTGAATAGACTTTACTCTCTCCGAGTCGATCTTGATTCCTTCTTCTGACACAACATGTCCCAGAAGTTTGCCCTTAGTTACCCCAAAGACCCACTTCTTGGGATTAAGAGAAACACTGTGTTTTCGACACCTTTCCAGCACATCTTGTAAATGAAACAGATGATTCTCACGGTCTTTTGAAAAGACGGTGAGGTCATCCAAATACACCACAATATACCTTCCCAAGATACCACGAAAGGCTAAATCCATGGCTCTTTGAAATGTTGCCCCTGCATTAATTAATCCAAAAGGCATTCTACAATACACAAAAGTACCCCATGGAGTGGTAAAAGCAGTTTTGTGTCTGTCTGCTTCACTTACTTCAATCTGGTTGTAGCCTGAAAATCTGTCCAGCATAGACATCATTTGAGCACCTGTCACTGTCTGTAGTACTTGGTCCATAATAGGCAAAGGATAATTATCCTTCAGTGACTGCTGATTGAGATTGCGAAAATCCACGCAGATGCGAATTTCTCCATTCTTCTTATGCACTGGAACTATATTAGCTACCCACGTTGAATGATGAATAGGAAAAATAATTTGTGCATCTAACATCTTCTGAATTTTTGAATGGATAGTGCCAGTAATTTTGGGATTGTACTGACGTTGCTTTTGTCTAAAGGGAGTTGCGTCACTTTTCAAAGGAATTTCATATTGAACTTCTCCTGACTGAAAAGATTTCAGATCATCGTAGGAATAAGCCAACACATCATTGTACTGATGTAACAATTGTATAATCTGATTTCTCTCTTCAGGGGTGCAACTGTTACCAATGTTAATCATCTTGGGATCATCTTCAGACCCAATATTATATTTGTCATACCCTGTATGAGAATCAGAATTCACCTGTTGCTGCTTTTTGATATAACGGTCATGCTTATCAAAAAGTTTTTCCAGCAAGACCAGCCCCTTAGGAATTTTATTTCCTTTCAACTGCAGGATTTCTTCATCTAGTTCAGCCGAAGTATCTGATATAGAATCAGAAGGAGAGGAACTACTTCCTTCAAAATACAAATTATTAAAACCATCATCAACTTGTAAAAAGTTAATAATCTGCTTGTCATCATTGAAAATCTGCCAATGATCCCAATTATCAGGTACGCTAGGTCTGCAGATTAGTTCAACAACATACTTATCTTGATTAAAATCAAGATGAGGAATTAGAAGAGTAGCTGAAACTGCAAGGGAATCAGCTCTGTCATTGAACTCTCTAGGGACAACTGAAATGCTGAAAGCATCAAAGTCTTGGATATTCTCCCACACAAGATTGCGGTAATGTCGAAGTCTATCATTCCTTGTCTGATAGATATTCCTTATTTGACACACTACCAACTCTGCATCTCCTTGAACATGCAGATTTTTAATTCCTCTTTTTAGCGCAACACTCATGCCTAATAAGAGAGCTTCATATTCCGCCGTGTTGTTAGTGTTTGCAAACTGCAATTTGAAAGAATATGGAAAGATCTCACCTTTTGGAGAAATGAGAACCACACCAGCTCCGAATCCGTTGGTAGCACAACTATCGTCAAACTCTAGAGTCCAAACATCGTTAGAGCTATCATCAATATAAAGGTTGCTGGAATCTCCTTCTTCTAAAGTAGAAGAAAGAGTGCTTTCTTCTTCCATAGGAGAAGACTGATTTTCTTCAACTTGAGGAAGAATTTGAATATCTTTTTCTGTAGTAGAAGATGCAGCATCTTCCACCATATTATCAAGGGAGTTTTCAATTGGTATTAAATCCTCTCCATCATTAGAAGGCCCTTCACTTGCTGAGAGAGTCGAAGATTCTGCTGAAGACCAATCTTCAGCAAATTCGGAAACTTCATCATTATGGAGATAGTAGTTCCCGAAACTAGCTGATTCAAAGAGAATCTGAGCATGAGGGTCATTAGATTTCACCACTGTATACTTAGTTTCCCTTTCAGGAACTAATTTCTGCACAATGCCCTTGATAGGAATCCCGGCCTCTGTCATGTCCATGTTAGGCTCGCCCCCTACATCTTTACAGAAGTTTCGTCCAAGTAGCATCCCATAAGAAGCCGGAACGTCCGCAACTAAGACAGTCATCTTTATCTTTTTGTCAGGAAAAGCTGCAAAGGCAAATTGTGCATCTTTGATTTGCCCAACAAGGGGCACTTGTTTGTTACCCATAGAATAACAATTGCCAAAAGTTTTTGTAAGAGTTAACCCAAGGCAATCAGCTACCTTGATTGGCATAACATTATCTGAAGCACCAGAATCTATAATGCAGTTACTCAACTTGAAACCATTAATAAGCAAGGAAATATAGAAAGGATCTATCTTTCCTGGAACTGAAGATGGGATGATAACCAGATTATTGGGCAGATTCTTGGCCTCTTGAACAGCAGGGATATTGGAACTAGGATGAGTATCCTTACTTTTCACAAATTTAACCAATCTTTCAAATTGGTCGGGGTTGGCTTGAAGATACTCTACTTCAGACATTTGGACCTTAGTCTTCCTAGCATGGTCAATGATATCAAAAGCTTGAAAAGAATTTTTTAGGGACATAAATGGTGTATTTTCTGCCATTGCTTTAGGATTTGATATACTGGTCTTAGGCTCACTAGAAGGAACAGTGGAGAGCTACTTACTTGATTTTTGGAGAAATCCTTAGTTAAAGTGGGCAGCGGTGTCCCCCTTTTAGCAATGGTAACTAGCAACTGAATATTGTTCTTCACCTTTGCTTCTTCATTTTGTTGAGCCAACCGAGTTTGGGATCCTGTCATTACAGCATACGCTTGACTTTCAACATTTTCAGCTTTTGCTGAACTATCATAGTGCATGTACCGTATAGTGGAGTCGTCAACTGCCTCTCCTTCTTCTTGGTTAAAGACAGCTTCATCTTCTGCTTGAAAATCATTAGAAGAGAGTTCTTCTTGATCCAATTCATAGTAGCCAATGGCTGCATTCTTCAAAGGAGCTTCAAGTGCAAGCCTCTCGGGAGGAGGAGGCAACTTAGCCTGATTTTTAGTAGCATAGTTGGAAGCAAAATTTGGGTATGCCTTTCTAGGAATATCCTTGTATGGAGCAGCATAAGAAGCTTGTGAAACCTACTTCTTCAAGGCAAGAAGTTCATTAGCCAACTTCTGCACCATATGATCAGTAGAACTTGAAGTAGAAGACTCAGAAAAGGAACTTCCTTTGAATTGATTAGGATCCTTCCGAATTTTCCCAGCTAGGATTAAATCATCTTCAATCTCCGTAGCAAGGACTTGAGCATGAGCCAAAGTTGTTGGAGCGGCTCTTCTTAATAGAAAACTGACTTCCGGTAGCTGAGTGTTGATGAAGAAACACTTGAGATTGGCAGGAGTAGGTTGAGAAGCAGTGGGAATTCTATTTGCTAATTTATTGAACTTAGCAATAAATTCACGCATGTTCTCATGTGTGTTTTTCTTCATTTGTGTCAACTGAGCCAACAATGCGTGTTCATCCTCAGCAGGCTTGAAACGCTCTTCAAACTTACTCTTAAGTGTATCCCAACTAGTGATATCACCAGCTCTTAGATTGTAAAACCAGTCAGCTGCAATTCCTTGTAGTGTTTCCACAAACAATCGTACAGCAACGTCTTGATATTCCACGCCTAGAACACCACACGCCATAGAGAAAGCTTTGATATGTTCATCAGGGTGCTGCTTACCATCTCCATGAAACTTGGCTAGATTCTTACATGAGCCTTGTGGAAGAGCATGGAGAGGTGGGGTGAGATTTAGAGGACCAAAAGTTGCTCCCCATGGACCGTGAGCCATTGCTTGAATAGTAGGAAAAACTGAAATTAACGGCTTGAAGAAAAAGGCTGAAAGTTCACTTGGGATCGGCTTCTTCTTTTTGGATGGAGGAAAACTTGTAGTCCGTGAAAGAGGGGATATGGTAGTAAGAAGATCAAATCTAGCTTGTTCAACCCAACTTAATCTAGCAGCTTGACAACTTTGTCCCTTCTTACGTCGAATGTAGTAACGGATGTCTTCCAGCGTAGAAACTTAACAACAAACCAAGTAAACCAGTATAGAATAAGGATGCTAGACTTCAAAAGAAAGCAAGAGGCTTTCAAATATGTTCGTAATCCCCAGCGGAGTCGCCAAAAACTGTTGGTCGAAAATTTTGTATACTTGGGAAAGCATACAAGATTGTGGTTTCAACCACAGCACGTGACATAAAACTCTCCTAATTAAGGGAAGGCTCCCCCTTTAACTAAACAAAACTAATATGGGTAGGACAGAAATCGTTCCTTTTAATTCAGGAAAGATTATATTCTTTTCTCTTCGCAGAAAAGAAATAGCAAACATTAAGAAAACTTATTACGGCAGCTATGCAGTGAAACCAAGAAAGAGGAAATAAAGTTTCCTGAAAGCACAAAAACTTTCGTCACTTCCTCTGGGACGGGACAACAACCAATAAACGCAAAGTCTTGAGGAATGAAATCCTATCTACCCTTTTAGAATGATTACCTAATGATAATATACAGCATAAAACAGTGCAAAGTCTGCAACTATGATGTACCTATTAACTACTCTAAATGAGAACTACCACGAGCACAAAGTCTTGCAATTCTTCTCAATTTCTAAATACTAACTACAAATTCAATTTTTAATAATTACAGCACAAAGTCTGCAGACATTTCAATTGAATCTCTCTTCAGCAATATTCCACAATCTCCAAGTAGTCACAAAATAATGCTCCAAAATGGCATAAGAACACAAAGGATGCAAAGTAGGGCTTCAACACAAAGTCTAAAATTCCAACTCTTTGATATTACTTGAAAAATCACAACTTATAACTATAAAGTTCAAAGTCTTTATGAGTACAAAATTCTACAGAAATTTCTTGCTTGCTAAAAAGATAAGATTACAATAGACCCCCTCAAGTATTTATAGAAGAGAGGCCTTGAGAAAAAGGTGGGAGGATCTCAACAAACTTGAGAAAATCTCTCAACCGCTAACTAACTGCAATTGACTTATTCAAAATTACAAACCAAATTGTGATTTCTCTTGTAAGAATTTACATGTAATTACATTTTCTGAAACTGCAAGAAAAGAACACTTGCAATTGCAAAACTTGTTTTTACATTTATTTTATCGAAAGTAAAATACATAAAACAACCTAATATTTTTCATTTCGTCCCGTTCCTAGCTTTGAAAGATAGAAACTTGCTGATAATTCCCTGCAACTCATCAGGATCGGGACCAAGTGTATTTCTAGCAACGGCAACGGTCTTTATGATAACATCATAGTATCTGACTGTCGCCTCTATATGTTCTTCGAAAACAGCTTGCATCTTGTCGAAGATCATCTGGTGATTGACAAATGTATGGATTGTATCCATGGAAAACTGATCTGAATCTAGCTCTTGGTGACGATTTGCAGTAATCTGAGAAACAACATCACTGGCTGCAAGCAATTCTCCTTCATGACTTAAAACTTTGCAAGGGATTTTCTCAAAGTCTGAAAGCATGTCATGTTCAACTTCAGCACTCATCTCAAGGGTAGCCTGGACATCTTTGATAAGATCTTAAACAACTAATGACTTGTTCGTCATAAGTTCCTCAAACTCTATGTATTTTTCCCTATTTAAAATCACTGAGTTGCTGCACAGAATTTCCAACTTCACTTGATCCATCTCATGCCAGATTTTTAAATATTTCTCAAGAGAATGTAGACTTTGCTGAAAGGCTTCTAGAGTTTGATTCATTTTGAATCTTGCTGCCTTGACACTCAAATTCTTCAATGCTTTTTCGACCACTGGTATTCCTTGATCAATTAATTGGGCTGTCCAGGAATCAATTGCTTTAACTTTTTGCGCAATTCTTTCTAATTGCCTGACTGATTCTTTAGGAGCAAACAAAGATAGTGAATCAACCGTTTCTGATGACCCAATAATCCTTTGAATAACTGAAACTAGTTGTTCATTTTCTTCTTTGAGCTTCTCTTTCTTGGCTAGAAGTTCATTGTAGCTTTGTGCCAAGACTATCACCGAACTCTGAGCATCTTGCATCATGTTAGCATGAGTCTGCTTGCCTAATTCCACCCTAGTGAATCTGTAATCAGACACTTGCATCTCTTCATGTGGTTTGTTTACGAGAGGTTCTGCTATCTCAGCATACTTCATCTTATTGTTGTCAACAAACACCTGCGAGACTGTTTTTGCTTTCTTTACAATCATTGGTTTGGATTTCTTCAATTTCTGGAAATCAAACACATCAGGAGAGACTGCTTGTTTCTTTCTCTTCGAAGCAATTGAGTTTAACCATGGAGGAAGATCCAAGGTTCTCACGTCTGAAACAGCAACTACAGTCTATGTAGAAATGGATTCAGTTTGTGTTACAGCTGTAGTTCTAGGAGGTGCCTCAGTTTGTATAGCAACAATGGTTTTCTCAAAAGACAAAATGCGATTAGAATCAGCCATGAAACAATCAAAGCTTGTTGCTGATGTATCTATCTCTGGGAGAGTTATCTCTGACATTGCCGGAAAGATTGGATTTGTATCAAATACATTCTCCAAGTTGTCATGCAAGCTTCTTGCAGGTGTATTCATTATTGATGTAGCTGAGGAATGATGAATAGCTTCTGAAGGAGGGATAGAAGAAACGAACACAGTAGAGAAAGAATCAACATCATTGTCGATGGGAGACATAGGAGATATTCCAAAAATAGGTATTGGAGCTTCAACATGAGGAGACGTTTCACTTAGAATCGTAGAGGTTTCAAGAACCTCTTCTTCTTGCTGATCCAGAACTTGAACCTGTGTTTCCTTAACCTCCTTCCCCTTTAGTGTTTCCTTCTCCAACGGTTTTTCCACAGCCCGGCTAACTCTCAACTTAATCCTGGTACCTGAAGAGGAAGCTCCTTCTTTTGATCTGTCTCTAACCTCTGACTTCAATCCTTTGGGCCCAGCTGAATCATCCTCAACTCCGATTCTGATTTTTATAGTCTTAACACCTATGCTTTTGAGCCAAGTGTTGGTATTTGCCAAGACTGAGTGAAACCTATCAAAAATAGAGGTAGATTCCTTCTGAGAGCACTGGAATGCAAGAATGGGCGCGTTAGCAACTTCTTGTTCTTCATATTCAGAATTTAAAACCTGCCCATCATCAATTACTCCTTCTGGAACTAAGGTCAGATTAAGATCAACAACTTTTTCCACCGTGAGCCTGCAGTAATCCATTATGTAGATATCTTTTTCTATTCGGAGGTCTGCCCAAATGTCTTCCACGCGATGTACATGAGTGAAGGCTCTTTTAATTTTGTCTTTCACCCTTCTGTAGTCGAATTCCATTCTAGCCTGAAATTTCTTTAACTTCATCTCCTGAAGTTCAGCCTCCATTGCTTTCGCTCTTGAGGAAGTTGTCAAAGAATACCTCCCAATTATCAATGGATTATGTGATGAAATATTGACTCCAGTCTTATGTTGTGTAGCTTGACATGCATGCACTGTCATCAACTGCCTTCCCAGCTCCATCAAAATGATCTTATCTGTCGGATACCTTGGAAGCATATAAGGTTGGTCTTCAAAACAGCCAACTCTCATGTAAGTGAAGGTAGGGAACTGAAGAAATAGGCAACCATACTCATTTACTTTCCTCCAAGCAGCCTCGGATATCCTGTTGTTTTCCAATGCTTTGTCAAATAAACACATGAGATGACCAAAGAAGGCATCTTGAACTCTTCTATAATGCACCCGTCTTTGCCTTAAAGTCAGCTGATCATAATACTCCCATATAGGTACCAATGATCTATCACCTTTGATAGAAAGGCCTGGAAGGTGCCTCAATGAAGCTGCTATGTAAACCAGATATGAGTTCATGTAGAAGGTGAGTGTGGTGGGAACCTATGCAAGTTGTTCACACAAACTGTCGCTGATTATTTCACCCCAGAAAATTGGGTACTATGCCTTTCTGATAACCACGATGAATTTATACATCCAGCTTTCAAACATATTGGAAACTTTCAACCCCACTATTTTGCTCAGGAGAGTGATCATATCATTAATCTCTTCCTTAAAATCAAACCGATACAATTTGGGTATCCGGGTCACACAAGGTCGTGATTTGAGAAGCCACCTGTGATTGATATGCTTAATACAATCATTCTTTTTCTGCTCGTAATGATTATGAGCACTCTTCATTGTGATTTCTGAATACGTAGGAGCATCAAGAACTCTGAAGATTCTGTTGATAGTCTCAGGATCAAGTCTGATAACCACGTTGTCTTCATCGTCCCTGATGGTTCTGGATTCACTATTAAAACGAGATGCACATGCAAGGACGAATTTTGTCTCAAGGGCAGCAACAGGTTAAGTAGACACCAGGTGAATATGACTCCTCTGCAACAACTGCATATTGTGAGAAGTTGATTTCTCTGCTCTCTTAAGAAGCTCGGACATATCAACATGACCAATTTCTATGTCCTTGATTTCGTCTATGTTTGAGACCACGTGAGATGGAGAAACCTCATTCTTATACTTATCAAATTTGTACTTCATCTTCTTGTTTGTTTGAGAAGCTAGTTCATTTGTCATTTTGCAGGAATCTACAAGGCTGCGGTGAAAACCCCATAAGGTCAGAACATCATCAGCATCAACGTGTGAAGACATGGTATCCATTAACAACAAGACTCAAACCCTAGGTCAATGAAACTACTTTCTGAATGATGATGGAGAATGAAGGCAAAAAACCAATTCGGATCTTGGCGGGCTGATTGCGACTGAAAGCAACGTTTCACCTTCTTGGAACAGCCAGTCAAAACTCCTAACTTGAATCTGAAGTCAAGTCCAAAAAGTTCAACTTTTACGCTTTTTGAAGCATTTCGGGTTTTTGAGTGTCTTCAGCAACTTTTACAAAGTGCAGTTGGGATTTTTTGAACATTTAGCAATTTAATTTTTGCAACTTTTACAATTGCAATTCTCATGACAAATCCCGACTTGCTATTTGATAATAAAAACACGAATTTAAGCCAAGGCATTTTTTGCGAAAATTGGCAAAGAGGTTTTGTTTAATTGTTCAAAAATGAGATGAGTGCAATGAAAGAGGCGAATTTGGTGAAGGAAAGTGAGAATGGAAAATGGAAAATGGAAAGTGTAAAGTAGCTCGTTTAGGTGAAATGACAATGATATTTCAACCTAGCATGCAAAAGACTCTTGGAGAAATCGCAATTTCCCTTCAAGAAAACATGTTTTTTAGAAATCTTTACCAAACAATGTGAGGCAATGACGATTTCATCTTTTAAGAACAGCATTTTATTCATCACGAAAAGACGTTAAAATAAAAACGCGAATTGATGAAAGACGTGATTCAATGAAAATAAAACGCGTTTTCAGAAATGGGCAAAGATAAAGACCTTCATAAAACAAATGAAAAAATTCTTCACAAGAAAACACTCAACGAAAAGGAGCAAAAACCAGACGCGATTTTAGTAAAAAAAAAAACATTCACCAAAGTACACGCGATCTGGTTAAGAGGAAAAGACTACAAAAGATCAAGAAAGAAGAGCCATACCTGAAAAACGAAGCTGAAGCATAAAATGAAGAGGAAGACTCTAAAAAACTTGCATTCTCTTCAACAAAATGAGAGCCTAAATATTCAAGATGAGGACGCGAGTTCAGTTGCCAAATTTATGAAAGCTTTGACAGAAAGAGGTAAGCAATCAAATTTGAACACAAACTCTTTTTCAAATTTGGGCGAACTCTTCAAATCGGGTTTCTAGAGCCAAGCAACAATCAAAAATGACAAAAATCGGGTTTTTAAGCTCACTCAGCAACTTTTTTCAGTACTCATGAGTAAAATAGGAACTTTTTGGCACTTCAACAATTTTATTTTTGTCAAATAAGTGAAATCGGACCTTTTGGCTCTTTTGGCAATTTTTATTTTGACAAAATAGGAACTTTTAACAACTTAAGCAAAAATCAGACTTTTTTAGCACTTTAGCAATTTTGCTTTTAGCAAAGTAGGAACTTTTCACAACTTAAGCAATTTTCAGACCTTTTTGAGACTTTAGCAATTTCACTTAAAGCAAAATCGGAAATTTTTGAGACTTTAGCAATTTTGCCTTAAGACTTAAAACTTCCTATTCTACTGAGCTGCCTTAAAAACCCAAATTTGACCAAAAACACAAGAAAAATGACTCAGAATTTTACAAAAACGGAAAGGGGAGCCGATGAAAGGATGCCCAAGGGGATCGTCAATTGAAATCTAAAGTTTTCAGATCTCAACAACTCGTAAAACGTGCTTTAGAGAGAAAAACTTCAAATTTTTTGGTAGGTTGCTCCAATTTTTGCCATGTCAAAAATTGAGGACAACAATTTCTTAGTGCATATCTGAAATATATACTGCTGTAGATTGCTGCTCAGAAATATTGTAGAGGAGTTTCCTGTTGTATATCCAATGGCAAAGAAATTGTAAGACTGTCTATCATTATCACTGTTATCTATATGTTCAGAAATGTATTGTGGGAGGCATTGAGTTTCAGTATGATGTAGTAGTTAAACTCTTATACTGTTATGAATGAAGTATTATTCATGCCATAGTTGGCTCACTCGCCAAAAAAAGTTTTCCTCTTCGAGTTTTACTCGCAGAAGGTACGTACGTACTTTGCAAAAACCGGAAAAACTCGCGAGTTTTTGCAAAAACTCGGCGAGTTTTTAAAAAAAACCCGCGCGGCCTGTGTCTTATGTCCGCGGCCGGCCAAAATGTCATTGTCATTTCATTTTTTCACTTGTTTTCACTTTTAGCAGAGGAAAAAACTTGCCCAAAGCATTTTGCACTATTTATCTGTGATTTGGCATCGAGGGGACGAGATTCGAAGGGGATTTTCATCAGATTTCGAAGGCAAATTGGATTTCCAGGTAGGTTTTCTAATTTTTCTTGTTCTTTCTTTTTTTTTCATTTTTTCTTCTTTTTTGTTGATTGTATGTTTAAAAAACATCATGAATGAACTATAAAACAAATTCAAATACATTTATATGTTTAAAAGAAGATTTAGATTCAACAAAACAAGAATTTGTGACACTTTTTATGATTTTTTAATATATTTTGCAGTTTTTTTCATTTTTTTCAAATTTTCTTCAAATTCTAGTTATTTTTTGTAATTTTGATTCTTCTTGTTTGTTGAAAACATGTTTAAATTTATATATTAGCTTAATTTGTTACTAATTTAAAGTAGTTTTCTAATTTTTACATTTTTTTGTAACCCTAGTTTATTATTTTCTTTTTTTAATCCATTTTTTTTGATGAAAAATTGAAAATGTTTAGAGTTTAGACTTTAGAATCTTAAATTAGTTTACTATTTAGAATCTTAGATTAGTTTAGAATCTATTTTGAAATTTTCAATTTTGATTTAATCTAATTTAGCTTGTTTTTAAAATTTCTATCAAAAAACTAACAAGTTTTGATTTCACTTTGTGTGTGTACTGTGTAGGTAACAGGTTAATTGATCATGGCTTCTGAATCCGCTTCTACTCCTACCTCAGCCCCATCTGTGCCTGGGAGTGGGGAATATGTAGGCACTCGTCCAAAAGGAGCTAGAGATCCCGCTTGGAGATATGCATATGAAGGACCAGAACCTGGATCAGTGTATTGCATTAGATGTAAAGAAATTTACCGTGGAGGCATCAATCGCCTCAAATACCACCTTGCAGGCATCCCTAGACGTGATGCTAAGGCTTGCATAAACACCAATGAGGAAATCAAAAGACAAATGAATGCAATACTTTCCGCTGCAGAAGAAAAAAAGATGCAAAAAGCGAAGGCAAAAGCAGCAATGCAAGCTGCCATAGCTTCTTCTCAAGGTGTTGCAAGTGCAGACAACCTTCACTCACTGTCAGATGATGATGATGTAGTAGCCAACATAGCGGGCTCTCTTCGTGGTCCACGTGTGCGAAGGCAACCCACCACCACCACCATGCCTTCATCTTCCTCTACTAGAGTACCAGTGGCAGGATCAACACAGACACCTAGAGCCACAGGTTCACACATTGGTGATTTTTTTGTGCCTAGAAACACACCTGGTGCACAACCTTCTTTAGAGGCAACTGGGTGGAATAAGGAGGTGCGTGAGCATGCAGATGTTGCTTGTGCCGATTTTTGGTACTTCAACAACATCCCTTTCAATGTGGCAAGCTCACCTTATTGGGACAATTTGGTGACCGCATTGACAGTTGCAGGGAAAGGCTACAAGGCGCCTTCGCGCAAAGAATTGAGTGGAAGGTTAGAAATTAGTTTATGTTCTTTAATTTAATTTTATGTTTCTTAAGTTTAATTTATGATTAATTTAAGTTATTTTTTTGTTTACAAATTAAAATTGTGTACTTAATTTCACTTTGTACTTGTAGGTTGCTTTCTAATGCTACTGAAAGAGCAAAGGCAGTGATACAAGAACAAAAAGAAGAATGGCAACAATATGGCTGCACTATTCTTTCTGATGGGTGGACGGATGGAAAAAACCGTACCATCATAAATTTTTTGGTTTCTTGCAAAAATGAGGTGGTGTTCTTGAAATCCGTAGATGCCTCCAACATAGTAAAAAATGCAGAAAATTTGGCTAGAATGTTGGAGCAAGTGTGCATGGAGGTTGGGCTTAAAAATGTCGTGCAAATCATAACTGACAATGCAGCGGCATATGTGGCAGCAGGAAGAATCCTCCAAGATAGACACCAGACAATTTTTTGGACACCATGTGCTGCCCATGTCCTTGACCTTCTTTTGGAGGACATAGGAAAATTACATTGGGTCACACCGATTGTAGAGGATGGAAGAAGGATCACTAAATACATCTACAATCACCCTTGGGTTCTGAGCTTGATGAGGGAGCACACCAATGGGAGAGACTTGGTGAGACCTGGTGTGACAAGGTTTGCAACGGTTTTCTTAACGTTGCAAAGCATTCTTGGCGCATTGACGGCTTTGAAACAAATGTTTGTGAGTCAAGCATGGATAGACTCACCTTATTCAAAGAAGCCGGAAGGAGAAAGAGTTGCAAGCATTGTCTTCGAGCCCCTCTTTGCACAAAAAGCAACAGAGATTGTGAAGGTAACTTCAAAACTTTGAGTTTGAATCTAAATTCAAATTGAACATTTTCTTAAAGTTAATGTCCTTCATTGTAAATTTGTAAATTACTAAATTGTAACTCTAATAGTTTTTTGCATTTTTAAATTTATATTGTAGGTGTCAGAGCCCTTGGTTAGAGTGCTCCGTTTGGTGGATGGGGATCAAACCCCAATGGGTTATCTTTATGAGGCCATGGATAGGGCCAAGGAGGCTATTAGAAATTATTATAAGGGGGACAGCCTCAAGTTTGATCCCATTTGGGAGATTATTGACAGGAGGTGGAACAATCAACTCCACCAACCTATCCATGCAACAGGGTACTTCTTGAACCCCCGTTTCATCCATTCAGGCACCTATACAGATCCTACTGGAGAGGTTATGGAGGGCCTCACTACTTGCATTCAGCGGATGACATCCACGCCTGATGAGGCAGACTGCATTGTTAATGAATTGCAAAGTTACAGGGAAAAAAGGGGTGTACTCTTCTCTTCAGACTTGGCAAAGAGAGCAGTATCTAGGCTGCCACCAGGTATAAAATTTGAAATTTACAAGTTACAAAAATGAAAATTTGATAGTTACAAGTTACAAGTTACAATTTTCTAACTTTTTCTTCTTTTTTTTGTAGATGTTTGGTGGACACATTGGGGTGGAAAAACCCCACATCTTCAAAACTTTGCCCTCCGTGTTTTGAGCCAGCCTTGTAGTTCATCCAATTGTGAGCGCAATTGGAGTTTGTTTGAGGCCATCCACACAAAGAAGAGGAACAAACTCGCTCAAAAACGCCTCAATGACCTTGTCTATGTGCAATATAATCTTCGATTGCGCATAAAAAAGGTAGAGGAGATATCATATGATGATCCAATTGATTTGGAGGAGATAGATCCATACAGTGATTGGACAGGGCGAGGGGAGCAACCTCCATTGTTTACCGAGGATGAGATTTATGATTTAGAGCGACAGGCAATGGAGGAGGGTGGATTTACATTCTCATTGGATGACCTTGAGGATGATCCTGAGGAGGAGTCATTGCCAGTGCCACCACCAACAGCTGCAGGAGGATCTACATCTAGGATGGAGGTTGAGGAGCCACAGGCACAGCAGGAGCGGAGTCCTATGATTACACGGACACCCTCTTCCGGTCCCATATTGAGATCTAGACATGGGAAGAGGAAGATGTGATTCATGTGAATTTGTAAAAACTGAAATATATTAATGTTTATGACATATGTAGTATTTACTTTCAGTTTTACAAAAACAAATTGCTATTTCATTTTGTTTCAGACTATTATCATATCAGCACATTGAGCATTCCACATGAGGATGCCATTTTGTATCCAATTTCTTTCAAATCAATCAAATATAGCTTGTTTCTTATATGTACTCATTTATTGACTCATTGGATGCATCTTATCTTTGAATTTTGCAAAAAAAATGAGTTTTTAGTGAAGTTTAAGCAATTTTTTAAGTTCCCGAGTTTTTTCCGAGTTTTTGCCGAGTTTTTGCCGAGCCGAGTTTTTCGGGCTTGCCGAGTACTTGAAAATGCCGAGTTTTCCAACTATGATTCATGCTATTGTCATTACATGTTGTTGCAAATCTTTATTCACTGAGTTTTAGATAAGAGCATGTAAATGTTTGACAAAATGAAACATCTGTCAAAGTGAAACTAGTTGGAAAATATCGAACAAAATCAGTAGGGGTTTTTACATCATACCAGCATATTGAAGTGGCCTATTTAAGGCGATTTCGATCAGTTTTATAAGGCAATTTGCAGCATATTCATAAGATGCTTTTGTGCAGAGATATAAAGTTAAATGGTGATTATATTTGAAGTTTAAATTAAAGATTTAAACTTGGATATTTAATTGGGCCGATTCATCCTTTGGCGCCAATGTTTGAAGACTCCAAATTAAATATTAAATGATGTGGACTACCCCTTTATTGGAGTGCCTCATTTTGGGGAATTAAACTTGAAAATAAAAATAATAAATTTATTTTTGAAGTGGCCGACCTCTTTGGTTGAAGCGCCACCTTGGAGATTTAAAAATAAATAAAATATTATTATCTCAAGGCTCGCCGACCCCTCTCAGGAGAGTCACCTCCTTTTGGCAAAGGGGTATGTTTGAAGGGATATAAAACAAGGTAAAATGGAGATGTAATATGTAAGTTTTTCAATGAAATATCCTTCTATATATTAGCAGATTTAAGTGCAGATCTGAGGGCGGATTTGAAGCATTTTTTATAGAATAATATTTTTATGAAGAGCACAAATAAGAGGTTATTCAAGCAGATTTGTACAAAGCATTTGAGCAGATTTATGAAAACTATTTGAACTCATTTGTGGGAGACATTGGAGCAGACTTATGGCAGATTTTTAAAAGAAGTTTTAAGCAGATTTGAATGATGTTATGAGCAGATATGTGAAGCATATTACAATAGCAATATTCAAGAAGCTGAGCATAATATTCATTTGGAGGTTGGTGCTTCTCATTAGAAGAGATTGTTGTCTCTTTCTGGGTTGGTGCTCAGTGGTGGGGATTGGTGTCTCTAGTGGGTTGGTGCCTACGAAATTTGTAGGAAGGTATTATACAAGCAATATTTTGCCGTGGTTTTCTCCCATAAGGGTTTCCACGTAAAATCATGTCTCTTATGTATGTGGATTCTTGTGATTGCTTCATTGTGATTGTTAAAGTTTAAATTGGTAAAAGATTGACTTATATTGATTCACCCCCCTCTCAGTATAAGTGTGTTTCTTCACAAAAAATTCACGTACAATTAGAATTCTGCAAATATTAATGTTGAAAATTCAAGGAAGCCCAACATATCATAGTACTAGATGAAGAAGCCTAAGATACCATCTAGTTAAGTAAGCAATTTGTGTGGTGATCCGATGTGAACCTACCATCTATCCAAAAGGTGAGGTTGTTGGAGTATGGACAAACACTGAGAGGAGGTGGGTGAATCAGTGTCTAATAGACAGACCTTAAATTCAAACCTTCTTAAACTTTAATCAAGACTTTTAATTTTGATTCCCTTTCTTTTGATAACAGTGCAGAGTAAATGCTTTGAGAGCATTTATGACACCATTAACTTAGTTCAATTTTAGACAACTTATGCCAATAAAACTGGTGTGAGATATCTTGCATTTGCAAAGGAGATAATTGACATTGTTTAACAATCAGTGCATGATGACAAAACAAGTGCAACTCATAAGACTGTACATGAAGACCAACATTGTTTAATCACTTTAGGACCACTAGATTCCAATGCTGACATATGATACGTATGAAACAACTAAGAGCTTTAGAGCATCATAACAATTCTTGAGCTATGAATCAGATGAATACGTTTATGCTTTCTTTTGAATCAGAATTTTAAACAATGATAGTACACTTGTGCAAGACATTTTGATATAAAGATTTGCAGAGATGAAGGAACTAACATTCAACAATGTTCAGACTGATAAGAACAATCACTCTCAAAATCATCACAGTATTGAAGCATTATCACATCAGAGCAATGAGACCATAAGACAAAGAATTTGTCGAGTAGAAAACCCTCCTGGGGTAGAAAAACCACTCCTAAACTGTTGCCATACTGGCTTATATTTCCAAATCACTGCTTACAGTGCACCCACTCAAGGAGCAACAACCCCTTATTTAGAAACACCCATTTCAAGGAGCACCAACCCCTCATTTAGTTTCAGTACAATCATATATCAGAGGATTTCTCTATTTTCTTATCAACTCACAGGAGCCTCTCAATCTAATACTCCTAATATCCTAAAGGTTCTCAATCGAACCTTCAAAATACCAAACATATTAAACAAGAAAGCTATCTCTCTGCATTATATTTGCAGATTAACTATTGCAGCAAGTTTTCACTTGTACTTCAAAGAACAAAATCAATCTCTAAAAACCAGTGATCAAACAATGTATATCTCTCTTTACAAGCTGCACACTTTTTTCTTTTTTTTGGAACCTTCATAGAAGGTTTTGATAAGATAGAATCTATGTCGTTTATTTTCAAGATTACAAAAATACAATGATATATGCACTATAAAATGATTTCATCTGACAATTTCAAAGTGATTTTATAGATCAAAAATGCATTTCAGGAAATGTATCAAAAACCTTCAAATGTTGTGACAGGTGGAAACCATATTTCCCCAAAATCATCTTTTTCTCCACAACACATTTTATCCATATTAATAAAGACAAAAAGGAAACTATCACTGCCAAAGCCTGTCAAAAACATTGTAACCGTTTCCAAATCACCATGTTTATATGGCCTGAATAAAACGAACAGCCTTTTTAAAATACTAAAAAAGGAGAACGAAAAATAAACTGAATGCGAAGAAAGATGTCCTGATACAAGATTCCAACAACCCATTTTCCCTTCCATATTCGAGCAAAGAGAAGAAACTGCTCTTTTTAAAACATACATCAAATGATGGAAGAGATACCTGATCATGCAGAATGAAACCGAAAAAGAAAGCATGATAACCTATTTAGAAGCATCTACCAACCCAGCAGGTAACGCCATCGAATCTCCTTTCAGATTCGAGCTCCCAGCCAATAAAAAACAACAAACTAAGCAACCATACCCCTCATCGCTTATACAAAGAGTATTGCATTCTGTCATTAACGTTTCAGCAAGCAAAATCATTGAATCACAACAATTACAATCTCTTCATGGCGGGGGTTAGGGTTACCAACCCTATTTTTGCAAGAAGAGCCAACGAAAAGAATTCTGCCCTAATCAATACTTTCACAAGGTATTCGATTACTATGCCAAGAAAGATAAAAGTTGAAGTCCAAAATGATAATACACATTGTAATGAGTTTAAGTCCGCTGCCAATAATCACCTTGGAGGCTGACACAATGATGATTTAATTACCATGGAGGCCGACACAATAATCACCACTTTTTTGCTTCCTAAGAGTCGATTCAACATAATCATATAATAAACTTTATTCCATGTCCATGAATTTCAAAATGCCGACAAGGATAATGATAATCTGCCAAGAAATATATTCACAAGACTTTACACAAGTGATCGATAGGAGAGTTATCACCTTTAATGTATGCTTTGGGAAACCCGATAGGATTTAGCTCTTTTTAGATGCCGATTCCAAAATACCAACCAATGAAAAAGACCAATACCACATTTAGTGCCTGACACCATCTATGGTGAAAAAAATATGAATAATTCAATATCCTCACTGAAGGTAATATCAACCATAAGGTGCTTCAAGGACATTTACCAAAGAAATATGATGAAATACTTGTTAACCAAAACAAATGCTTCAGACGAGATAATTGCTAGAGGAGCAATGTACAACTTGTAAACCAAATTTCATGAAAACTTAAGAAGTCACCTTCCATTGTCAAAACAAATGCAAAGAGACCTGGTAACAATTATTCAATGTGACCTTGTTTCACTTAGCCAAGTCATCAACCCTTGCCAATGAGGATTATATGAAACCGGATAAAGACACCATATGCCAAGATCAATTGTTTACTCGCTACGGGTACAATGACGTACGGAGTAAACGGAAATATAAAATAACATTGACAGCATATAATAATCACATGGCAATCGCACAGAACATAGATATACTTCTTTATTCAAGATTCGGCAATTACATCATAATGTCTCTGTTAAATTTAATCAAATCTAATCAAATTATATTCTAAGGGAGAATAAGTAAATCCTAGATCTCAATTTACTTGTATGTATTCTAAGTCAGATTTCTAAAGTCTTTATTTCAGATCTTCTGATTGCAGAACATCTATCTATTTCCATGTCTACAATAGAAGTCGAAATCATGTTTTATATCTATAAGGGGTGACGCGCCTCAAGGAGAGACGCATTTTATGAGAGGACGTGTCTCCACAAAGTGGAGACACGTCCGCTCATGGGACGTGTCCCTTGAGTACGCGGGCTCCCTTTACACAACCAATAATTATCGATGGTAATCATTAAACAATCGCATGCATTTAGCAAGTAGCGATTAGAATAAATGAGGTTCGATCATCTTTGTATTTCGAATTTACTTCAGAATTCTGAATATCTTACTTGTAGATAATACAGTAGATTTCGATCATTTATAAATGATGATAATGCATAATGCAGTCATCATTTATATATGACCGAAGCTACCTTAAATCAACACTCCCTCTTAGCTAGGGAAGATAACTCAAAACAAGTAAGTAGAGATATCACCTTACACGTGATATCGAAGATATGATATGTTTCCAAAATCGTCAATTCACATGACAATTTTCATAACACATCTTCATTATGGTATGTGCACTGACATCAAATCATATGATGTCTACCATAATAGTTCATGGCATGTCCACGGATATATATATATATTGTAATGTCCCTTACCCGGTTTGCCCTAGAATTCATTTGTTGATTAGGTTTAGGGTTCCTTCTTTCCACATGATTGTTCTTTTTAATTAAGTAATCTTGATTTGAAATATGCATTCACCATATTAACAACATTCCCACACACACATATATTTGTTAGCATTAACATCTAGATATCCAAAATATAAGCATAATCATAAATGCAATTTAACAAGCAAGAGGAGTGCCATGGGTGGATCCGTCCTAAAGCCTGCAAATAAATCTCAAGAGGTTGTCCATCCCAATCCTTCTTGCCTAGTAGCTTAGTACCTGCATACTCCATTCATGGCAACACCTCGAAGACACTCATCCTATCAGGGGGAGAGGAATTATGGAATCCTTAAGTAGCCTAAGGTCTACCACCTCCTATTCGCCCAATCCCTAGTCAAGGGCCTAAGGGGCTGCAAGGCCCAATCCCTTGTCTAGGGCCTAAGGGGCACAAGCCTAGGTGGGACCCCCAACCTTCTATAACCCAATCCCTAGTCAAGGGCCTAAGGGGCTGCAGGGCACAATCCCTTGTCTAGGGCCTAAGGGGCTGAAAGTGGGGTTTTTAGACAATCTACTTAAACCATGGTTCACCCTTCCTGATAGGGTTACAAGCACAAAGAAGACAATCTTTACACGATCAACTATATTTGCATTCATCCAAGATTTATTTCATGCCTATAATCAAATATATCTTCATTTATCAATGGTTCTTTAAATTCATCATTTCCTAGAATAATTCTCATTATGATAAGATTAAAGAAAGCATTATATCAATAATCAAATTAGCAATATCAATTTCTTATATTCAAAATATGCTAAATATCATTGCTAAGTGAGTAAATCACCTGAGTTGCTACATCTCTCCATGTTTCCTTACTCCTCATTCAACCTTATACTAAATTGATCATAGGATGAGCACAATTCATAAATATATAATCTATTTATGTTTATATTAAAGAGTCATCATTACTTATAAGTATCATTATTACATTATCATGTATATGTATTTATATCTATATATATATATACTTTATATACATATATATAATTATTCTTTTACTTATATCCATTAGTATATATATAGATATGTTTATATAATTATTCCTTCCTTATTCATATATATTCTTTATTTATTGAATATTATTCATTAGAAAATTTATCTATATCTATGCATATATACTTCTATGCCTATTAAATTATATATATATTTATATTAAATGACTATATTCCAATGCATAACAATCATTGTTGCTGCTGTTCTAAATTGCAGATTGTATTTCTCAATGTTTTTCTCTCCCTTCCTTATTTTCCTTCCTTCTATTTATACCATTCAAGGTAGGTGACTCATGGGGGGAATGTATTGTTTGGTGAAAGAAGTGACTTTTCATAAAATACATCCCTTTGTTGGATTTAATTGCTGCCTTTATTATCACAATAATATCTATTTTTAAAATAATATATTATTACTATAATTATGATATTTCAGATTTCTATTTATTTTATTATTTTATTTTGATGTTTTATTGAACATATTTTAACATTAAAGTATAATAATAAAACAATTTGCTAATATCTTATTATTATTTTATTCTAATGTATTACAATCTTTGATGTGTAATTATTATAATATTTATTTATTATTATTATTTTTGATATTAAGCTATTTAATAATAGAATGTAATAACAATAATTTGCCTATATATTATTATTATATTTTTATATTGATATGATACACATTTATTTTATATTTTAATATTATTTATTAATTTACTTGTATTTTAACACTTAGTCTTTATAGTTCTGCTATTTCGGGGACATGACATATATATCCACCATGATTATCTCATTAGGATCATAATGATCTTCAATTTTTATATCAAGTCACATGATATCTATCAATATGTCCACGAGATACCATCATGATATGTCCACAGATATCAAGTCACATGATATCTATCATGATAGTTCAACACATCATTGTAGAGTCGTCACTTTACAATGTCAAATACAAGTGTTCATTATTAGAAAGATCGTCACCTTTCAATAATGTACACAGGGGGATAGAGGGCCCATAAAGTCATGGAGTCACACACATGACAAAAGAGTTTACACATTAAACATCTTTAAATATATTAGTACAACTAAACAATTTGAATCTCAATCACAATATCAAATTACATTTCAACCATACCAAGTTTCTTCCTGAAGTGTTCAACTTTAACTCTGGAGAGAGGCTTGGTGAGAATGTCTGTTGTTTGATCATTTGTACTAATATACTCCAACTAGATCACATTCCTTTCTACCATGTCTCTTACATAGTGGTAAGGGATCTCAATATGCTTAGATCTATCATGGAATACTGGATTTACTGAAAGCTTGATGCAACTCTGATTATCACATGGATAATAGTAGGATTCAAGGGCTCACCAAATTGTCCCACTAGTAGTTTCTAGAGCCATATTGCTTCTCGTGCCCCCATAGAGGCAGCAATATATTCAGCTTTTGTCGAGCTTTGTGCCACTAAAGATTGTTTTCTGCTAATCCAATAGATCATAGCCGATCCTAAACTGAAGCAACATCCTGATGTGCTTTTCCGATCGGTTACACTTCCAGCACAATCTGAATCAGAGTATCCATGTAGATCTAGTTGGTCATTTTTGTAAAGAAAACCATATCAATTAGTGCCTTGAAGATATCTCAATATGTGTTTCACAGCCATAAGGTGAATTTCCTTTGGCTCACACATGAACTGGCTTAGAGCATTCACTGCATAGCAAATATCAGGTTTGGTGTTAACCAGGTACATCAATGATCCAATCATTTGTCTATATAGAGTGGGATCTGCAAACTTAGATTCCGTTGCTGCTTCTTTTAGTTTGTGTAGGTTGGTTTCTATAGGTGTAGACATGGGTCTACAATCCAACTTTCCAAATCTCTTCAGAATAGCAATAGTATACTTTTCTTGATTTAGTATGATGCCATCTGATTTCTGCCAGACTTCTAAACCTAGGAAGTAATGTAAAATGCCCAAGTCTTTCATGTCAAATTATGAAGTTAGATCCTTCTTTCCTTGAGCAATGAGGTGATCTTCTCCTGTTATCAGCAGGTCATCAACATATAAAATAATTATTAGCATATCACCTCAAATTACCTTAAAATAAAAATTTGAGTCTGCATCATTCTTGGAAAATCCTAGTCCCAAGAGATAGCCGTCAATTCTTTCATACCAGGCCCTGGGAGCTTGTTTAAGTCCATATAGAGCCTTCTTTAATCTGCATACATGTGATTCAGGTTTATGTATCACAAAACCTTCAGGCTGCTCTAGATAGACTTCCTCTTCAATGGTCCCATTCAGGAAGGCAGTTTTCACATCCATTTGATGGATCTCCCAGCCTTCAACTGCTGCAATAGCTATTACTGCTCTAATAGATGTGTACCGGGCAACAGGTGCAAATGTCTCTTCATAATCAATGCCTTCTTTTTGTGAAAAACCTTTGGCCACAAAGCCTGCCTTGTGTTTTTCTATACTGCCATCAGCAGCATGTTTGATTTTGAAGAGCCATTTGGAAGAGACAACAGATTTCTCTTTTGGTCTAGGCACTATATCCCATACATCATTTTTCAAAATGGACTGATACTCTTGGTCATTGCATCCTTCCATACTTGATGTTTGAAGGCTTTTGTAACACTAGTGGGTTCTGAATTGATGATTTCATTCATTAGGGAAACATAGCTTGAGAACCTTTTGGGTCTCTTACTTTCCCTAAAGGTTCCCTTGGGCGCTGCATGATTTTGGGCTTCTTTAATCATTTTCCTAGCCCAAAGTGGTCTCTTCTTGCTGTTGTCATTTGGATTCTTTTCTGAAGCAAATTGAAATTCATTTATTGTTTCTTCAGGATACTCCCTCTGAATCTTAGGAGTAGGTTTCATTTCTAAGACTCCAGGGGAATTATGAATTTCTATCTCACTTGAACTCCTTGCCCTTTTGAATGCAAGGTCTTCTTCAAAGATGACATCTCTGCTTAGTTCAATTTGTTTCTGCCCGGGTATGAATATCCTATAGGTTTTGGAGGTTTCACTATATCCCACAAAAAACCCCTTTCTTTCTAGAAGGTTCTAGTTTGAATCTCTTTTCTATAGGTACATGAATGTAGACCGGGAAACCAAAGATCCTTAAGTGACTAATGTCAGGTTTTATACCAGTGAAAACTTCTTCAGGAGTCTTGTTGTCTAGATGAGAATGTGGACATCTATTTTGGATGTAAACAGCAGTTCTAGAGGCTTCTGCCTAGAATGAGGTTTCTATGTTCTGGTCAAATAACATTGCTTTTGCAGCTTCTACAATAGTTCTATTTTTTCTTTCAGCAACACCATTTTGTTGAGGGTTGTAGGCTACTCTAAACTCCCTCTTAATCCCAGCATTTATGCAAAATTCCTTAAAGATTTCAGAGGTGTATTCCTTCCCATTGTCTGTCCTAAGAATTTTGATTTTCTTCCCAGAGAAGTTTTCAGTGAGAGCTTTGAACTCCTTAAATCTTTTAAGGATTTCTATTGACTCTTTACACTTTAAGAAAATAAATCCATGTCTTCCTAGAGTAGTCATCTATAAATATTACATAATATAGGAAGCCTGCCATGGAGGGTACAAACATGGGTCCACATAAATCAGAGTGAACCAATTCTAACACGTCTTTGGTTTTACTCAAACTATTATGGAAGGATCCCTTTGTATTCTTTCCTAAGGCACACCCTTTACAAGCTCCTTCATGAGTTTGTTTTAATTTAGGCAATCCTGTTACTAGTTTTTCCACAGAGGGTAGGGCACGAAAATGAAGGTGTCCTAATCTTCGATGCCAAATTTCATTTGAATCAAAGGTATCAAGAGTAAGGGCTTGCTTGACTTCAGTGCACAGCTTGTAAAGATAACCATGTCTTATACCTATGGTTTGAGCTTTCTTTATGGTGGAGTTCTTAGGCCATGCTAGAACTTTCTCATCCATAAAGGTAACCCTATATCCATTGTCTTCAAGAGCAGAGATGGATATTAGATTCCTCTTTATTCCAGGTACGAATAAAACTCCAGTGAGTTGAAGGGAGAGACCAGATTTCAATTTGATGGAGCATGTTCCAACCCCTTTTACAGGATGTGCAGAATCATCCCCAATAGTTACTCTTCATCAGTCTCTTCAGTCATAGTGTCTAGGTGTTCTCTGAACCCTGTGATGTGCCTTGAAGAACCACTATCAATTACCAAGTTGTTGATATTGTTAGATACTTGACTTGATAAAGCTGAATAGAATACAAATTTCTCAGAGTCATAGTCTGTATTTGATTTTCCTACTTTAGCAAAAGATGCTTGTTGTTTTGTTCTATCAGGGCACTTCATTGCATAGTACCCATATTGATCACATCTAAAACATTGTATTTGAGAGATGTCTTTCCTCTTCTTGAATGATCCTTTTCCATAGGAATTTCTCTTTCTCTTGAATGATCCTTTCCCATAAGAATTCTTCTTACCCCTTTTATTAGATGTTGTGTTGAGCACATGAATATCCTCATCTACAGGTTTTTGTTTGTTCTCTTTTGTTGATAGTCTTGTTTCTTCTTGTAAGCAGTTTGTTCTTAGCCTATCAAATTTGGGGAGTTTAGATCTCGCACTTATTCCTTGAACAAATGACTCCCACGAGTTTGGTAGGCCTCCTAGAGCTATTAGTGTTAACTCTTTGCTATCAATTTGGTATCCAATTGTTGATAATTGATTCCTTAGTTCAGTGATTCTCATGAAGTATGCATTAATAGCTTCTCCTTTGTTTATTTGAACATTGTTGAGTTGTCTTTTTAATGCAAGAGTCCTACTGGTGTTGTTTATTTCAAAGGTGCTCTCAAGGGATTTGAACATTAGATATGCAGTCTCATGTTTTGACAAAATAGGTACTATATGGTCCCTAACTGCATCTACTAAAATTTTCATGGCTTTCTCATTATTCTCAATCCATTGAGTTTTCTCTGGATCATCCTCTGGTTCTCTCTTGTTTTCTTTCACAAATGAGTCTTAACTTATTTTCTTTTAGAATCATCATGATTCTGAATTTCCATGATGTGAAGTTGTTTGCACCTTCAAGACGGTCTTCGAATCTGATCACACTTGACATTATGAAGAATGTGATGTAAATTTGATTTCTTAAAAAAATACTATTTTCCTAAATAATCTGATTATTTAATTTGATTCGGATTTTCTCAACGTGCCTCTAATACCATGTTAAATTCAATCAAATCTAATCAAATTATATTCTAAGGGAGAATAAGTAAATCCTAGATCTCAATTTACTTGTATGTATTCTAAGTCAGATTTCTAAAGTCTTTATTTCAGATCTTCTGATTGCAAAACATCTATCTATTTCCATGTCTACAATAGAAGTTGAAATCATGTTTTATATCTATAAGGGGTGACGCGCCTCAAGGAGAGACACGTCCACTCATGGGACGTGTCCCTTGAGTTCACAGGCTCCCTTTACACAACCGATAATTATCGGTGGTAATCATTAAACACTCGCATGCATTTAGCAAGCAGCGATTAGAATAAATGAGGTTCGATCATCTTTGTATTTCGAATTTACTTTAGAATTCCAAATATCTTACTTGTAGATAATACAGTAGATTTCGATCATTTATAAATGATGATAATGCATAATGCAATCATCATTTATATCTGACTGAAGCTACCTTAAATCAACAGTCTCCAGACAGAACATAGCATAGCATAGCAGAACCATCCTCCTTCCCGACTACATGACTCAAGTACATATAGTACGCTGGCGGTGGTTAAGGTATTAACCGTCGCGTCCCTTCATTATAACTAATTACTTCATCAGGAACTGTTCTCGAGACAACTAACTAACATGACCCGTACATAACATAAGTACATGGATTATTAATATTAACTAATGTCTTATTTACTTATGGCTCACAACCGACCAAGTACACTCTCGGCCGACTACATCGACTCACGGCCGACTACATCAACCAGATAACTATCAATGAAGCCAAGATCAAATAGAAAAATGATCAACTGAAATAATATGCCAGCTGAATATACTTGAACCTGAATCATCAAGAACATGAACAATCTGAAGCATAAAGAACCTGGGACTTGTCAAGATAGCAATGACATAAATATCTGAAGCAAATGCATGCCCTGTCACAATGAACACCATGTCAAATATCAGTACCAATATGTAAAATCCTGAAACTTGAAAGTGCATGCCATGAACCATGTGAATCACCATATTAACCAATTGTAATCACCAAGAGCCATCAAGTATATATCATATCAAGACAATTGAATATGAAGAGCATAAAGATCCTGAGAGACCAAATCTGAAGCAATCAAACCATGAGACTCAAAACAAGTGGATTTGTCATCAAGGACAAACCATGATCACAACTGAGATCCAACAGAGGTTCACTTGCACTTAAACTTCTCGCACGAGCCCGATTGGGGTGTATTTCCCACCAATGCCAAATTGAAGTCGATCTCCTACATAAAAGACCTTATGGGGAGCTGATGATGAGCCAATTATGTTCCAGATGACCCTTGAAATCCCGCAATGCATTGTCTCGAGTTGCAGAGCGATCCAATTTTCCTAAGTTTCATGATTTTGATGTGTGATTGTTTCCCAATTGCTCTTGCAACTGTTTCAAAGTGCCATTAATGCATCTTCCACCAACCAAGAATTTATGATGCTATTCCAAGATGGTGTTTTGGCGCTTGAAGTGTCCACTTGCAGATTTCAAATTCAATAACCATCATTATTGCTAGTTGTGTCCTTGTTCCATCTACTTGCATTCATGGCACCGCTCCTTCAGCTACTAGAAGATATTGCAGAGGTCATCCATTGATTTGATGCATCCATTTTGGGGGGAACCTTCCTCGAGCATCGATTTGGTGCTACTACAATGATCCATTTTAGGGTTTTCCCCTATCACTTAGTTTTATTGCCATTTTTGGCTATCATTTGGTATGATTGGATGGTATAGGGAAAACAGAGGAATAAAAAAAAGAAAGCAGAAGATTGCAGAAAATCAGTTTTATAGAATAAGTTGCAAGAAGGCATTGGTTCTGACAGATTGTTATAGGAATATTGTAATATCATTTACAGTTTTATGTTCCTGTTGTTGTGTGTGTAGACTCAAAAAGTGTATCAAATCTGTCTTGTTTTCTCCAGTACAGTTGCTGCTGCAAATATAATCAATATTAGAGGAATTTGAGAGGATTCTAAGTTTGTTGCACGAGTTGTAATAGCTCTTTTATAAGACTGCATATGCGTCTGGGTAGTTCAGTAATGGATAACTAAGTAGATAACACTATGAATGATATTCATTGATGCTCCAGAGAAGTAGATCACTTCCAGTTTGTCTTTTCTTCTTTGTTTTTCCTCCTTGCTGATTGTGATTTTGTTGCCCAGGAGTAGGCACTAGTCTTTTACATGTGTTCCAATCATCCATACATAAACAAAATCAATAAAATCGTTTGTTTTTAGTTGCATTTCAGGAGTTCATGATATCATTGTTTTCAGGGAATAGAAAAACCATTATTTATTTTGGAACTCACCCCACCTTGCACTTGTTTTCAAGGTGTTCTATCAGCTATATAGGGGTTAGAGATGGCCAGTTTTGTTAAGTCCAGTGACATTTTTAGGGGTTGAACAAGCTAGTTGGGTGTGGCTATCATTTGTTTTATTGTTGATCATCCTAAGTGATTTCAATACCTATTCAGGTATACCCCTGGAATACCCTCTTGAGATTAAGCTGAGCTCAAAGTGCAGAAGATAAAACCCACTCTTGTTGAGTTATCTCAAATTCCTCCACAATTATGTTGATAAATTGTTTACCCACATGATGACAACCTTGGCCTTGTGAGTAGAATTCGTTCTAGGAAGTGGAGTAGTGATTTTGAGACCTAACAAGTCCCACCTCTTTTTTTAAAAATAAAAAATATTTAAATATTCTTTAATATAAATATATATAATATTATGAATTACTTTTTTTTTTAATATAACACTATATATTATTTTAAATATAAAATTATTAATAATATAAATTTTAATTCCTTATTTAATTTTGATAAATATTTAATAATTGAAATATTATTATTATTTATTTCTTATTGTGCAAAATGCAACCCAAATAATGATACTACATGCTTGTGTGCAAGATTCTCAACCATATCACCCTCAAATGGCTATACTTCTCTTTCCAGTGATATTCTCTCTCTAGCGAGAGTGGCAAAAACTATCATGTCACACTTAACTAATCACATTATTTGAATCATTATAATGGTTACTTTAAACAACAAATAAGGTAGTTGATTAAGACAACTAGATAAACAAGTATGCAAGAGTGTCATCATAGAAATTTAGGGCCGACCATTATGGCAGTTAGGTTTCACATTTAAATGAACATATATACAAGAATGTCATTACAAAATTTAGGGCTGGATCACAATTAGGGTTGTGACAAATTTTAATCCAAACACAAATTCATTTAAACATATCTATCATATAAAAGGAGAACTTTGTGGTTCTAAGTAATTCAATTGTTTAGGATTATATATGTACAATATAATTATGTCCTTATGGTTTATTTATACTCCACCACTAAAATTTCACTGCCAAGTTTAATGAAACAACCATAAAAATAATTTACAATCATAATGGATACCATATTCATTCTATGCAATTCAAATAATGATTACCTTAACTATACTCCAACATTCTATTTAATTGCTCACATTAATTTCTAACAAGGTTTATTTCGAGGGATTCTACATCAACCGATCTTTTCCTAGTATAAACAAAATTATACCACAACCCTAATTTATCCTAAATTACCTTTACAACTCTATGGATTTGGTTTCCCAAGTTTCACACTAAAATCAAAGAAGTTAGGGTTTTGTGAGGATGCAAAATAAATTGGCTTTGAGGTGCCTATCAAGTTTATTAGTCACTATATACATAATTTGATTAGTTTTGCTATCAACCAAATTTTACTATTGTTTGGCTCAATTTTGCATTTAAATTAGGCATGGTTAAGTTTTAGGGTTAGGTAACCTAGGACCCAAGATCCAAGCCTAGAATACATTTTATGGAATGCCTACATATCCTATGTAATGTCCCCTTTTTAGTGATGACCTTGTTATGGACAGTTAGCCTATTTCCGGAAATTTGTAGGCTATTCAGATGAGCATAGTAGGATTTCCAATGTTTCCTGCTCAACTTGGTTTTTTGTGGTTTTGTTGTAAACTTACTATTTTTAGCATTGGCTATTTTTAGTAAGTCCATTTTTGGCAGTATCTTCATCAGCAGTATTGTTCAGTTCATTATCCAAATCATGGTAAACTCCCAATTATGGTTTGGTGTTGGCTTTCTCATTGGACTAAGTTTTACACTTAGTTAAAATTGTGTTTTGAAATTGTACCCCACGCCTAGCTTAATGACTTCAAGTTGTATTTAAGTTGGGGCCATAAAGTTGATACATTTAATATTTTATTAAATGTTTTCTTTCTTATCAAAGTGGAACGACTTGGAGAGGAGATTTGAAGAAGTTTTAATATTTTATTTTAAAAGGTTCTTTTTGGAGATGAGCGTCCCTTTTTGGGAAGTTGAAGAGTTGTCTGTTGGATTTACAGTTGATTCATCTCCTTCTGAGAAGCTTATTTATTGATGGCTTGCTCTTTCTTTTGCATCTTGGAAAATTGAAAGTAAAGTTATGCTGCTGGTTTGAAATCTAAAACCTGGCTAAGGGGAAGCTTAGCTAATTCAATCCATCCTTCGGGCCTGAAACTATGGCTTCCTAGGTGGGTCTTTGAGACTGTACTTCATACAGGAGTGCAGATGGAGCTTAATTTCTAATGTTATTTAACAGGTTGCTGCTGTATAACTTGTTGTTGAGTTGCTGATTGGTTCATGGCTGAAGCGAATTTCTTATCATTGCTTCGCCATTGATTTTCCTATCGTTCTGGGTACTGGCCCAAGTTGTTCTACTGTGGAGGGTGCCCCTTTCTGCAAGTTTGCAGATTTTTCTGTGAAGATTGTGATTTTTGAGAGAAGGTCGACCCTTTTTGGAGGTCGTACCTTCCTGCTTGTCTGCATTGGGATTTGTGCCATTGACAGTTGCAAAGTTTGAAGGTTTCTAGTTGCTATGTTTTGGATGCCTTTGCTCTAGAATTCATCCGCTTTCAGTTTCACGTCAAACGGACTCCGTTTGGTGGAGTTATGAACATTTTGGTGAATCCACAACTTGCTGGTCTGATTTTTTGTACCTTTTGTTTCTGATCAGATTAGTTAGTTTTATTATCATGCTGATTTGAGCTTCAATTCTTCATCTATTCATGTTGTAAGAGTTAAAGGAAGTGATACTCTAACTATTGCTAGTTTTTAAAGCTTATCTTTGATATATTGCAGTTGTTTGTTATTTGTTTGTAAGTTGATTAGTAGTACTAACAGCAGTTGTTTACTTTGCTGCAATTTTAGTTTATTGTATTCCCCCCACGAAATAAGTGGTTGTGAGGATTTGTATACACCTCACTGAACAAGTGGAAGTGTGGTTACATGGCTGGCTTGCCGCCTTAAATAATTGTAATAATCTCACCCATTGAATAAGTGGAGTATTCCCACCACTTGTGAATGCTTGCATCAGCAAAGAAGTGTTATTTCAGTTTTATAATTAGCACTCCACCATATGTTAGCACCTCGCCTGCTAAAGGATCTTGTGTGCACATTCTTGGTGTTGAGTTTAGCTCTCTTTTTCAATTGTAATCAAGTCAATTATTGAGTTATTAGATCCTAGGGATCCTCTGACCATATGCTCGCCCCTCCTCCTTAAGTGGTTTTAGGGCACATTCTTGGTTAGAGTTTAATTCAGCATCGTTTTGTTTTGGAGCTAATCTTAATGGGTGCATGATTGCATTGTATGTGAACTGAAAAATCAAAAAAAAAAAATAGAGGAACATTTCAGTGGTATTAGAGTCTGTTTTCCTACCATCCTGTGTGTTCAGCGCTTCAAAGACAGATGAGTGACAGAGAATTCCGTTGCTACACTAGAGGAAACAGAGTTCAGTTTCAGCTTCCTGAGATTGACACCTTTTCAGAGGTTTTGAGAAACCAGGAAACATCAGTTGACAGTATGGCTGACAAGGGTAAGGGACCAGCCAATGAGACTAAAGATGACAGTGATTCTAGAGTTGAAAAGAAGTTTGATGCAATGTTGGATATGATGTCAAGACTACTTGCAAGAATGGATCAGCAAGTAATCACACCCTAGCCAAAGCAAGGATCAGATTCTAGTGGTTCTAATTCAGAACCAAGAGAGAGAACAGTTGGGCAACATGTTCCCCATTCAAGGGAATTAGCTCCTAGACCTCTCCTTCCTTCTTTCACTCCTAGGGAGGAAGCATCTGCCAAGCCTGAGGTCCCCATGGCGGATGAAGTGAGACAAAGTTACATGGAGTTTGTCTCTCTTCCATATGAAATCAAAGAGAATCTAACTTTTGATCAGCATATGAATCAGAAGAGAGGAAGAGGGGGAAAAAAGGATTTTCGAGCTCCTATGGGTCCCAAAATGGACTACCAACAAGCACTTGCCAAAGTCACCTTGGTTCATTATGATGGAAGTGGCAAGTGCATAGCTCGTTCATGGGTCCAGAAGTTGGACAATTTACTATCACTTAGGCCTATGCCAGAAGTTGGACAATTTACTATCACTTAGGCCTATGCCAGAAGAAGACGCCATCAAATTTGCAACATTGCATTTGGATGGAGCAGCACACGAGTGGTGGTACCACGGTTTGGTCACTCTTGGCCATAACCTCATCCATACATATGAAGAGTTTACCAACAAGCTGATCAAAAGGTTTGATACCAAGGATCCAGAAATCAAGTTTCGTGAGCTTGCTCAGTTGAAACAGCATGGCTCATTGGACTCTTACATTATTGATTTTCAAAGACTTTCCGTGATGGTGCCCAACATCACTGAGAGAAGGCTTGTTGTGTTGTTTTCTGAAGGTCTTATGGAGCCATTGAAAGGGTGGGTTAAAGCATTTGATCCACCAAGTCTTGAGGAAGCAATAAGGAAAGCTAGAAGCATGGAATTGGCTGCTCCAAGGCCTAAGTTTCTTTCAAAACCATTTGTTCATAAGACGGAAAAGAAACAATCTCCTATTCTATACAAAAAATTCCACCTAAGATGGATGAAGAGTTGCATGAGAAGTTAAGAAAAGAAGGGGTTTGTTACACATGCCGTGAACCATGCTCTAGAGGGCATAGATGCTATGGTAAAGGTCTTTCACATCACATGGGAGCTTATTCTAATTATGAATCAGAATCTGATTTTCCAGAACAGCAATATGAATATGAGTATAGTGATGAAGAAAGAGTTCCAGATGAACCTCAAAGAGGGCAAGGAAGTGGAGATACCTTTGCTCAATTAACAAGTTTTCAGAAGAATGAATCTTTCAGGGTTCGTGGTATGCTTGGTGGGCAAAGAATGGTTGCTCTCATTGATACTGGAGCAACGCATAACTTCATTGATGAAGGGCTAGTTGCAAGAAGAGGGCTTAAGACTGAAGAATTTGAAGGATTCAAAGTCATGGTAGCGGATGGTTTCACCATTTCTTGCAACCGAAAGATCTCCAATCTATCCATGCAATTGGGAACCTATGAAGTCAAAGATAATTTCTACGTTGTAGGTATTGGAGAAACTGATGTTGTGCTTGGAATTCAATGGCTGCAATCTCTTGGAGAGATTACTTACAAACAATGGAGTTGAAGTTCCAGGCAGAGGGAAAAATGGTGGTGTTAAGAGGATTGTCCAATAGAGGTCCTCGAATTGTGTCTTTCAAAAGAATGGAGAAACCGATTCGGCATGATCATGTTGAATGGGCAGCTGAATGTTTGATTTTGCCCTCTAGTCTAGTGGAGGACAAAAGACACTACCACCCTGATGTTCAGTCTTTGATCACAAAGAGGAGTAAATTTTTTGGTAGTATACCTCCTGGAAGACCACCAGAAAGAGGGGCTGAACATATTATTGAGCTTGAAGATGGGGCTAAACCAGTTATTACTACTCCCTACCGGTATCCCAAGAAGCAGAAGGATGAAATTGAAAAGGCCATCAAAGTGCTTTTGGAGATGGGTCATATCCGCCCAAGCAAAAGCCCTTTTGCTTCAGCTATAGTTCTTGTAAAAAAGAAAGATGGTACCATGCGCATGTGTGTTGATTACCGTGCGTTAAATCAAAAAACTATCAAGAATAGATACCCTATTCCTAGAATTGATGAGCTCCATGGTGCAATGTATTTTTCAAAGATAGATCACAAATCCGGGTACCATCAAATCAGGATGAGAGAATCAGACATTGAGAAAACTGCTTTCCGATGTCATTTTGGGCATTATGAATTTCTAGTCATGCCATTTGATTTGACTAATGCTCCAGCAACCTTTCAGTCTTGCATGAACAGAATATTCCAGAAACAGATGAGGAAATTTGTGTTGATCTTCTTCGATGATATTCTCATCTACAACAAGTCTTGGGAAGAACATCTTAAGCACTTAGATGAGGTGCTTAGTATTCTTGAATCAGAATGCCTCTATGCCAAGAAATCAAAGTGTGAATTCGGGTTGACAGAACTACTGTACCTTGGCCATATAATCAGCTCTAAGGGAGTTAGAATTGATCCAGATAAAATCAAGGCAGTCTTGGATTGGCCTCCACCTAAGAACTTGACACATCTAAAGGGATTCTTAGGACTTTGTGGATTCCACCGAAGGTTTGTCAAAGGGTACTCTCACATGGCTGCTCCATTGACCGACCTCACTAAAAAGGGGGCATTTGCATGGTCTCAAAATGCTCAAGTGGTTTTTGATAAGTTCAAACAGATCATGAGCTCGTGTCCAGTTTTGGCCTTACCAGACTTCTCCAAAACTTTTGAACTACAGTGTGATGCTTCAGGAGAAGGGATTGGAGTTGTTCTCATGCAAGACAAGCACCCCATTGTCTTCAAGAGCAGAAAATTAAGAGGAGCTGAAAGGACTTATTCAATTTATGACAAAGAAATGCTTGCAATCATGCATGCATTAGCCAAGTTTAGGCAGTACTTGGTTGGGAGTAAATTCATTGTTAAGACTGATCATAACAGTCTTAGACATTTCTTGCATCAAAAGGATTTGAACGAGAGGCAACAAAAATGGGCGAGTAAGCTACAAGCTTACGACTTTGACATTGAATATGTCAAAGGGAAAAATAACATAGTTGCTGATGCATTATCTAGGAAGCCTCATTTGTACTCATTATTTGAGATTTATGCAGAATGGAACGAGTAGATTTTAGCTGATTATGCTAAAAATTCTTTTGCAACCAACATTGTTGAAGGCACTTTTCAGGATGATAGATACAAGCTGGTTGAAGGGCTAATCTACTATAAAGATAGAATCTTTTTGGCATTAGATTCTAAGTTGAAAAAGAAGGTTCTACATTCATTTCATGACATACCTCTTGCTGGTCACCAAGGATACTTCAAGACTTACAAGCAGATCCGTGAAAGATTTTCATGGAAAGGATTAAAAAATGAAGTTTTGAATTATGTAAGAGAATATCATATATGTCAAGCAAATAAAAATGAGCATGTTTTTCCTGTTGGTTACTTGCAGCCCTTACCTATTCTGAATTAGAAATGGGAGAGTATCTCCATGGATTTTATTACAGGGTTGCCAAAGGTGCAAGGGAGGGATTGTATCTTTGTTGTGGTTGATAGATTGACCAAGTTTGCTCATTTCTTGGCCATTACTAGCACTTTTACAGCAGCACAAGTTGTTGATTTGTTCTTTCATGAGGTGTTTCGATTGCATGGGATTTCAAAGAATATCGTAAGTGATAGAGATAGTAAATTTTTAGCATCTTTTGGCAAGAATTGTTTAAATTGTGTGGTACAGTGCTTACCCCAAGCACTAGTTATCACCCTCAAACTGATGGACTGACCAAAATTGTCAACAAGTGGTTAGAGGGTTATCTCAGAAACTATGTCTCAGGGCAGCAAAAAGCGTGGGTGAGATGGCTCCATTTGGGTGAATATTGTTACAATTCATCCTATCATATGTCTATCAAAATGTCTCCTTTCATGGCTTTGTATGGATATGAAGCTCCAAGCTTTGTGGATCTTGTTTTTGGTGATTGTAGAGCTCCACAGGCAAAGGACAAGTTGCAACAAAGTCAAGACATTCTCAAGTCTTTGAAGGACAATATCCAGCATGCTCAGAATCAACAGAAATTATATGCTGACCAGCAGCGTTCTGAGCGATCTTTTGAGGTTGGTGATTTGGTTTATTTGAGGCTCTAACCTTATAGATAGTTTACTCTCAAGAAGAGTGGGCCTGAAAAACTTAAGCCACGTTTGTATGGGCCTTTCAAGGTCATCAAAAGAGTGGGACAAGTGGCTTATGAGTTAGAATTACCATCGAACAGCAAGGTGCACAATGTGTTTCATGTTTCCAGACTCAAGAAGGTTCTTGGTCATAAATGTGTTGCATCAATAGAATTGCCTCCGTTGGATGAGGAAGGACAACTTTTTTAGATTCCTGAGGCAATTGTTGAATTTAGAGAACGCTCTTTGAGGAAGAGGTCGATCAAAGAGTACTTGGTTAAGTGGAAGAACCTGCCAGTTGAGGATGCTACATGGAAGAATGAGCATATTTTGCAGCACCCTGATTTGCAATTGCTTGGGGACAAGCAATTCTGGGAAGGGTGGACTGTAATGCCCCCTTTTCAGTGATGACCTTGTTATGGACTGTTAGCCTATTTTCGGAAATCTGTAGGCTATTCAGATGAGCATAGTAGGATTTCTAGTGTTTCCTGCTCAGCTTGGTTTTCTATGGTTTTGTTGTAAACTTACTATTTTTAGCATTGGCTATTTTTAGTAAGTCCATTTTTGGCAATATCTTCATCAACAGTATTGTTCAGTTCATTATCCAAATCATGGTAAACTCCTAGTTCTGGTTTGGCATTGGCTTTCTCATTGGACTAAGTTTTATACTTAGTTAAAATTGTGTTTTGAAATTGTACCCCACGCCTAGCTTAATGCCTTCAAGTTGTTTTTAAGTTGGGGCCATAAAGTTGATACATTTAATATTTTATTAAATGTTTTATTTCTTATCAAAGTGGGACGACTTGGAGAGGAGATTGAAGAAGTTTTAATATTTTATTTTAAAAGGTTCTTTTTGGAGATGGGCGTCCCTTTTTGGGAAGTTGAAGAGTTGTCTGTTGGAGTTATAGTTGATTCATCTCCTTCTGAGAAGCTTATTTATTGATGGCTTGCTCTTTCTTTTGCATCTTGGAAAATTGAAAGTAAAGTTATGCTATTGGTTTGAAATCCAAAACCTGGCTAAGGGGAAGCTTAGCGAATTCAATCCATCCTTCGGGCCTGAAACTATGGCTTCTTAGGTGGGTCTTTGAGACTGTACTTCACACAGGAGTGCAGATGGAGCTTAATTTCAGATGTTATTTAATAGGTTGCTGCTGTATAACCTGTTATTGAGTTGTTGATTGGTTCATGGCTGAAGCGAATTTCTAATCACTGCTTCGCCACTGATTTTCCTATCGTTCTGGGTACTGGCCCAAGCTGTTATACTATGGAGGGCGCCCCTTTCTGCAACTTCGCAGATTTTTTCTGTGAAGATTGTGATTTTTGAGAGAAGGTCGACCCTTTCTGGAGGTCGTACCTTCTTGCTTGGCTGCATTGGGATTCGTGTCACTGACAGGTGTGAAGTTTGAAGGTGTCTAGTTGTTGTGTTTTGGACGCCTTTGCTCTAGAATTCATCCGCTTTCAGTTTCACGTCAAACGGACTCCGTTTGTTGGAGTTATGAACATTTTGGTGAATCCACAACTTGCTGGTCTGATTTTTTGTACCTTATGTTTCTGATCAGATTAGTTAGTTTTATTATCATGCTGATTTGAGCTTCAATTATTCATCTATTCATGTTGTAAGAGTTAGAGGAAGTGATACTCTAACCATTGCTAGTTTTGAAAGCTTATCTTTGATATATTGCAGTTGTTTGTTATTTGTTTGTAAGTTGATTAGTAGTACTAAAAGCAGTTGTTTACTTTGCTGCAATTTTAGTTTATTGTATTCCCCCCACGATATAAATGGTTGTGAGGATTTGTATACCCCCCACTGAACAAGTGGAAGTGTGGTTACATGGTTGGCTTGCCGCCTTAAATAATTGTAATAATCTCACCCACTGAATAAATGGAGTATTTCCACCGCTTGTGGATGCCTGCATCAGCAGAAGAAGTGTTATTTCAGTTTTATAATTAGCACTCCACCATATGTTAGCACCTCGCCTATTAAAGGATCTTGTGTGCACATTCTTGGTGTTGAGTTTAGCTCTCTTTTTCAATTGTAATCAAGTCAATTATTGAGTTATTAGATCCTAGGGATCCTCTGACCATATGCCCACCCCTCCTCCTTAAGTGGTTTTAGGGCGCATTCTTGGTTAGAGTTTAATTCAGCATCATTTTTGTTTTGGGGCTAATCTTAACGGGTGCATGATTGCATTGTATGTGAACTGAAAAATCAAAAAAAAATTAAGGGGAACATTTCATCCTAGCACTCGAATCAAGATCGTGTAATTCTCTTATTTAAGTTATCTAGTCATATTAGTCCGCATTAACCTCCTTCATTTTGAAGTCTAAGATTTTACATGATTTCGATTTCAAGTCTATGTTGTTATCTTTTGTCTTATTGTGTTAACCCCAATTCCATATTGATTCAATCTCTCCAACCATTTTTATCAAATAGGTTAAAGGATTCTCAATTGTCTTGCCCCTTTAAGCTTTAACCATTAGGTTTGTTCCTAGTCTAGAAGAGTTTAGTTTTCAAGCTGATTGTTTTGCTACAGATATCTCCATTTATCATCATGAATAAAAAAGAATTTTATTTCAACACACCATAATAGTGTAAATTTAGGGTTTCTATTTTAGGGCGATTGATATGACTTCCTAGTTTTATTTGACCAATTTTATAAACAATTTAGATTGTAAAGACCACTATAATTGTATTTCTGTTAAACAAAACTTTTTAAAAAGAAATCCAACCTTGAAACTAATTTTATTTGTTGTTCAAATTTATCAACTTTCTTTAGGTCCACTCCAAAATCAGTAAACTCAATTATTATTTATTTATTGCCTTTACTTAAGGTAGGCATCCAACTTACTTTTAAACATTTAAATTTGTGTGTAATTATGCAATGTAATAAATATTTTTTGAGCTCTAAATTTATAGAAAACATGTGCCTCTTCTAAGTCCCTGCACAACTCTTAAGGCACACTCTAACATCTCTACTTCTCATTACTTGTGTTAGCCCATTCTCCTTACACTATACAGAGCTTCTACACAATATGATTCAAAAATAAGTCCAACCTATGATGACTTAAGTGTATTTGATGAACCTTTGCCATCTGTTACATGCAATTTTTGCAAGCAACTGATTTGTTTCTTACCTTGCATTTGTCTCCTCCTCTTACCATTTTGTCCTCCTTCCATTTAAATTGAATGTGCCCCATTTGTGTCATCCTCACTTTTTGGCAGCCTTGGTGGCTATTTGGAATTTGGAGGTCCATCCTAGCACTCTTGGCTGGATTGTTTGGTTGGAGAGGGCTTTGGCTCGATGTGTTTTATTTTTGAGATATTTTGGTCAATGGTGTGCTTGGCTATGATGGCGTATCCAGTACTCTTCAGGGTCAACTTGCTGCCTACCACATTCAGTTGTTAGCTGTCCCTATGGATGTGGTATCGCAGTAAGAAGTGGCAAATATAGAACATCGATTACGGCACTTTGAGCCATATTTTGGCTGTGGTGCACAAGTTTGTTCCTGACTTTGTTGGATTAAGGATGGAGGCCGATGTTATAAATTTTTCTTTAAATATTGGCATCATAAACATTAGTATTGTTGGTGTAAGAACTAACACCTCTGGAGTGTGAGTTTGTACGGACAGCTATGCACACTACGTAATGAGTGCTCTTCAAATTAGGAGGGGAAGCTCCCTCGTTGTGCTGGAATGCATGAAATAGAAAACTAAACTAATGTCCTATCTTTTTGTTCTCAGCTGGTAGAGGCACAAGGTTAAGAAAACCTAGAACGTTGCAGCTAAGTATTTTCTGGTTTCGCAGATCATGTAACTACAACTAAGCTAACTTCTTTAATATCTATCCAATTTCCTCAAGAAACAGAGCATGAGGAAATGGAGCAGGAATGTATTGTACGATAAACTCCAGGTGCGGGCTCACAACATGAAGGCAAGGTAGGCGCAACTATTTGCTAATCCGGGAAGAAGTTTATTAAAACAAACAAATGAACGGTAAACCTGGTACAGCTTCACAACATGAAGGCAAGGTAGGCGCAACTATTTGCTTGGCTGAATGAGTCTACTATAACACACATCATACGATAAGCTTTGAGTACAGTTTCGCAACATGAAGGCAAGGTAGGCGCAACTATTTGCTCTTCTGAATAGGCTTATAATAAACAAAACAAAAGGTAAGCAACTGGGACAGTAGATTGTATAGACGCAACACGCATGCAATAACGATTAAACCAACAACCCCATTTAACTAAGATCGAATAAACACCATAACAATAACATGAAGGCAAGGTAGGCGCAACAATTTATTATAACAGCAATTACTCTTTGAACAGATACAATAATAGCAATACTACAGGCAAGGTAGGCGCAGCATGTATGCTATCAAGCAAAAGTTCTAATTTACAAGGGTGAACCAATCTTGAGAATAGGCATGTTGCCGACAACGCAGCAATTCTCTATCACCAGGAAAAGCTAATTACAAATGAGCTAAAAGCTCTTATTTATAGACTTCAAGGTGTAGGCAACCCTAAAATCACCTTGAGTCAACTACAGTCTTGCAAGACATGCAAGATCTTATTCCTAAACCCTAATTGAATGAAACTATACAGTTAACTGGGAAACTATCATCAGTTAACTGAAACATCTAATCTAAATGGACAATGTGCAAGCATGCACGTCCTTATTGAAAGCAAGTTAACTGGAATGCTATCATCAGTTAACTGAAAAATCTAATCTAATCTCCAAGTGTACATAGATGTTTCCAAGAAAGACATGCATGCAATGTATAATAGCAAGTTAACTCGGAAAGAAGCCTCGAGTTTAACTCCTGTGTCTAATGTCTATCTTGGAAAAGGTGGGACGCATTGAACTGAAGTTCACTGACCTTGATCTCGAGCAAGTAACCCCTCCACGAGGTTAGTAACTGCATCACCATCTAGAGGTCGTCACATGTCTCAACTGTCAATTCACTGCTTCTTAGCAACTCAAGCAAAACTGAAAATCTCTGCATACTTAAACTGGCCCTTCATTGGTTGGTAACTCTGGCGGCTCTGTAAACTGAAGTGATGGCCACTATTTCTTCTGCAGCTTTGACGTTTCTCACGTTTTTCATGCTTATCAACCCTCTAAACTGGCCTTGGAAGACAATCAGCTATACGAGGCATAAAACCATGTGGACTTGAGTGACTACGCTTGTCAACCTTTCTGATGCGCTTGATACAAATCAATGTCAGCTTTTTTGATGAAATCATGAATTAAGACTGACATCGTCTTGAATTTGATTTGTGTGAATTGCATCCGGAAAAACTCGCCTGTTGACTGTGAACACAGCTACGTTTTGACAACTTCTCCGGAAAACCAAAAATCATTCTAGATAAGGCTAAAAATAGCCTGTCGAAGGGCAATTTTCACAAAATATTCTGAGACGTGGGTTTTGTGCATAATCAAATTCTAGGATGGCCCACAACGTCAGAAATTCGGAAAAATGTGATTTAGGCCCGCATGCAAAAGGTTTTCAGTTGAGATCTGAATTGGCAGTTAGGGGCATTGGGGGCAATTTTTCTCGCGAAAAACTGGAACATGGGTTTTGCGTAGAAATGAATCCTGAAACCACCCAGATCAACAGATTTGCGAAAAAATGTGATTTAGGCCCGCATGCAAAGAGAATTCTGGAAAAAAGCACAGTGCTTCTAGAAAAGAGGCAATGGGGCAATTTTCACAAAATATTCTGAGACATGGGTATTGTTGTTGATGCTGAAATACTCGAACCCAGATGATGCTTTTCTGAAAAATCTATCCTTTTCTTTGACATGCGAAGAAAACCTAAGACGAGAATAGAAGAAAGTAAGACAGAAGAATAGAAGTTTTATTTTATTTTATTTTTTCTCTCTTCTTCTGTAAAAATTCGCCTATGCTTGAAGTAGAATTGATAAAACCTGCATGCAAATGGAAAACGAAGTCTGAAATAATCTTCCCTTGAACAATCTGAATCTGTAGCTACGAAGAACACTGAAATCTGACACCTGTAGCACCTGCAGATCAATTCTATGCTCAAGAAAAGATGTTTCATGTCAACTCTGATGAAGAATAATGGACGCCATTAGTAAAAATATAGAAAAAATATCTTCTAAGGCGTGTGAAATGCATGTCCAGCATTGGAAATGGCGCTTGAAGTACAACTGGTGCTTCAAAACTCACGCATGGCCTATATTTGGCTTCAAACTCAGTTAACTGGATGTAGAACCAACCCAAGTTAGGGCGCCATCTTGAAGATTCAGTTAACTGATGCATGCAAACTAAGTTTAGCCAGTTATGACTAAAAATAGGTTCAATAGAAGTCAACCTGAAAAAGAGTTTAACTGAAGATCCAAATTTGGCAAATTGAAAACTCTTCCCATGCACACTTCTATTTTTGAATTTTGAAAAGTCAACCTTTGACTTTAGGCGTCCTTCCTTCCTTAGACATTTTCTGAAAATTTAGAATCTAAAACCTCAAACGAAACTCATGTTCGATCACTGATTCTGATTGACTGCCGCATCAGATCAACTGGCTGACAGTTCCATCGAAGAGCAGGACCAAATCTGACAAGAAGATTCCTTGAGGTGGCAATTCAAAATTCAACCATCTGAGGCTTCAAAAAGATGGGCGCCCCTGGCCTCCAGGGGCGCTTTTGACCTCAGTGTTAGAATATTTTCAGGCATTTTCATCATTTTCACTGATAACTTGACCATATTTCACTTGACGTTTCCCGGTATTTGACAAAACTTCAGAACACCTGACTGGCTCACTGCGGAGCAGACTGAATTCTGAGCAAAGGCTCCTGATGAACACTTTGTATAAAAACATCTTTAAACCTTCCTAAATCATGGGCGCCTCTGGCCTCCAGGGGCGCTTTTCCCAACCAATGTCATCCATTACTTCAACTGGCAAAAATTACTCAACTTCCGACTGCGGATTGCCAAGACATCTTCTGAACCGGCTGAGACAGGGAACGGAAAGCTGAAGCTGACACGAACGAGATGAGTATCTGAAATCATCAAATAGATTTCATTAAAGGTCTTAAAACCTTGGGCGCCCCTGGCCTCTAGGGGCGCTTTTGTCCTTTCTGAATAGTTTCTGATCAAGTCTGGAACCTCAAGTTTGACCACTGATGGCGGCAACTCGGCAACTCAGATTCACCTGCTGACAGATGCGTCGCGGAGCTGGACCAAAAATAGAAACAAACTTCCTAGGTGTCACTTGATCAAAAGACTTCATCTGAATCTTCCAAAAGATGGGCGCCCTTGGCCTCCAGGGGTGCTTTTTCTCTTCAAAGTCATCTACTTTGCATTTCCCTCGTTCTGTATTGAATTTTCGTTTTCAGGCGTTTTACGAAGCTATCAGGAAACTGAAGAAATCATCTTGGTAGAAAATCTCACAAAAGTTGAATACAGCTTCCATAATGATGGGCGCCCCTAGCTGAAAGTGGCGCTTTTGACCTCCAGACTTAGAATATTTTCAATCCAGACTTAGCCAATTTCACAGTACTTTTACCTCGTTGAAAATCTCCTCCGTCAAAAAGCATAATTTTCAACATCCTTCATCGTAGAGTGTTCTTCTTTGAGTTTCAGGCTTAGATATTAACAACTGGTATTGGCCAACTGCCATTAATGACCTCAGAGGTCCTAACTTTTCTCCTGAAAAGTTATAACTACCCACCAGCCTTAAACTGACTTTTAACTAAAACTGACTTCACCACTGTGATCGTGATGTGAAATAAGCTAATCAAAATTAATTTCAGCCAATTCTGACAAGTTCTTATTTTTTAGGGTTTCGGGCTAAAAATAGACTTCAGAAACCCTAATTTTCAAATTTTTCAAATTTTGCCAGTATCTTCCTGGCATCACACTGACTAAAAGCCCATACTTTATTTGCCCAAAAACTGAGTTTTGACCCCACTTTTACAAGGTTTAGACCATTTTAAGCAAAATGCCTTAATGAAGCAAAAATTTTGGTTTGGGTACAACAAGTATGAAATGATCACTTTTGTGTTTTCAAAAGATAATGTGATGGTGTCTTCTCATGACAGATTTTGGAGGTGTTCTACTCTCATTATAAATAGCTTTTTGCTGATGGTTTAAACTTCTGACCCTCTTGTACCTGAAGTTGAAGATGTTGTGGGTTGTGTGTGTCCCAAAAAGTGGCTCCTTATGTTAGTTTGTTTCTAGACCATCACCTTTCCATTAAGGAACTGGACACTACAGTTTTTAAAATGCCTGAAGAGCCCAAGAATTGATGATCTTCTAGTTGAGTTTATCAAGCTCTTTGGCCTTATATACCCTATGATTTTTTTCCTTGTATCTTGAGGCTTTGGAGTTGAGTTCTCTTGGACCTTGCAATCAGGGGCTGATTAAACGTATCCCTAAAGGCATAAATGTGGATTCTATGGCAGGTCGGTGACCCATTACTCTTCTCGATACTATTTATAAAATTATAGCAAAGGCCATTGCATTGTCATACCATTCAGGAGATTGTTTGTCCTAAGCAAACAAGGTTCTTTCCTTGGTGGTTGTTTATCCTTGATAATTTAGTGTTTGCATGGGAATCAATAGAACAGGCTTAGCAAATAATTTTGGATGCTCTTCCAATGAAGCTTGATTTTGATAAGGCTTACAATCACATTCATTGGTGATTGGTCTTTTGTGTGTAAAATGTTTTGTTGGTTGGGTTTTGGGTTGTGGCTTTTTGCTCATGTGCGACATCTTTTTGGTTGTGTCAACAAAGATGGTGGTTAATGGTACTCTTTCTCCTTAGTTTTCTCTTTAACACTCCATTCATCAAAAGTGTCCTCTTGCACCCTTTCTTTATGTGCTTATAGTGGATGCTTTTGGTTCTCTTCTTCAATGTGCATTCACTAATAATCATCTTCATGATATTTTTATTCTTGAATGGGGGCATGTTCTTAACTCTCATTTTGAAAATGATAGTCCCCTTGTAAGATTTGCTATAGAAGCCACTCAAGATCAAGAGACTAAAGGCAAGCAAAATAGATCAAAAGATGGATTGCCATATGCACAATTAATATATTTATTTTGAACAATGTGTGTATAAAGATTACTCAACAATGAGCTACAAGCAGCTATATATAGGATATCTGATATACCACTAAGATATGTACAACCAAAGTGAGATAATAGGAGATATAGTCACATGTGTGCACAATATCTCCACCAAACTAGAAAAGTGCAAGTCACATGATACAAGTACAACCTGCTATAGTAACCCCTACTAATTGCACAAATAATAAACCAAAAAAAACTCTGGCAACAATTATATTTTTTTCTTTTTTTTTATAATTTTCTGCTGACAATATGCATTCAAAGGGAAGACTACCAATCTAATACAACTTACTGGGCACTCCCAGCTTACAAACTCTATACTAAGCGATATGTACTGTTCCAGAGGGTTTCCATCCCCAAGATGATAGGTTCACTCCTAAAGGATTTCGTCTACAATGCACCCAGCTTCTGTAGCAATGCCACTAACACTGAAATGAGAATTGAATGTTTTTTAATTTTCCAAAAAAGTGGCTTCTCTTCTTTCCTTATGCTCTATTTTATAGACCCAACTCCCAATGATCCTCGATTATGGGAAGTTAGTCCACAAATGGTGGTAGGCAACTAACAATTAATTTCCTCGAATGTAAGCAGCTAACTAAATAACACTCCAAAATTGTCAATTCACAATCATAGGCAATTACTCCTAAATTGGTGGGAGTTAACTGGTCATCCACCCCTCAAGCAATTGTGTTCTGATAGGCACTGAAGACTCAACCACTGCTTAAATAGAAGACAAAAAACTCAGCCACTGCTCAACTGGAGGACTCAAGACTCAGCTGCCTTATTCATAAACTGCAACATACATTTCTAACTAAAAACTGAAAGTATGCTAGCTTATCTAATTTCTAGCCCTATGCTGAAAGTTCATTCATTAAATAACTACAGATGGAAAAGGGGCATGACGCCTACCTAAGTAGATAGCTGCCTGAACAAACTTATCCTATCCTAGGTGCATAATATGCAATAAAGTAGTAAACTGAATGAAAAAATAAAATAATACACTAACACTCCTGTTACTGCACAATTCAGCAGATGAAATCGCTATTGCTTTCAATGCAGTTGATCTTTATTGCTCCATCTAAGGGTCTAAATTTGCTATGTTCAAAACAAAGTTTTTTGTGACTCAATCTGATTTGCCTTTGCCATGGATTCCACCTTAGGAATTTGTTAGGCATGATGTCATTACACATTATCTAGGGATTTCTTTTTGGTTGGGAGTGTATTTGTATGGTATGTGGAAGTGGTTTTATTTTAAAAGCTCAAAGCTAGATTTTTTCTTTGGTCTAATTCATGTCTTTTTCTCTTCTTGTTGGCTGCGAATTGTGAATGGTATTCTCACCCCTATTCATGTTTATATATGTCTTCTTGTTGGCTTCCTTCTTGTGCTTGTTATAGGCAACTTACTCAATTGATCGGGGATTGCAGTTATGGTATTCCAGTAACGTCTTGGCTTCATTGTATTCAGCCTAAGGATAAAAGTGGTTTGCATCTTATTGATCAATTTACTCAAGGAGTATGTCTTGTTGCTAAGTGGATTAGCCACACCTTTGAGGATGATGTCAGTGGCAATCGTTGGTACACAGTTGTATCTCCATATCATTGGCACATGATGCTTGGTGAACTTTGTTAGTTCACTGGTATGGTAAGTTGCTGCGTGCTCCTTTTTTCAAATCTAGAGCCTTAGTGCAGTTTGCTTCTAGTTGGATGGCATGGCAGCAGGTGTCACCAGTTCTTATTTGGCATGCACAGGCTCTTCAGCATGGCTTTAGTTTTTCCACTTCATCCATTTGGTGGAATTACCTTGTTCAGTCTAAAGACCTGCCTTTGGCTCTTGACCCTCATTTCAAAGCTGCTCAATTTTCCCACAAATGAATTAGCACTCATTGTGATCTGTGGAACTTTCAAGCCTTTGATTGGAAAATGATACAGCATCTTCATTCAGAATTTCTTTTTCTTCCAGCTGATCTTCTATTGCCCCAAGGGCTTTATACACTAGTGCCCCCTGCTCTGTTGGATCTGATTACCACACCTTATGTTTGCAACTTTACCAAGGATTGCAATTGACCTTTTGGGTCCCAGTTTACTTTTTTCCATGCCAAATCTATCCATCACTTTATTCTATCCACTTTACCTCTTGTTCCACATCTTAAAGCAAAGTGATATTGTGGTTTTTTTGTATCTAATTGGTTTGCTCTTAGCATTCATTTGTGGTGTTCTGCTGCTGCTAAACAGATTCAGCTAACAGCATGGTGTCTACTTCATTTTAAGCTGCCTATATGTAGCCGTTTGTGTTTCCTTTTAATTGCTCCTTTGCCTTGTCCCTTTTGCAATCAGCATGAAACTGTGAAGCATGTCTTTTGGTTATGCCCACGTGTGTTTGTTGTGGTTTTCTCATTCCTCTGCTTTTCCTGCTATTTTCCTTCACAAATGGACTTGGAAATCAGCACTCTGGGAGGGCTTTTTGCTTCTCATAATATGGTTTAAGAGTCTTTCTGTCAACTCATTGTTCAGTTCATCTGTCATACTTGCTTCCTTGCCATGTTTTCTCATAGTACTTATCCCTTCGAAGTGGAATTTCAGATGTTAAGTTCGCTTCTTTTCCTTCCAGATGAAACGGTTATCTGCTCTGGTTAGGGAAAATACAGGACTTCTCAAAACGCTTAAGATTGCTTTCTTAAATTCAATCTCAATTGCAGGCTTTGGGGGAGACTTGATTACTGCTTCAGCTTCTGACTTTGTTTCACTTATAGCTGTGCATAACTGATACAAAGCTATCTATACCTAAATACACTTGGGTATCTAGTGCAGATGACTTTCGTGTTTGATTTTTTTCATTATTCTTTTGGTGTGAAACTGGTTTCTGACAGAGCTGGTGCTGATTGGATCCTGGTTTCTTTTCATAGTGAAACGAGTTCAGTGTTTGTGCAGAATTTTAGAATTTCACTTGATGGACTTGGAGGAGTTTACTATTCTACTTATTCTTCAAACAGATATTATCTGTAGCATATCTATGGTATGTTAAGTCTGGCCTGAAGAGACAAAAGGTCTTATGCATAGTTACAAGACTCAGACTCACCTTGTACTTGGAAAGCTGATTTTGACTTGGACTCGGCAAAAGACTCGGCAAATTGAAAAAACCATGAAATATAGAGTTTTTAACGATTCAAAAACATATTTCATATACCCTTTAATAAATAAACTTTAAAAGGCACATTAAACTAATCAAATAGAAGCTACTTTGACCATATACACAAGTATACACCAATCACATGAGTATAAAAACATTTTAATTTTTAGTTGAAGAAAACAGCATTGTTAGATATATAAATTTAAGATTATAAATTTTGTCAAATTGTGATGAGCCCTGCTGGCTCTCAACTCAAAACCCCAATTTTCTTAAGTCTTTAGGTGTTATTTAGTTTTTTAGAGAATTCTTGATAGACAGAAGAGAAGGGGCGCACATCATAAATGTGAATTTGCACTAATTTATTCAAAAAGAAAGTATAGAAGATATTATTTAACTTCAACAAATAGATTAAGACTGATAAACATACCGAAATATCTCCAGATTATTTAATTAAAGAATTTGCCAGTTTGACAGCCGGAAATGGTGAAATCAAGCATATAAGCACGCCAAATCTCCAGATGTGATTTCTCCTGCCTCAAAACTAGATACAATCCTCTGAAACAGCTGGACGCCAATGATAGAAGACAAAAATCACACAAAAGGGAGGCGTTTCAGCCTAACCCTTCACACGCCTTTCTAAAGGCACAATATCCAAGGTAGGCCGTACGGCCAAGGAAAGAATGCAAAGAATCTCTGCTGGAAGCCTCTGACTCTGAAGGAGGATGCGCCACCAAGAAGAAACCCTCATTTATTTGCAAACAACAAGAAATCTGAATATATATAATCTCTATCTATATCTGTAGAACCTCTGTATGAAGCTCTCAACTGTACTAATTCAGCTGATCTTTCACAGCCTCAAAAGCACTCAACACTGAAGAGTTATCGTTCCTCAATGGACAAATTGTTCAAACCCTGGTCACAGGAGAATGCACAGGAAAAATAGCACAAGGCAAAGTGAAATTGTCAAAGATGAGTTTCTATTGCCAAAGATTGCTTTATACCTAAATGGCACGCATTTCCAAGAAGATACGCCATTTTGCAATCATTTAAATCTTTTAATATTTTATTAAGTCTTTTCAATAGTCAAAACTTAATACTTGAGCGCACTTTTAATATTTTAAGTCATTAAAATATTAAATCTCCTTTTTGAACATTTTAAGTGATATAAAATATATTAAAGTCGATGTGACTTTAATAAAAAGGCATTAAGTTAAATAATTAACTTAATCACTTAAAATTCCATAACTCGCTCAAAACTCAGAATATTCCTGTGCCGTCAGAAGCTGTGAACTCCTAAAATGCCAACACCTGCTGTGAACCAGTCACTAGGCTCTGAAAACCAGAACGATCAAACTCTCCAGAAAATATCACTGACCCTCTAACCAAACTGGCTAGCCCACAAGGGTCCAATAAAGGGCTAACACACTGTTCCCGAGAACTGTCTAGCGAGGGGACATCACACAAATGTATACAAATCTCATGGTGACATCAAAACAAATATCAAAACTAAAATATAAGTCTATGGCTCAAAGAAGCCTACATCACTCATCCCAACATCATGGCAAGTCCTTTGTTGGCATCTAAAATAGGTCCTGGGTGATGAGGCAGCCATGATTTCTACCTATGTCTCAGTGACACCAGCATCCAAGGGGTCTCCTCATGCTCTATTTGTTTGTGCTCTATCCTCCTCTGCCATGGTTACTGCTTTTGCCTCTCGATCCACCTTTTCAAACCCATACAAGGTACTCGCCACTAAAGACATGATCACCAATCTTCATATTCCAATCTAATTGTGGATCAAACTCCTCTGGACTGATGGGGGATAAGTCAACGCCTAATATTTGTTTATGACGAAGGCGAAGACTGTAATGAACATGCACAAGATCATTCAACCTTTGCACTGACAACCTATTGCTCTTCTGAGAGTGCATGTGCTCAAACATACTCCAATTGTGCTCACATCCTAAAGCACTACATGGTTGCCTCAAGACAAAAACTACAATCGTCAGAAGATTTGGCACCTTAGCACCAAACCTTTCCCACCATGCATATGAAATGAGAAGAAATAAAAATCAATCTCATTGTCTAATATTGAGTTTCACTTTCAATATTAACATAAAATAGGGAAAAGTTCTAATATTTAAACTTAAATTATGCCTTTAATAGATTTTTACCTAGCTACAATGTCATCTCAATTGCCTTGCATACAATGTTCCACGAAGTTTCCTGACATGGGGACGTAGGGACACGGGGATGAGTTTCGGGGACAGGAGGACCAAGGGCCTAAGTTTCGAGACAGCAGGGGGACGGCGAGGGGGCAACATTGATATACATATAGTACTTGAAAAACTAGTTATAAAAAGATTTATAAGAATTACATTTCAAATGAAATTTTGGCAAATTAGTAAAATACTAAAATAGCAAAATTGCAAATACTAAATACTAAAATTTTAAATACTTGAATACTAAATAAAATTTGACAAATGAAAATGTCAAATTGGAGATTTCTATTATATCCAAAATATCATAAAGATGATTACAATGAGAAGCATGATATCAAAATAAGTACAAAATGTCAAAATGTAGTGAAGGGAGGCCTCTAATCTTCCCCAAACTCCTCATCACTAGAACTACTGGACTCCTCATGGTTAAGCTCCGCCAAACTAATACCAACCAGCCCTGCATCTGAAGTCGTAGCATCCTCATCAATCTATGTTGGCTCCTCTGGCTCTACATCCCATCATGTTGTTGGAATCTCTTTGTATACAAGTGTTTTTTGCGGTCAATGAGACGCAAAGCACTATGTACAACCACAAGCTTCTCTACTCTCCTAGAGGTAAGTTTGTTCCTCTTAAGAGAGTGGATGAAGCTATAGGTAGACCAGTTCCTCTCAGCATTGAAGAACTAGAAACCTGAGTAGCATGATATCAAAATAAGTACAAAATGTCAAAATGTAGTGAAGGGAGACCTCTAATCATCCCCAAACTCCTCATCATTGGAACTACTGGACTCCTCATGGTCAAGCTCTGCCAAACTAATACCAACTAGCCCTGCATCTAAAGTCATAGCATCCTCATCAATATATGTTGGCTCCTCTGGCTCTACATCCCATCGTGTTGCTGGACTCTCTTTGTACACAAATGTTTTTTGCAATCAATGAGACGCAAAGCATTATGTACAACCACAAGCTTCTCTGCTCTCCTGGAGGTAAGTCTATTCCTCTTAAGAGAGTGGATGAAGCTATAGGTAGACCAGTTCCTCTCAGCATCTGAAGAACTAGAAACCTGAGTAGCATGATATCAAAATAAGTACAAATGTCAAAATGTAGTGAAGGGAGACCTCTAATCATCCCCAAACTCCTCATCAGTGGAACTACTGGACTCCTCATGGTCAAGCTCTGCCAAACTAATACCAACCAGCCCTACATCTAAAGTCATAGCATCCTCACCAATCTATGTTGGCTCCTCTGGCTCTACATGCCATCGTGTTGCTGGACTCTCTTTGTACACAAGTGTTTTTTGCGGTCAATGAGACGCAAAGCACTATGTACAGCCACAAGCTTCTTTGCTCTCCTAGAGGTAAGTTTGTTCCTCTTAAGAGAGTGGATGAAGCTATAGGTAGACCAATTCCTCTCAGTAGTTGAAGAACTAGAAACCTGAGATAGCAATCAAATGGTTAGAGTGGTAGTCAAAGATTTTGATCCATGGCAATTCCACCACAAAATTGGGTCCTCCTATGCCATAGTTGCCATATCCATCTTGGCCGCATTAGAATAACCCCTAAGAGTGGAAAATTTGGTCCACTCAGTGCGAATCGTGCTAGCATCTATAGGATCATATATCTTCTCAATAGCCCTAACGAACCCTGCCTTCACCGCAACATCTTGTATCAGTGTAACTCTTCCAAGCCTAGTCTTGTACCACTTAGGATTCAATGCATAGGGAACCATGTGCAAGGGAGTGTTGAGCTTCTCCCATCTCTGATGAATGATTGTTTGAATGTGCTCATTTTAGAATGCTAATGTGGGGTCCTCTCGCATGACAACCCTCATCTGGTCAACCATAGAATCAGTGCACTCATACACCTCTCCAAGGTTAGGTGCATCCGCATCCCCATATCTGATGACCTAGAAAATTGGAGCAATGATGGAGACTATATATTTTGCATCACTCCAAAACACATCACTTTTCATTGTATCTTTCACCCTCCTCCCCTGCTTTGTCTTGGACTTGGCCCACTGATTCCAATCTATTATCATAACCATGAGTTGCAGTGACTCTTGCAACTCAATAATTCTCTCCAAGAGAATGAAATAGGACGCATATCTGGTCTCAATAGGTTTCAAGAACTCCTTCTTAGACAAGCTCCTGAAGAGTGCATGTGAAGTGTGGTGGTTGCAGATAAACATCTTCACATCTCTAGCATCACTAACCACTGCTTTGATCCACTCAATCTTCCCCATGTCCTTCAGTGCATTGTTCATGGCATGCACACAACATGGAGTCCACCAAATATGTTTGTAAGCTGCCTCAACAAGTTTCCCCGCAGCTTTGCACACGTGCTGCATCTGTCACTACTTGGACCACATTTTGTGGCCCAACTTCCTCAATAGCCTCCTTGAGGACCTGAAACTGAAAAATCAGCATCTTTGTGATGCCCTGTACAATCAACTGCCTTAAGAAAGTATGGGCCCTCTGTACATGTAACCATGATATTGATGAGTGGACGATGGCTAATGTCCGTCCATCCATCCATGACTATATTGCATCCAATCTTCACCCAACATTCCTTCATTTTCTCTATCAACACATTGATCTTGGAATAGTTCTTATCCAAGATCGTGGTCCTCAATTTTGTCTCACCTGGTGGCACATATGATGGTCCTCCCCTTGCTACCATCAACATCATCTATCTATAATAAGGAGATCGAGCTACATGAAATGGTATGCCATTGGCAAAGAACTTGCCAATGGCATCATCCATCTCATCCTTCAGCTACACATTGAAAAAATTGGCTATGGGGTTACTTTGCAATTTGTGTTTCCCCTTACCCTCTCCTGCATGGGCACTGGAAGAACCTGGCATCACTCCTACTCTCGTCTGCAAAGTATGACTAGAACTCTATGGCTGGCTTTGTTGAACATGTGCCCTATGAGACAAAGTAGTAGGCATAAGTATAGTTGCACTGTCATCAGGAACACCCCATAGCTTATTTATCTCGGCTCTGTATTTGAGGTTTTTTGGTTTCATAAAAAAAGAACATGTCTCCACACCTTTCCCTTGAATAAAAAGAAGGTATGCATTAACTCTAGTAATGTTGCCATTCCATTCTAGATCACAAAAGTGGCACTTCCAATTCCTTGTGCCACCAGATGTCCTTGGCCTACCTGGTAATTTTGTTGCAAACTGTTTGAGAGGAGACTTACAATCAAAAGGACCCCTAGCATACTCTGCCAATAATGTGGAGGGGCACTCTATACTACTTGCTGCAATTGCCATGGAACTAGTTTGGGCTTCTAGTTTGGGCTTCAGGCTCACCCCCATGGTCACCCCCCTAGCCTCAGGTTCATATTCAGATTCAATTTCACTATGAACCTCTACCTCATCCTCACTTGTGTCATGAGAGCTCATTGTGACACTGTAATAAACAATATAAATTCTATAAGTGCCTAGTTTAACAAATTTGAAAATAAAATTTAAATTTTGATGACAAAATAAAAAATGAACACTGAAATGAATCTATGAATATGAATTATGATTAAAATATTTAAATCATAATTCCATAAACATGGCTGCAAATGCATATTCATAGATTCATTTCAATGTTCATCGTTCATTTTTCATTTTGTCATCGAGATTCAACATCAAATTAGATTCTGAAAATAGAACTTCGAAAAAAAATTGAAAAAACTTCAAAAACAATCATAGAAACCTACCTTGTACTTGAAAAATCCCTCTAAGTTGATGTAGAATCCTCCTCTTCTTTTGCTTGCTCCTTCTCACCCCTCTTGCACTTGCAACACCTCAATCTCACTCCTTCACACACTCTTTTCTCTCCTCTTCACCTAGTTGTTGGAAAACATAGAAAACCAAATTTGAGGAAAAAATGAGGATTAGAGAGTGTTTTGTAAAGTTTAGAGGGTATGGAGGGGGCCCACTTGCCATTAGGGTTCTCCCCTAGGCACAAAAATCAATTAAAAAAATCTTAAGAAAAATGAACTTGTTGGGAGTCGGGACGCCCAAGCCAGGAAACGCCTGGCATCCTCAGGACGCCTGAGGGACACCTAGGCATCCTGGCATCTCCTTGGCGTCCCCGAAAAACTAGTGGTGGTGAGGTATGGTGGGGGGACGTCCCTGACCCGTCCCCACGTCCCGAAACCGTGGGGATTGGGAGAGCGAGGGGGGGCAGCACGTCCCCATGGAACACTGCTTGCATATGTCTCATGCAAAGAGGTCTCTCCTTGGCAAGCTTGAAGATCTCTATCTTAGTTATTATCTTTGCTCCAACCAAAGAATTAGGTGCCATTCACTCTATGACTATGTAGAGCCCACTCAAGACCTCTTCATCTGCCTTGAATTCTAGGTGGAATTGGAATGCCAAATTGAGGAAATAGGCAATTGCATGTAAGGGTTTGTGAAGTTGAAGGTGCCATCGTCAATTCATGATCTCCCAATTCCCATATGAGATGGTACTTATCCTCAACCCCTAAATGAACAGATCTAATGGCCTCCTTCACCCTATCCATGCCATCATATATGTAGCCCATTGTGAGCTTCTCCTCATTAGCCACTCATAGGAGAACTAAAGGCTCCATGAACTGCAATAATTGTGAAATACTAACATAAGTGTGAACAAAAATATCATGGAGATTTACCTCTACAATCCCCTTGGCTAGTTGCCAAAAACTATACTCATCAAAGATCCAATTAACCACATCTAATTCTACATTGATCTTTGCATACGATAATGTAGACCACTCCCCACTAACATACATGCACCTCAAAATGGCCTTTGACTTAAGCAAGGATTGCAACATGATAAAATTGGTTGTAAAGCGGGTTATTCCAGGACAAGCCAACTCTTTCTTGTTTGTGAATTTTCTCATTAGGTTGAGGACCCAAGTATGATTATATATGTATTTACGAATATTTTTTGCATACTCTATGCATGGTTTGATCCATAGAAGTTTGCCAAGATCCTCCAATATGAGGTCAAGGCAATGAGCAACACAAAGAGTCTAAAACACAGAGGGGTGCCTATCCATGAGAATTCTACCTGCAACAATATAACTTGTTGCATTATTTGTAATTATTTGCACTACATTCTCCTCACCCACCTTGGCCAAGACTTCCTCAAAGCCTCACAAAAGAATTCAACATTTTTTGTGTTGCCTAAAGCATCAATTGACTTCAAAAACACTATGCCACCTAAGAAAAAAACAAATTAGCAATTCGGTAAATTAGAAATTAAAATCTTAATCACTAAATCAATGGAGTTCACAAAGTACAATTACTTGAGGAAGAAACAAGAAAATTCAACAATGTTCTATTTCTTCTATAGGTCCAACCATCAATCATGATGGTGCAACCCTTCTTCTTCCATATGTCACATTGATGGCATTGACTCAAAATGGAGCCCTTCATCTCATCGTCATTAGGGGCTTTGAACTCCACCCCACAAACAGTAATGGCATCTATCATATCTACCAATAAGGAGACCTAAACAAATCAAATAAACAAAATATGTATTCAAATTGAGTGTTTAACTTTAAAATCTACAATGCTACATTCCCTTAAATGCAAAAATTCAATAGGCACAAAAATCAAACTATATATTTTAAAACCAAAATAATAATCATTACCTGGCTTCATGAAATGGAATGGTGCAATTGAACCAGAAGTCTCCAATTGCATTTCTTGTAGCGTCGTGCTTATCCTTGTTACAACCCATGCTCTCAAATAATGGTTGGGCACCTAGAGTAGTGCATGGAACAAAATATGAATCTAAATTGGATGAAGATCCATGAATTCTAGGTCCAATACTTACACTACCACTACCATTGCCACTATCACTACTCATAGATCCAAGAAATGGAGGAATGAAAGATGTATCTCCACCAATGGTTTCCATTTTTTTTCTTTGCCTTTTTCTTAATTATTTTTCTTGCTTAGAAGTCTCTAATTGACTTTGCATTTCACGTATAACTTCAAGAGGCACTAGTTGGCATGGTTTAGCATCACAACATGGTATGTATGCAAGGTGATACTTCAATCGATTAATACCTCCCCCAAACATTTTTGTTTTGCAATGGATATATGTTATCTCCCCTTTTTCTGCCCCAAGAATGGCATGTTTCCAACAAGAATCCTTTCTAATTGGGGTCAACATTGTAATTGAAAATTTGAAACTATTTATAAATGTGAAGTATTCCTGTACTAAGATATAAATGGAAAAAAAGATTTACATTTACAATTTTTAATTAAATTAAAATTTAAAATAACTAGGGTTTGTAGCTATAAAAATTATAAAAATATAAAAAAGCTAGGGTTTGTTCTTTTTTCCATTAACCTAAAATGAAAAAAAAAATGTAAAACACAATGGAAATTTAAAAATAAAAGAACTTCAAAATACAAACTTACCTCTTCAAATTTGCTCCAAAATGATGGTAAGCAGCTCCAAATTAATGGTGGGTTCCTCCAAATCCTCCTTAGGCTCCTCTAGATGCATTAAGGGCTGCTACAAACCTGCCCAAATGATCTTCGATCACTATTTCTCACTCAACCAATGTGCTGGTTTTCTCTCCAATGGCATAAATTTTTTGCTCAAAAACTAGTTTTTCACTCCTTGTGTTTGAAAACAAGATGAATGTGTTTTTAGGGTGTAGGAGATGATTTTAAGTTCTTTAGTCTTAACAGTATGTTTTTTTTTAATTATTCTTTTTTAGCTTTTTCTTTCCCCAACCACGATCGAGTCTAGCCTGTGAGACTCAACAAGTACCCAAGTCTCAAGTCCCCAAGACCCAGCCAGGGTCACTCGCCTCGGGATTGCCAGATCTTGGCGAATCTAGGCAAGTCTTGTAACACTAGTCTTATGTTGGTGCTTTCTGAATTTAAGTCTGGCTTGGAGAAACAGAAGGTCTTATGTTTGTGCTTTCCAAAGTGTGAAAATTCAGAAGTTAATCAGTTGCATTGTGATTATCTTAAGTAAAATTGTACAAAAGATGACTGTTGCATTGGTCTAGGTATCAACTGGTTCAAAGAATTTGTGCTGCTTTGAGCTCCAAAATAATGATAGATTATGTTGCGTGATTATAATGGTCGTGCATTATGTTATTAATTTCCTTTTTGATTAGAAGCCGAGTCTTTTCCTTTGGTTTGGTTTACAACCCAAATACTCCGGTATCCCATGATCAATAGGTAATTCACTTTGCAGGCAGATTATAGAACTGTGGGTTTGAGAAAGCCATATTACAATGAGGGATTGGATGGTGAGAAAGGAATTTTAAATAAATTTGGTAGAGAAAATATTTGATTAGATACGATCCCCCAACTTATAGACAAGGTTATCACACCATGATAGCACTTTGGGGATCCTGTTTAGGGCACAGGTGTTGGAGTCATTCCAATTCCATTTAATTTCTTTGTAGGGATAGTGTAAGGAGCAGGGGCAGTGACAGTCATTAAATCCATTTGAATTCTTGTTTTGAGGACCCTGTTGGTGCAAGGGTATTTACTTAAAGTCAAACTATAAGAAGAACAGAGTGAGATTGTCTGTACAGACTGCCCTGGAGGTCTCCAGTTCACATTTGATGCTTGGTTGTTATGCTTTGTGCTCTCAGTGGCATTTCCGCATTTGCCATATACTGTTATATAGCTGTTGATTTTACAACAGTGCTAGTGGAAATTTCATTTAGCTGTGCTTTCACAGCTGTTTCTGTTGCAGGAACCTTTTTTATGTTCTTGTTTCTGTAATATGATATAATTTCTCACATTTATCCGAGCAAAAACAGCTACAATAACCACAAAGATTGGCCCCCGTGTCCATCCCAAGGGTTTTATGATAAAATTTGAGAATCCCATAATAAATCCACAGTCAAAACTCACAAAAAGCAAGAGACCACACTGATATTATGGATCATGATCCATTTTGTGTGTAGTCTTTGGTTGATCATCCATCCTGCAGGTCATTCAACTTCACTATTGAGGTGTCTTCTTTATAAAAATGGGAGCCACTGTTATAACTTGGTACAAAGCCATTATAATCTTAGGCAACTATTTCAGTATTCTTCAGAAGAGTTTTTTTGGCCGTGATTACTTTGTATCCCAGCACAAAGTATGTGTGTGATTAAGCCAATTTAAGCAGCTCATCACCAGCTTCAATAAAATCTTAGAGTGGGTTGATGAATATTTAGTAAAGGGACATAATCCATTAAAAAAAACAGTATTTTTTTTAAAAGAACATGTATTAGACTACAGGATGACTACAGGATGTTCTGTATACTGCCAAAAGGTTTTCCCACCAACCAAATCTAATTTCCCTTCATCACCCACTCCTCTCCAGGTCTCATCAAGCAAAATTTACTTTCTGACCAATTCCTTCCACCAACATAGGAAAAAAAATCAGATTTTATAGAATACTTGTGTAGCAGCTTATTTGTGAGGATTGATTGAAGTATTGTATCTATAGGTTGCCTTCTCAAAGTGGCTCAACTATGTAATTCTCTTCTGCACTTTATATTATTCTTATTGCAATAAGACCTTTTTTATTTCTGCATTTAATCTCTGCCATCACTCTCTCTTTATTATTCTGTGGAATATCATTGCTATGTCTAGATCTCTGATATTTCTACTCTATTAGCATTAAAATATCCTTGCAATGGTAGACAAAGATTTCATATCAAAGTGATGGAAGTAAAATGCACTTTCGTATCAGGAGGATATTACACAATTGCATCAAGATTTAAACTTAAACATGCAGTAACTAATGGTCACTTTCCAAGGTAGAGTCCAGTCACTGAGTATCCAGAGGTGTTCTCCAAACGAACTTGCTCTACTGTCACAATTTTGACAAATTAATTTTGCATACATTGGTTTAGTCCTCTCTAGAAGCCATGAGAGTGCAAGAGCCTTTAGCAAATACACAAGCACCATTAACAAAAAACCTCTACAATGTTAAAATATAAATTTAGAGGCCACTCTTTTGGACCGCACATCAAGTAATTCAATGTATAGAGTACAGGGAAGGTGATTCATAGCGTTTTGAATCTCATTTATGAGTCTTCCAGAAATACAGTTTAACTAAGATATAACATGAATCTTCTGATGTACATTGAGATTGCTCCCATGTGCTACTCAGAATAGGCATACCTAACAATGGGCATAAACTTAAATTATGTTATGGAAAGTGTTAAAATCTATTTTATATTTATATTATTCGTTGCAACAATGTATTGAAACACAATTTTGTGCCTTGTTATGGCCTCCTAAAACTATAAAGCATTTATTTCTCAAAACATTTGTTTATATTTACAGAGCAGTGTTTGTGAAAGAAATACAGTTTTGTGGCTCAAGAAATGAGTGATCGCTACATCAATGAATGGTTAAATCTAATACCTTAGGTTATTTGCAAAATTAATGGCCTTTTTGCTCTGGTCTCATCCATGTTTCTTGTCTGTATTCCTAAATTAAGTTTGTAAAACACACTATTCTGGAAGCAATTACTCTGCTTAGAAATCCATCTTAACAAATAGCATGACTGATGCCAATAAAACTAGATATTAGTCACCAATGTTTCTACTGAGTTATTAATGAGTTCATTTTTACAGGAGAAGTTACAAGGTAACCTCGCTCAGAGAGCAGAGCACTACTACTCAGAAAACAGCAGAGTTCTTGCAGGTTGGTTCCTTCTTGCAGTGGCCACATCGAAATATAAATCACTTATCTTGTGTTTCATTGTGTTGAAATTCTCATCATGACTTAATTTTTAGGGTATAAAGGTGCTACGGTGAATGAAACAATACAATATTCATAAATACAATCGGGACAAGAATTAATCATTTGCCAGAGTTTCTCTTATTTTTTGGAGAGAACTCGTTTTTATTTATTTCCTGGAATTCTTTTAGGACTTAAGGCATGGTCTCGTGGAAATTTGGAAGACTTTGGAAGGTTGATGTCAGAATCTGGATTGAGTTCTATACTAAACTACGAATGTGGTACGCTTTACCCCAATCTCTCTCATGAAGTAAAGTTTTTTTGTAAATAGGTAAGGGATGCATTAAAAAATATTTAATAGAAAACTATAAAACCTGAGTTATTACAGGTATATTCTTCCTAGAGGGATGTAAAGGTTTTCTATCTAAGAGATGGTCTAATTTCATGTGAGGCAGGTTGTGAACCAATGATACAGCTTTATGAGATTCTATTGAAAGCACCAGGTGTATTTGGTGCAAGATTTAGTGGAGCAGGATTTCGAGGTTGCTGTGTGGCTCTTGTTGATTCCAAACTTGCAGAGAAAGCAGCGTCATATGTTTTTGAAGAATACAAAAAGGTTCAACCAGACTTAGCTGCACAGTTGGAAGAGGAAAGTGCTGTATTAATTTGTGAATCAGGAGATAGAGCTTGCCTGATATGATGTATAGTCTTAACCTTGGCTTTGTTTTCAGCTGGTGAAGCTCAGTGCTCAATTGCTAGCCTGTGCTTATGAAGACAACCAGTTCGAGATTCATTATTATTTAAGCATTCAACTCAATGAATGTATGAACTATTTTTGCAATTTTCTTGCAGTCATTGCAAATCTCAAATTCCATTTTTTCTACACTTATGGCTGTCTTATTCTTTAGCTAGATTAATCTGCATAGTCAGATTATCTTATTGTTTGCCACTATCAGAGTGCAAATGAAATTATAAATTACATGTTCCATGGAGGAAATATGTATAATTTACTCCCAGAGAATGTTTTATTCATGATCCTAGCAACCTGAACAATATTTGTCTTCATGTTTCCAAGTGAGCAAGTAGATTGATAAATCTTTTTCTTCTACACTTAATGGCTATGTTATTCTTTAGCTGGATTAATCTGCATAGTCAGATTAACCTTATTCTTTGCCACTATCAGAGTGCAAATGAAGTTATAAATTACTTGTTCCATGGAGGAAATGTGTCTAATTTACTTCCAGAGATAATTTTATTCATTATCCTAGCAACTTTAACAATACTTGTATTGATGTTTCCAAGTGAGGAAGTGGGTTGATATTTATCAGTTTGGTTGCCGTTTTTTGGTGTGGGCCTAATTGGGCATAATATATCTGCAACTCAAAATGTAACATGATGAATGGACAGCAGGAAGATGATATTCCTTAGCAGCAAATGTAAAGTGACGAATGGAAGATAAAATGACGGTATTCCTTAAAATGCATCGGTTGCCATTTAATTCAACATTCAAAAAATTAGTTATTTTGTATTTAGTTGCTCTTGTAGTCACACAAGAGATGCCTTTGTGATTAGAATGTAATAATTTAACTCTTGTTCTTAGACCTAGAGCCACCTTAGGAATAAAATGCAATAGACCTCATTTAAAAATATCCTATAAAAAGATTAAAAAATGTTTTTATAATAGATAACACCCATAATTTGAAGTGAGTACCAAGTATGTTAAAGTTTATATCTCTGTATTTATATGTCCTGAAAATAAGCCGAGTTTTCGCTTATCTTGTTACTCATTCTTGCAATAAGTTGAACAATTGATGAGAATTAATGGGGCAATTATTTTTAGGAATTTGTTTTATGCTTTGCATAGCACTTATCTTCTATATAAGGTGTGGGAGCACATTTTCCAAGGTGGGATGTGAGAGAGGTATGGTTTTCTTGCTTTTGAGGATCCCTCAATTGTAGGGATTGGTTTTCTTTTTTTGTAAGGGTTGCAATTCCTTGTTTGTCTTTCAGCATAAGAGGTGCAACTTCTTGTTTGTCTTTTAACTTATGGGTTTAACTCCTTGATTTTGTATTTACTTGGAATGGAGCATTTGGTTCATGGGTGATTTTTGGCCCATGGTTTTAATCCTATTGTTTTGTAAAACCACTTGTGTTTTCCTAGGAGTTTTGTGTTAATAAATACAAGCACATGGAATTGTAAAACTGGGAGAGCACGTGTTGATGGCGAAGGATTAGCATAGGAGAAAGCTTATCGTATTATGAACATTATTTGTTAAGATAGTTAAGGGTGGTATTTTGTTGGGTATTTTTGTTGAAAGGGTTTCCCAAGGTAAATCATTGTGTTATCTTTCAACGTGTTGTTTACTTTATGTTACATTTGAGCTATTGTTAGCTTATTTTTTCTTGTAAAATTTTATTTAGCATTGTTATTATTTCCTTTCATTTGGTATTAGAGTTTGGTTTTAGCTAGATCCATGAAAAGGAGGGTGTTTTGGCCTTGTGATAATCTTTTTTCTTTAGAGGGAGCTTTGTGTTGGGTGAATACAAGTGTGCATAAGAAATGGAAAGCACTTAAAGGTTGGAGATTGAAAAGTTTAACAGCCTTAACTATAAGCTATAGAAGCTCAATTTGAAAGCACTTGTTGCTTCCAATGGATTGAAATTAATGGGTTGTTGTTTCATGACAAGAGCCCTCAAATATGCCAATAGAAGATTGGTAAAAAGGCAAAAAGTTTGATTTGGATTTTCCTTTCACTTTCAATGTTGCGTTGAGTGTCTCGTGAAAAGTCGTCACTAAGGAACCAAAGAATGAGATGTGGTTTTTGTATTAAACTAAGTTTCTAGTTAACATTTTTTTTCTTTGGAAGCTGCATTTCCTCAAAATGAGTGATGGTCAATTTGTAATAGAGCATCCAAATGCATTCAATATTGTGGTAAGTCAATTAATCTCTATTGATGTCAAGATGGGTAAAGAAGACAAATATATTACTTAATGTTTTTTGCTTGATACATGGGATAATCTTATTATGACCATTAGTAGTATCCCAATTGAGTTAAAACTTGAAGAGAGTTTCAATCTTGTTATCAAAAGAAAGGAGGCAAATATCCATAGAGGATGTTATAAAGGATGCCTTGTTTGTAAGAGGGCATTCTCAAGAGAAAGGCGAAAACAAGTCAAAAGATTAGCAATCAAAATCTAAAGGTAGATCTAAATCTCCTAGAATATTTTAGACAAAATGTTGGAATTGTGATAAATCTAGACATTTAAAAAAAAAAATTTAACAAGATAGACAACTACAAGGCATTTGACAACGTCATCAACGGGTCTAAGTCCACTAAAAAATGTTTAATTGACATCTTTAAGTACCTATTCTTGATATGACCTATATGGCTAGTTGATTTGAGTGCTTCTTTTCATTACTCCTCATAATGAGTGATTTTCTAAATATGAAAGTTAATCTAGGGGACGCCTTTTAGGAGATACATAATTGATTGCCCCTCCCTCCTATTTGCACTTAGAATCCCTCCCAGTCTATTATATACTCCAAATATTGAAGGGCTAGTTGAAGGGCTAGTGGGTGGGTGACTAATTCACCCAATGCCCACTCTACTAATAACTATCATAAGATCATCAATTGTGGAAATGTCAAGGTTATGTTTAAAAATGAGAGGGCTTCCTCAAAGTTTTTCATATTCCATGATTAGTAAGAAATTTGATACTTGTGAATAAGATGAATGATGTAAATGTGCTTGTTCTTAACAATTTTTCACAAAAATAAGCTACAATATTAGTACAATGGTGTTGGTAAGAGAGGTCTAGTTTGGGGCTCCATTCAAGTTGGATGCAATTTTTTCATGGTTCCTGAGGTTGGAAATCATAAGTTGTGTGTGGAAAAGATAGTGTTATGGCATGAGAAATTGGAACATATTGGAGAGAAAGGTGTTGAAGCTTTACAAACTAAGGGTTTGATTGAAGAAACTTTTGAATAGCCACTAGATTTTCATTTCTATGAGTATTGTATTTATGGTAAACAAAATAAAGTTAATTTTTCTACTAATGCTACAAGATTAGAGTGAATTTTCTACTTGACACATGGTGATGTGTGTGTGTGTGCAGGTGTGGGTGTGTGCATGTGTGTGTGTGTGTGTGCGCGTGCGCAGGCATGTGTGTGTGTGTGAGTGAGTGTGTGTTTGTGTGTCTATGAGTGTGAGTGTGTGTGTGTGTGTGTGAGTATGTGTGTGTGTGTTTGTGAGTGTTTATGTGTGACTCTGTGTGTGAGTGTTTGTGTGTGTGTGTGTGTGTTTGTTTTTGTGTGTGAGTTTTTTTTTGTGTGTGAGTGTGTGTGTGTGCATGTGCATGTGTGTGTGTGTGTGCGTGTGTTTGTGTGTGACTGTGACTATGATTGTGTGTGTGTGTGTGTTCGTGTGTTTTTTTGTGTGTGAGTGCAAGTCCGAGTGAGTGAGTTTGTGTGTGTGTGTGTCAGAATGCGAGTGTGGGTGTGTGAGTGCGAGTGTGAGCGTGAGGGAGTGTGCAAGTGTGTGAGTGTGAGTGTTGAGAGAGAGAGAGAGAGTGAGTGTGTAAGTGTGTGTGTGTGTGAGAGAGAGAGAGAGTGCGTGAGCGTGAGCGTGTGTGTGTGTGTCAGTGTGTTAATGTGAGCGTGAGCGTGAGTGTGAGCGTGAGCATGAGTGTGTGTGATTGTGTTTGTGTTGCCTCAAACAAAACAAAACATACAAGAAAATAAAGGTGTTGAAGATCTTCAACAATGGTGAAAATTTTTGTGTGTGTTTGTGCTACCTCAAACAAAACCAAACATACAAGAAAATAATGGTATTGAAGATCTTCAAAAATGGTGGAAAATTTTGCACAAGTCTTAATAGTTTTTTTTGTATGTGTGTGTGTTGTTTGTGTGTGTGTGTGTGTGTGAAGGAATAAAGAGCCAAAAAAGGTGCAATTTGATCTTTTCATCTAAAGGTGAACTAGAAGAAAAAGAGACACAATCCAACTTGAGAAGATTGACTTGAGAAAGAAAACAACCAAAAAAGTATAGCCCACCTTATTTTTGTACTATTTTTTCTTTATTTGCTACTAATAATGATCTTAGAAGTCTTAAGGAAGCATTTGATTCAAAGGAAAGTAGGTCCAAAACGAAAGCCATGGATGAGGAAATGGAGGCCTTGGAAAAAAAAGAACATAAAATTTGGTTAAGCTACCCATCAAAAGGAAGCCTCTTGGTTACAAATGGGTACTAAAAAAAAATAATTTATAGGGTCAAGTAGAGAAGTGCAAAGCTTGTTTTTGTTGAAAGGGTGTTCCCAAAAGGAATTTTTTTATTTTGGTAAGATTTTATCCCCAATTGTTAAGCTAAGTTATATTAAATTTGTTTTGGTTGTCATTGCTTTTAATTTTGACATAGAATGAATGGATATAAACACAATGTTCTTAAATGGAGATCTTGAGGAGGAAATTTGTAGACCACAACCCAAAAAAATTGTTGTTAATAGAATACTTGGTTTGCAAACTATAGAAGTTGATGTATGACCTAAAAATATCAACAAAGATGTATCAAAAATTTGTTGCTTATGTCTTGAAACTTCAATTTTTAGAATGTAAAGTTGATCATTGCATTTACTTCAAAGAAATTGGGGATCATATTCTTATCAGAGAATTGTATGTTGATGTATTTTTCTCATTGTTAATGATAAGAAACTAATATTAGACATGATATTTCCATAATCCATGTAAATGAATTAGAATGCTTCTAGTGAAAAGTTGTGAAATAAATTAGAATGCTTCTCGTAAAAAATTGTAAATTTTTTTATTCAAATTAAATATCAGCTCTCATCAAAATCTATATGAAGGATCTTAATGCTACAAATTTGAATTTGAATATGGAAATTAGAAGGGGTCATTTAAAAATAGAAAACTTTGATTGAATTAGAGGAAGTATGTTGATTCTATATTACAAAGGTTTAGAATGCAAAAATGCAAACTTATTAAAAGTTATAATTTTTATTGTTTTAAAGATTTATGTAGAACAATATTTCAAGACATGATAATATTGAGGACAGTCATGTGCCTTATGTGGGTATTGTTGGAAGCCTAATGTGTTCCATGGTGTGTACCAAACCAAACATTGCCCATGTAGTGGGAATTTTGAGTAGATGCATGCAAACTCAAGAGAGGAGCATTAGACTACAATTAAGAGGGTCTTCAAATATTTGCATAGCACATCAAATTGTGCAATTTATTATCAAGGAAGACTTGATATAAGCATATTGATGAATATACAAGGTTTTGTTGATGTTGACTAGGTTAGAGACATTGATTATTGAACTTGAAGATCTACAGGTGGCTACATTTACCTTATTTGTTGGAGCAACTAGTGGATGAGCAAGAGGCAAGCAAATATTGCTCTATCAACTACACAATTGAGTACATGGTAACAACTTATCTATGCAATCAAAATGATTGGTTTCAAAGACTATGTTTGAATGCTCATCTCTTATAGAAAACTATAAGGATTTTTTGTAACAACCCAAGTACAATATTTTTGGCAAAGAAGCTTTACTTATGAGGCTTGGACAAAGCACATTTATGTACAATATTACTTTGTTAATAAACATGGTTGAAGACAAGAAGATATTGATGGAAATTTTTTATATTGTGGAAAATATTGCTCATTGATGAAGCTAGTGAATATTGAGAAATTTTCTTGGTGCAAGAAATCAATGGGAGTAATTTCACTTAGCAGTTGATATATTTGAGTGACCCTATGCAAAGTATACAATAAGTGTGCAATTTCTTAGAAATGTGTTGTGTGTTTTGCATAATATTTCACCTCTTTTATGTGGAGTATAGGGGCACATTTTCCAAGGTGGAACATGAGAGGAAGCCATGGTTTTATGGGTGGTTTCTTGCCACGGGTTTTGTGTCCACTATTTTGTAAAACTGCTTGGTAGTTTTTTATGAGTTATATACTTATAAATACAAACACAAATAATTACAAAATACACAATGGTCTAGCCAAGGAGCACATGCTAGTGCCAAAGGTTAGCATAAGAGAAAGCTTATTGAAGTATGAACATTATTTGTTAATATAATGAATGCTTTTAATTTCCTAGGTTTTTTCAAAAGTATTTCCCAGGGTAGATCATTGTATCATATTTGTTTGTGCTAATGATTACTAAAGGTTGCATGTCAAATTTAATTAGCATAGCTTCTCTTATAAAAGCTATCAAACATTGTTATTGTTTCTTTGCAATATTCTTGTCCTTAGGTGTTAAATATCATTTGGAAACTAAATTATATCTCCCTAAGAGAGTACTAACATAAACATTATGTAACAAATTCTCAACTCGGCTCTGCAACTCTCCCGCTCCGGTTGTTTTTTGAATCTTTTTGTTCTTGCTCTAATTTGATTGCCTCGTGGGTCGGTTGGGCGAGGGGCCTGGGAAGGCTCCCCATTCCAAGGATGTTGTCTCTTTGTTTGGCATTGTGTCTGCTTTGGCAGTTGCTAGTGATGTTGTTCCCCATGTGAAGTCTCCTCCCCGTACCTCCATCCTTTCTTCTAGGGGAAGGACTGGGGCAGGGATAAGTTTAGTGGTGAATCTTCACCAATTGGAAAATTATAGGAATTTGGCGAATCTACCGTATCTACAGGGTGTTCAAATCGCCAGGAATTCATGGACTATCGGTCCAATGCATGTCCATTCGCTAGCAGTTTTTTTTTACGAGGCATGTTTAGGCAATAAATTCGCCATAACAGACTATGCGTTTCCAATGCACCAATCAATATTTTCGCCTGGAATCTTGGGGAGCATGTCAAAGTCACCTACATATTCGCCAATACTATTAAAACAACATTATATGAAGACCCATTTCGCCAATTAAAATTTACAAATAGTTGCTTGTGAAGAACCATTTCGCCAATTAAAATTTATAAATAGTTGCTTATGAGGACCTATTTCGCCTTGAAAATTTCAAGGTATCGTTGTATAAGCACGCGGGATTCACCAAATTTTTAACATACCATTTCAAAATCCCACGGAATTCGCCAAATATGGATTGATATAAATACAATTGAAACTGTTATTTGTTCTTACACATTTTGTTCGGTTCTGAGGTTCTACTTCTCAATTCAGAAGTTCGCAAAAGCCAAAAACGTAGACTCAAAGGTGAGTGATCATTTCTTCATACTGTTATTAGTTATTAGACTATTAGTTATAATAATAAGATTTCTTTATCTATTTTCCATTCTTGCTTCAGTCTTAAACATAATTTTAAGTAGGGAATGGGATCTATATTCTTTGTCGGTCTGTCCTTCTTAAACAAGAAGACATTTTTTTCCAGCTTTTATTCGAAGTGAGATCAATATGTCGAGTAGCAAGGGTAAGACTCCTGAGCAGGCGGGTAATGAAGAGACTGGGAGGCCATCAAAACACCCAAAATGGGGAGGTACCATACAGTCTTACTTTGGAATTGGCAAAGCTTCTAATCCATCAGATCAAGGTGGAGCTACACCATCAACTCTTCCACCAAATATTATTGAAGATGGAGATACATCATCAACTCTTCCGCCACAGGAAGGTCAAGGTGAGATTGTCATTGTGTTAAATCAAAATGTATCAAATGAGGATGGCAATACCGTAAAAGATGTTCCAAGGGATACCCCTGGATAGCCAGAATGAGATAATCGACTTGGATGAGGATGATGTTGGTAGCAAGAAAAGAAAAGGCAAAGCAAAATTGGGGCGTGAGTGGGAAATGACAAGGAATTTTCAAATTGGTTGGTTGTCGAAGTACCCATTCCTTGAACCAGTGGGGGTATCAAACGAAAATGATATTGAAAGGGCAACAAAGGTTAGATGTAAGATTTGTAGTTGGAAATGTGGAAGAGACAAGACGATGCAGCTAAAGCTTGACACTATAGAAAAGCATATCGGACAAAGTTTACGAAAAATAAATCATAGACGGAAAGGAACAATCAGTCGTACGATGGAAATCAAAGGAAGAATGTCTTCATGTTAAGTATGCCGCAGATTATGGAGAGCATAACCATAGAATGTCGAAGATTAAAAAATGTGAAGGTACACTTGAGGCTCATTTTGGAAAAGCCATGGCAGCAGCAAATCTGTCAAAAATTGTTCAGATGAGTGTTGTTTTTCATATTTTGTCCAGGGGGCGTCCTATGACAGACTACCCAGAATATTTTGATTTATTATCTTATTTGAGTGTTCCCCACTTTCCCTTCTCACATTGGTCAGTAAACGCTGGATAGGAATGGGTGAACTATCTTGCTGCAGTGGAAAAGCAAGATTTAAAGGAGAAATTAAAAGAGTCAAATTTCATTGCATTATCTTTAGATGAAATTACTGCGGTAGACAATACTTCTTTGGTTTGTATGCATTCGTATACTGTAGAACATGTTCGCCAAGCTCATCTTCTTTGTGTTCGTAAAATGAAGGACAGTTCAACATCGCAAAATCTATTTGGACTAGTCAAGAAATCTTTGAATGAATTTGCAGGTATGGATGAGTTGACAATTGCCAAAAAGTTGGTGTGTGTAGGAGCTGATGGAGCTACAGTGATGCAAGGTCAAAGGAGCAGTCTTTGCACAAAGTAACAAACTACTTGTGCACCATACATGCTTGGCATTCACTACATGGCCCACATAATGAATTTAGCATTCAAAATTGTAAGCAAGTTTCCTACAGTATCAAAAGTTGAAAATCTAGTTCGCGAGATCTATGCATACTTCTGCCGAAGTCCCAAACGTTTCCTTGAATTTCAACATTTTGCTGAGGGAATAACACCTGGAAACAAGCTTCTCAAGGATGTCGATACCAGATGGATCTCCCTGCATGGACCAACGCAACGAGTTCTTTCAGAATATCAATCCTTGATTGGAGTGATGTACGAGCATCGCAGCACAGTAGACAAAGCTCCTGACCTCTTACATAGGTTAAGCGATATAGAGACACTCTTGACTTTAGCTAGTCTTCTCCCCATGTTGGATGAGATGAACAATCTTGTGAAGAAAGCCCAAGACAGAACTATGTATATTTATGAATATGCCAATCTACGTAAACTTACATGCTTGGCCCTCGATCATCTATATCTAGATCTAACACAAGGAGGCGCAAATTATTTGATGTGGCGGAAAATTACTGATATGAATAATCTTGATAATTATTTACAGTTTAATGCAAGCGGGCACTTATGTATTTGTGTACGTGGACATGAGATACCAATGTACCATTGTAAGACAGGCACTGGTAGGTGCTCTAGAAAAGTACCTGTTAACGAGGAAGATTTTAACGACATTGTTAAATCTGTTAGTGATAATTTGAAGGAAATTGCAAAATCTCTTTCCTCAGAGATTCGTGAAAGATTCCCTCGACATGAAATACTTAAAGCCATGGGTATTGTGTATCCTCAATTTTGGGTAAACCGAGATAACCCAAAATATTTTCATGATCAAGTAAAAATCTTGATCGAACAGTTTTCAGAAAAGGTAACATACAATGAACAAATAATAGAAGGAATTTTAGATGAAAATAAGCTTAGAAAGCAATCTTGAATTTTTGCAATAGCTATGAGGGAGCAGTATAAATCCATGGGCAAGGAGAAGGCCTTTGAACCGGGATCAATAAAAAAGGTTTGGACAAGCTTAGGTCAGAGTGAAATATTGCGTGGTTCGATGTCAGAATATTTCAAACTTGTTGATTTATGTCAAACAATGATATTGGGGTCGGTGGAGGATGAGAGAGTTTTCAGTACATTGGGGTTTTTGAAATCAAAGTTAAGAAACAAACTGGACAAGAATTTGGAAAATTGCTTGAGGATGAAAGGAACTGCGTATAATGTCAAAAAAATTCCTTTTGAAAGGGCACTCGCAATCTGGAGGTCCACATGTGAAAGAAGAGGGACCAGGTTGTGCAACACAAGGCTCTCCAATTCCAACAGCCGCCGGTACTGGTGGTAGTGGCAGTGGGACTGGGCCTGGGACAGATGACAATGATATTGAAATTGACACAAATCAAACAATGAATGTTGAATTTGAGACACAGGCCGAAGAAACTGCAGAGTAGTCTCAGAATCAAGATGACTCTTTTACTTTATCTGAAGATGAGGATCGGTTTGAGGACCCTGACTCCATTTGGGAAATGGGAGATAATTAGCAGGTTTTAGGTATTTTTTCTGCACTTCATGAATCAGTTTCCATTGTTCGAAAGTCCAAACTGTAGTTGATGTCTGATGATATTTTATATTGTATTCAATGAACATTGAAATTGTGAATCATTGCACTTCATGATATCTTATTTTATATTGCACTCAAGCACTGCATGTCAGCTTGAATCATATTCCAAACTGTAGTTGATGATTTTGTATATTGTATTCAAATAAATTGTGTATCATTGCACTTCAAGTTCAGAATATTTTATTTTATATTGCAGTCCAAGTCTCCATGATATTTTATATTATATTGCACTTCATGAATCATAATACATATGCCAAAGTCAAACTGTAGTAACGTAGTTGATGATATTTTATAAATTATATAAGATTCAATACCATCGGGCATCGGCCTAACAATGCTTCATCGGCGGAACCCCCATCACAATCCCATCGATGGCCCGATAAAAATAGCTCACAACCTAGTATCGGTGTAACAATACTCTATCGGGCTGACTCCTAAGGTGCTCTCCCGATATACCGATAAAGTCAAGTTGTCAACAAAAGTAACCATGAATTATAATTTATGACCATGGGCATGAATTATAATTTATGACCATGGACATGAATTATCTTATTTTATCAATAATCACAAATATATACCACACTTTGATTTTATGAACAATGCAAATTGTAGAAATTTGTGTGACAAGATCCATATTATAGCCTACATTCACATTGCATCCATAAATACTAGTATACATATATTAATTAATAACATATATAAAGAATGTTGAAAGTTATCAATACTTAACATTGTTTATTATAATATTAATTAATAAAATATATGAAAAACTAATAATATATATAAAAAGCTATTTCTACTATTTATATATATATTAATTAATAATATATAAAAAAATATATTTAAGCATACATATCTTAGTTTGTAATTTTAATCCAAAAGTATTTAAATTAACAACTATTTATTAGGAAGCTTTTAATTTAAAAAAATTCAAAAAATAGAAAAAAAAAAACATTTTATGTGTTTGTTATTTTTAAGCAACACATACTTCCACTTGCCTGTCATTTTCAATGAAGCTTCAAAAATTTTACGAATATTCCTTTGTTGCTTTCACTGTATAACGCTTTCAGCGTAATTAAACAAAATTTGAAATTTCGTAGTGACGTAGTCCTTCCCCCATTCCTAAAAAAAATTCAATACCATCGACCTAACAATGCTTCATCGGCGGAACCCCATCACAATCCCGCAAATGGCCCGATAAAAATAGCTCACAACCTAGTATCGGTGTAACAATACTCTATCGGGCTGACTCCTAAGGTGCTCTCCTGATATACCAATAGAGTCAAGTTGTCAACAAAAGTAACCATGAATTATAACCATGGCCCATGGGCATGGGCATGAATTATCGAATGCATAAAGTATATCGGGGGAACTATGGTGCATTGGGGAAACATTAACTGGCGTCCCACCGATAGAACGAAAGATAGGTGTCCATCGGTGGAGAGGGTGGCTATCGGTGAAAGACTGATGTGACATCCTACGACATCGTGCTACGGTGCATTTATGAACCAGAATTGAAGTGAATTATATCACAAGTTGATCGCATAGTTGTTACAAAATCCTGGAAGATTTCGCTTAGGGCAGAAGCAGAAAGGCAAAAACTTGGAGTTCTGACGCAGAAAAGATCGATGGACTGTGGAGGCGACTCGGTGAGACTCACATAAGTACTTCACTTTCAGACCCAGCTGAGAATCTATTTTACTCAAAAGCTTAAGATTTAAATAATGGAAGAGAGTACAGACAAACCTAAAGCTAAAAAACAGAAAATCGAAAAGCCTAAGAAACTCCTAAATGAAGACCTGATAGATCAATGTCCTGGGTCGGGGCTGAGACCCAAGAGGAGTGCTCAAATGAATCCTTCCATGGATCGATTATGGGACAAACATAAGGGCTTAGGGGATATTTGGACACCGCAACGAGGGTACGACCTCTTCATGTACCATTACAGAAAATAATTTAGGTTCCAACCAGTCTGCAATCCATGGAGGTTGAACCTGGGAAGATTTGTGGTGCCCAATGTGTTTGTGAACGTAGAGCTAATTAAAGCTCTTGCTGTCATATATGACCCCAAGAAAAGAACTATTCATTCACATGGCAGGGGTGACATGCTTGTTATTTCTAGGGATCTCATTTCTAATGTCTTTCAGTTAGAGTGTTCACCGAATTTATCATTCACGCTCAAAGATCTCTTGACAGAGTATCGCCACATGGATACCAGCTATAAGAGATGGAAATTACCTTTGCATAGGCCCAAGGATGAAGGAGGCCAACTCAAGAGGTTCTCTAGCAGTGAAAACCCTCCTTTCAATGAAGATTTGTTCGAAGAGTATTTCCGATACACCTATTATTCAGCTGGTCAGGTTTTGGGAGTAGGGGTTCTGCCTCTCATGTCGATTGCCCCAATGGTCTTAGTTGTAGACATACAGAGCAAGGATGCCAAGCCATTTGATTATGCTAGCTACTTGGCCAATGCCCTACATCGAGGGCTCGAAAAGATTAAAAATAATAGTGATAATATTAATTTTGAACACTATTCTTTGCTTATGCATTTGCTATTGTACGAGGGACAAGTCAGAGGGGTCTAGAGTGAAGAATTAAGGATAAAAGATATAGATGAAAATGGAGATTTTAAACCTGTACAAATGTGGACTTCATTGTGGGACAACCGATTTGGTAGGTCTCATTACCTTTATTTTGAAGATTTTTTTGTAAAACCATTAATGAAGTTGTTGGGGTATCCGTGCAACTATAACCTATCCCCAGAAGTACAAAGATTTCTAAGACCAAAGAAAAATGATCGGAGAAATAAAGTGAATCATAACTAGGGAAACTGGTATGCTTTCCCTGATTGTACGGTGATAAGGGTTTATGGGTTCGAAGGGGCTCCACACTTGATGCCACGAGTAGTTCCTGACCGAATTGCTTTTTTAGAAATTGTGAGGCAATTGGCAAAATCTGATTCCAAACACCTCAAAGGACATAGCAAACAATCAATTATGCCCAGCACCTTATGTTTTGGAGACTTTACAGTGGTTGTCAATGAAGGATATGGAGAAATTGATGGTAAATTAGCACAGTACAACCTACCTCTAGGTGATGTAAGGAAACAATTTGATGCATAAGGGTTTATTCACAAGGCGAGATTATCGCAGGGGCTATTAGGTTATGAACATTTGTTCTCAATCAAAGATGTCATAAGAAACCATGATGAGGCTTCCACCAAGGAAAGAATGGCCGCCTATAACAAGATTATGCTTGCAGAGGAATGGAAGAGGAAAAATGTCCCATCTTATTCAAAGGCATTTGGTGAGATATAGGATCCTTTAACAAGAATTGAGAAACTCATCGCTCATGTCAATGAACTGGTAAAGGATGTTCCCCCAGTTGTTTTTGATGCACCTCATGTAACCTATTCAGGAATACAAGCTGAAGACAAAGAGCCCTTGGATTACATACCTTCACAGCCTACTCCTGAGGTATGTTTTTCTGTAGATACGGATATAAGTGAAGAAGAGCAGAGTGATGAAGAGGGTGAGCAGGTCAAACAAATCAGTGCTCCTGTGATTGCACAGTACGATCCCCCTCAAGAGCAGAATATTGTAAGATTTGAGGCATCAAATGAACTATCTGATGATGTGAGGGTCATGGTTGGACAACAGTTTATTTCTGATTGTGATTTTGTTAAATCTTCTAAATTTAAATCATTTGTTTATGAATATAAAGGTAGAAAAATGAGACAACAGATACAAGATATCACTCCTGAACATGAGGCAACTGCTCTGGAGGAATTGAAAAGGGAGGTAGAAAAGGAAATGGAGTCCATCACTCCTGAAAGAGGTAGGGAATTGCTTCAAGAAGCTAGAGTGTTGCTCCTGCCAGGGTAGGATATTAGCTCTTCAATTGTATTTGATAGCTTCAGAAAAAGAGGGGATACGACAATGAACTTAACAGAAGAAGCAAGTGACAAAATGTATTCAGGATCTGGGTACAACCCAGACGAAGCCACATTGCTTATTTGGCTACTGTATCCCCATGATAAAAGACCTGCTATAATTAGTAATCCAAACCAAGTGTTTGGTCATCTCTTGGTTCAACGAGTAGTGGATACCAACCCTATGGAGACAACAGAATTGAACATAAATGTGGCAAAATTTACCAAAGCACAGATCGATAAACTGATTAAGGAAAATGACAAACTGAAGAAGGAGCTAGCAAATCAGCGAGAAAAACATCTTCCTCCTCCACATCAGAGTTGTACTCCCCATGGCTTGAAAAAGATAAGAGAGTGCTTGATGCATTGGCTGATGTAGCCTACTGGAAGAATTGCCATCTGAAATCCCAGGGGAAATGCAAAGAATTGGAGAAAGAAGTGAAAACCATCAAATATAACACTGTATCTGAAATGATAAAAGAAAGGTTCAATAAAATGATGAAATGTGCTATTGAATATTGGGAAGTATTCAATCAGACACGCATTGCATTGGTGGAGAATGAACAATTGCAGCCTAGAATGATGGAGAAAAAAAAGGAGCTCGTAGATAAAAATGTCATGAAAGGACAAATATTGCTGACATATAACAAGTTGGTAGAATCACATAACGGATATCATAACAGGCTTAGGGAAGATTTCGACTACTTTGATTTAGTCCCACTCCCGACACTTCATTTTGGCATTAGAAACCCGCGAGAATATGATGATTGGAAGGAAGAGCTTGATGGGCTTCTGACTGTTGCATTGCAAGAAATAAATGACGAGGATATGGTTTTACAAAATAGTCATAAGCAACTCGAAAAAATAATGTCTCTGGAATATGATATGAAAGAGGTGATCTCTAACGTGGACACCTATGTTGAACAGGAGTACATCCATCACCTCTCTGCAGTCAATATGTTTATTAGCCAAACTGTAGATTTGTCAAAATCAGATCCAACGGGACAACCATCAGATTCAAAGGAAGAACGCCAGCCGACAGCATGATGAGCGCCCTATCATGGAGTAGAAGCCTTGAACGGATCTTAGGTGGTCAGTGGTCACGGGCTTCTGCTTGGAGATTAACGGATCGGTGCATTCACCTGCGACATTGTTTTATTTATAATTTGAGTTATGTTTAGTTGTCAAAACGTCATGACTTTTTGCAAGGGGTTTGTAGCTTGTTGCCTCTCATATATAAGAGAGATCAAGACCCCAATAGGAGATCAATGGATCATCACATAATTTTTAAGTAGACTTTAGGTAGAAAATAGTAAGAAGATAGATAATAGATTGCACCAATTCGCCCATCCATCTCATATCATAAACTATTTTTATAATGCATCCTCATTTGAACTTTGAAGATCAATACAATGGAGAAGGTTACACATATTTACTAATTTGCTTTCGAGTGTTCAACTGTTGTGGATTCATATGCTTATAAGTTATTAACTTATTTGGTTGTCTCCAAAGTGGTTGTTTATGTTATTCAAATTGTTTATGTTATTCAATTTGTCAGTACATTGAATTTGAATTCTTCAGGAATAGGGGCTATGACCATGGGGTTTTAGATTTATTTATGGACATGATCATTGATCAAGTAGTAATGTGGGCCACAAAATGGATCTTGTCACACAAATCCCTGCAATTTGTGCTAATCATAAAATCAAATGTAGTGTATTTTTGCAGTATGTGGGATGTGGGTGAGGTGTAAGTTGGTGGATACTGATCAGGATTTTTAGTCAAAACATAATAGAAGCTAATAGTTCAACATCCATAACTTATAAGCTTTAGCTCTACCAAGAAGTAAATATAATGAGCTAACAGTTCAACATCCATAACTTGGAAATGGAAGCTCTACCAAGAAGTAAATATAATGAGCTAACAGTTCATCACTAGTTCAAATGATAAAATAAATAATACAGAATCCAGATAATTGAACATCATCACATTACTGAAGTCTGAATTTGAGCTTTTTAATTGAATTTCACATGAAGGAGTACATATTGGCATTGGCAATGCAAAATATTGCCAATGCCCAAAGACAAGTCTGCACAGAGCTGAGTTGGAACTTCGAAACTCATATTATCAAAGATTGAAAATAATAAATCAAGTCACTATATCAAATTTTCTAGCAACTTCCACTCTTCAGGTGGTGGAATTGCCATTTGCTCTAACTGATGTTGTTTGACTTGAAGTTTGTTAACATTTCTTGATTGTAATTGGAAATGGAACCTGTCTTGAATTCTTCAGTCAATTTTGCATTCAAGGTTATCAGTGTTCTGATGGAATCCAAATAGTTCACATCTTGGTTAGGAGGAAACTGGTCCAAATCAATCTTCCTTGCACCTTCCATCTTCTTTCTGAAAGCATCATTTCCAATGAATCGCTCATTTGTGTCAAAAGGCTCTTGAAAACCAAGCTCTGTGAAGTTCCTTACCTTTTCATCCACCACCTTCATCTTATCTGCAACCAAATGCAAATATTCCTTTGTTCCAGACATTCTCGAACACTTTTCAATGATAGATGACAACTTCATTGAGGTTTCAATCCGATTAGTAATCCCTTTTGATTTCAAATCATTGTCACTCGCTTTGTAGACTGTTTGTAGAACTTCATTTGCAGATTTCTCTAATTCCAGCACCTTTTTGTTGTCCACTAAATATTTGTTGAGCTTCTTATAATGTTGTCTGGTAGCATCAATCAATTGAAACATGTCACACAAATGATCAAACCTCTGCATTATTTCATCCCAGATCTTTTGTTTCATATGCCTCACTGTATCTCTACAAAATGCAGATAACTTATTTTGAGAATACTTAATTTCTTCTTTTGCTTTCGTCAGCTCTGTCTCCAATCTTTCATTTGTTTTTCTTTGTTTCTCCAATTTTTGTTCCCACTGTGCATTTCCATTCGCAATGTTTAGTCTTAATTTTTCTGAAGTGGATTTTTCCTCATCATATTTCTTGTTGCTCTCATCTAGCCTTCGCTTCAGGTCATTCACTTCTCTCTCATTTGATTTATCCTCATTGCTTGCTGATGTAGAGGCAGATTTTATTATTCTTTTTTCTAATTCATTGCTCTTGTTATCTGCTGCTTTCCTCTTTGCTTTCTCACTTGCTAGGTCTGCTTGTAACTTTTCTATTTGGGTATGCAACCTTTTCTTCTCTCTATCTTGTTTTAGCAATGATGTGTACACCAATTCATTGTTCTTCTTTGATACATTAATTTTGTCAGTATTTTTCAGGCCAGAAAAATCCAATTGAAAATTGGTTACCTGGTATTCAGATCGATCCATTTGATTTGTTGGTTTGTTTTGAACTATGGGAACAACAATTGTGTACTCCATGATTCTTTTATTTGTGTCAAATGTGGGTAATACCATGGTTGTTGCAGTCTCTGAAGTTACAGCAGACGCACTCTCCATCAGTTGCTTCTTTACTTTTTTATTCAAGTCTGATTTATTTTTAAACTTTTCAATGAAATCATAACCTGGGGAGGCAGGAACAATGGAATGCTTGAATGGCAAAGGAATAGGAGTACTTGCAGTTGCTAATGATGTCGCACCCACACTAACTTGATTTGTGGGAGTTTTTGGAAATAACTCCTTTGTGGTATTGGTGGATCCATTGATAGTGTGACTTTGACCTGTCAAAACCCTTTGCCTCTTTTGATTGCCTTGATCACCTGGTGTTTTTGTGGTATCTTTTTTTGTTTTCCTCTTAGTATTGTGTGTAATTTGTCATTGTTGCACATGTTGACCACTACTAGTACTACTACCCATACCATCGCCACCAATGGCACTCCCAGTTGCACTAAGTTGTCCACCAAGGGCATGTCCTAGTTGTGATTGTATCTGACCATGAGGATGAGGACTAGAAGCTCTAACAAATTGATTTTGTCTTGTATCCCCTTGGTCTACTTTTTCACCTCCAAGCCCAAGGCCAGATTTATCAACTGTTTTTCTATGCTCAACACTTTGTATTGTCCAAGGGCCTCCGCCTTGTCCTTTGGACCCCAAAGGACTACCTTCATAACCAATTTTTTCAAGTATGGTTGCTCCTGAAGTATATGCTGAAGCATATTCTGCTTTTGCAGCCTCACTTAAACCAAGTTTGTAATTGGCATGGCTTTGTTCTTCTTCTTCCATATCAATATCATCATCAGATTCATCACGTCCATCAGGATGCCCATGCTCTATATTCCACAATTTGCTAAATTCTTCATCTTCTTCATTATTATCATACTCTTCAAGAGCTCTTGGATCACCTAAGTCCTTCCTCATAGACCAAAAGGTAGTAATTTTTTATCGTGACCATTTTTTATCTATAAGTTTCGTCTCTAGAGAACCTAGAATTTTTACTCTACTAGATGGTTTATCACTTTTTACATAAAAAAATTTGTATGTCCTAATTGTCTTTTGGTGCAATGCCATAATCTCTGCTGACAATTGTTCAAAATAAATACCATTCTCAACAACACTTTTCTCCATTGCTATTTTTACCTCATCCCAAGAATCCTTGTTTCTCAAGTTTTCAAGCAAGGGTTTACTTTGATGTTGAGTTCTATTTGCAGCATTCCTATTGGCCACAATCATTGATTTAATGATGTCACATGGATCATACTGCCAGTGACAGATAGGATCAAAGTCAAAAAAATTCAAAAGATTATGTGCCACACTAAATGCTTTTCTCTCGAATATGAACCCTCCACATGAAAAAGGTAAAGAAGGAAATAAGGTCTTCTTTTGCTGACTGAGAAAGTGTAGTTCATCAGCACTCTGCACCTGCCTTACATATTCCAATGCAAAAACCCTTTCTGTCACATGTATTGAAAGTTTGTATGGTTGTACTCCCAATCCATAAAATCTTAGCATAGTATATTCTTCCATTAAGTACCAATCAGCCAATTGTATTTATTTTCCTAGTTGCATGCAGTTTCTACATGACATAGGCAATCTAGGCATTGGATTATTTGTAATTACTTGATGCAATAGAGCCAAAAAGTAGTCTACAAAATGACTGTAGTTCCTTCGAGAATCATGCATCCTTATCTCATTGGTCCATTCATATACTAGAGCCATTTTTTTTCCCTCTGCATTACTATAGGGCTGAATCTGAAGCTTGTTGGTCTGAAACATTCCTCTAGATTTGAATAGAAAAAGATAGCACAAGTAGGTTGTGAACCTAAATGTCTTCGTGGAACCTACTTTAATCATTAAAAATTGTTTATGCATGGATTCTACAATGTGTTGTGTATAATTATATTTGACATGTTCTTTAGTATAATGGATATTATATACCATTTCAAGGAGGCTTGCACCCACTTCCAAATTGCTATCCAGACCGAGACAAAATGCAAGCATGGAAATAGTATCCTGAACCCATGGTTTAAAAAAATTCAAATTATAAGGAGGCTTATGATCACCTTTCAATTTTTTTCTATCCTTAACTATTTGATTTAAGAAATCATTTTTCAGCCTTTCTTGCACTGCTTCATAATCACTAGCAAGCTTTTCTAGGTCAATGTGGTGGTTTCCAAATTCTTCGGTTGTAAACCCCAACACTTTTCCAAGTTCTTTTGTATTAATGGATAACAATTCTTCTTGGTTATCTTTATTAACAATTGCTTTTTTCTTATCATCATAATTTTCGGCACAGACCATGATAGATTCTGGGCAAGGGAAAACTTCATGTAACATCATGCGCCCTAATCCAGTTACCCACGGTGCACTGATACTATCAACTTATGTTTGCTTTGCAGCCTTATTCTGAGATGAAAATCTAAGTTCTGAGGTATGCCTACCATGGATTTCAGGATCATAAATATCATGGTACCCATCGGTGAAACCTGGGGTTTTAAGCAATTCTGCATAATGCATTTTTTTATCGGACATTGTTGTAGTGGTACTGGTGGTAGACATGCTTGTACAAATGTGAAGTTGTGTAATTTGAATTCCCTTATAAGTAATACCTATTAGTCCTCCTTAATTTTAATGAATTCTTGAGTCTCTAAAGTCTAAAACCAAACTTCAAACTTTGACACAATAAGATTTTAAAAAATGTCAAACGATGAAAGTTGAAATGTAGCCACAGGAATTCTTTCACTTACCCAGATTATGAGTCCCGATGCTTGAAAACTGGAATGGCGTTGTTGGAAGTGGAACTGTGGAATCCAAAATAGGGTGGTGCACTGCAATGAGCAATCTGAAGATTGAAGACTTTAAAAATCACTGTACAATTTCAAAGTGCAAAGTGCTTTAAATGTTTTTTTCTCGTAATTGGAACGTAAAAGTGAATGGAACGTCTTAGGAGTTAGGTCTACAAGACTACAAGTTGCAAATTCTTCACCGTTGATCTTTTTAAATCTAACGGTTATAGGGTGATTCTGGAGGTTTAAGTTGGGAAGCCCATCGCTCTATGCATGTCATTACGGAATGCAACTACAACCATACATCAAATGTTCATCCAACGGTTGAAACTTGAGTAGTTAATGATATTAACTTTTAAAATAAGCATTAATCACTTAACAGTTGACACTTAGCAGTACAAAGTGCTTTAAATGCTTTGTTTCTCGAAATTGGAACATTAAAGTGAATGACACGTCTTAGGTCTACAAGTTGCAAATTCTTCACCGTTGATCTTTTTAAATCTAACGGTTATAGGGTGATTCCAAAGGTTTAAGTTGGAAAGCCTATAGCTCTGTGCATGTCATTACGGAATTTGATGGTCTATTAAATATTTGACCATTTTTTTAATTTTAGACCGTATATTATAGCTATAAAATTTATTAGACCGTATAGTTTGACTTGCTATATATTTATTAAACCGTAAAAAATTATTATATAGTATTTTAATTTATAATATATATCATTTTATAATTTTTATTATAAAAAGAAAATAGAATATAACTTTTTTGAATATTTTTAATATGAATTTAGAAACTTTTGACTTTTTTATAATAGCTATCATTTTTTATATTAATATATATGATTTATAATATTATTATAAAATATATATTAATTTAAAATCTTTTCAAAATAAAACATAATTATTTTTTATTTTTAGAATATATTTAACAAGATTTATTTTTAATACAATTTTAGAAATTTTTGTTAATTGTTAATTATAACAGTAGATTTTTATATTTATCGCTAATAATTATCATTGTTTTCTAATTTTTCAAGATAATCCATTTATAAAAGATTTTATATAAAAAATTTGTAAATTAAACAAATTTTTTGATAGGCATTTAAATGACCAAACTGTCATAAAATTTTCATATTGATTGTTTGTTATTGTCATAATCTTAACCGTTGATCTTTCTGAATCTAACAGATATAATCATATAGGGTAATTCCAGAGGTTTAAGTTGGGAAGCCCATCGCTCTGTTCATTTTATTATAGAATGTAACTACAACCATACATCAAATGTTCATCCAACGATTGAACTTGAAACTTTAGTAATTTACTAATTTATGATATTAACTTAAAAAAATTAACATGACACATGTGTTTTAAAGTCAATACCATAGGCATCGGCCTAACAATGCTTTATTGGTGGAACCCCCATCACAGCCTCACCGATGGCCTGAAGGCGAAGACTCATAACTCATAATATTAACTTTAAAGTTTAAAAATAAACACTAATCACTTGACAGTTGACACTTAGCAGTACAAACTACAAAGTGCTTTAAATGCTTTGTTTCTCAAAATTGGAACATTAAAGTGAATGACACGTCTTAGGTCTAGACTCTACAAGCTGGAAATTCTTAATCTTAACCGTTGATCTTTCTAAATCTAACGGTTATAGGGTGATTCTGGAGGTTTAAGTTGGGAAGCCCATCGCTCTGTTCATTTCATTACGGAATGTAACTACAACCATACATCAAATGTTCATCCAACGGTTGAACTTGAAACTTGAGTAATTTACTAATTTATGATATTAACTTAAAAAAATTAACATGACACATGTGTTTTAAAGTCAATTCCATAGGCATCGGCCTAACAATGCTTTATCGGTGGAACCCCCATCACAGCCTCGCTGATGGCCCGAAGGCGAAGACTCATAACTCATAAGGTGCGCTCCCAGTCCCCGATATACCAATAGAATCAACAAAAGTAAGCACATCGTTGTAACACATAAACATCGGTGGAACGAATGATTGCATTCCCCTGATGGCCCGATATAACCATGAATTCTCAAGTGCATATTGCATAGAGTATATTACTTAATTTCTCAAAAGAAAAAAAATTGATTTGAATATATTAAATTATTAATAGACAGTGACACTGAAGTTTCGAACTCAGAAAACAACTCTTTACTCTTAAACGTAAATGTATAACGAAGATTCAAGGAATCAAGATTCAAGAATAGCACAACACAACCATTTATTTTATTGCAACTGAATTTCAATGTCACATTATTACATATCTTTTTACAGACGAGTAGCATTGTAGCTCTTGTTTTGTATAAATAACATATGTCAGTGTGTCACTTTAGTAATTTACATAGACAAAATTTAATAATTTATTCCAAGTTGTTGCTCATTACAATGGATTACAAATTGATTCCAATTTCCAAGCTTTGTTGCTGAAAACATAATACACATCTATCTCTAAAAATGAATGTGGCTCTGAAAATAAATTCATGATTCCAAGCTTTTGTTGGTGGATTTGCCAACCATGTTGGGCAA